>CAWUFW010008073.1:0-470000 GCA_963921515.1 Calotriton arnoldi | reverse complement strand
GACGGGGAGCCAGTGCAGGTTCCTCAAGTGGGGGGTGATGTGGCTGTGGCGTGGTACGTCGAGGATCAGTCGTGCGGAGGCGTTTTGTACGCGTTGCTGTCGCTTGATGAGCTTGGCCGGGGCTCCCGCGTAGAGGGCGTTCCCATAGTCCAGTCTGCTACTGACGAGGGCCTGGGTGACTGTTCTTCTTGTGTCTGTCGGGATCCACCTGTAGATCTTGCGAAGCATGCGGAGGGTGTTGAAGCAGGAGGAGGAGACTGCGTTGACTTGCTTGGCCATGGAGAGCGATGTGAGGGGTTGCGTTAAGCTACACTTGTGGTAGTTATCACACGTTCTTGGGAATATGCCCCTATATTTCGAAAAGATGTTTTCAATATTTGCCAACAAATATCCAGATACCTAGTATATAGTAAGGGCAGTAGTAGCAGAACCTTAATTTCCCCTACGTAAGTACAGCAGCAATGCAGGAGTGCATGCTCCTCTTATAAACAGAACCACATATCAAGTATAGTATTGGTATCTGTAGCACTCTCAAACGTAACTTAACATCCTTCCACCAGCACAGCAGCCCATCCGGCTCTTTTACTGACTGTCAATCCCCCTTCCTTTGATGTAACCTGCTTTGTGATGTACACCGTTACATGCCCTATCTTCTTCTGATACATTGCATGCTCCCACAATTTGTACAGTCTTCTGTATGTAGCAAGATACACACGCTAGAAGGCCTTATATATAATCCATACATTCACACTTCACTTTACGGATTGAGTTCCATTCTGACTGTACCAGTGCATGTTACCCTGATAGAAAGGAGGGGGGAGAGGACTGAAAGCCTCTATTCAACAAAAAAGAGGTTCAACGCAGAAAATAAACACACGCCCACACAAGCACACTCACACGCACACATGCACACACACTCTTTACCATAATAGAGTGTGTATTTACTCTTCTAACTCCATGCATGCTTTGATACTGGAGTAGGTTTTAAAGTGGACCAAACCAAATATAACTGTACTTTCAGTGTTTTGATACACTCACTTGAAACTACCTAAATACACTACATAATAGCTTGCTAGTCCTCACTGAGAAGGTGTTTGTCTGGTTTTGTCAGAGTTTACCAACACTATGAGCACCGACCTGGTTCTCGTAGTGTGGGTTAAACATGCCTATATATACACACACACGCACGCATGCACAAACGCACACACACATACGCACACATACACACAAACACACACATTGTATGTTTTTTGAAGCCCACTGATTTGAGGTCTAAAACGATCCCAGCATCCTCATACATAAAAAAAAATACTTCTATGCTTTCTGATTATGAAACTAGGGGAGCATAGCATTGAGGTGAATATGAACCCTTGCTTGAGTTCATTGCTGCTCTACATCTTTGTCATGTATTTGTTCCTGCTTCCAAGTTGCACCCATACCTATGTTCTTTTATGGAGCTCAATTATTAATAATAAGAGGTTGTGCTGGATGCCTCATTTCAGTAGCTTCTGCTAAAGGTTTAGGGGCATATTTATGAGCCACTTGCACTGCAGTAGTGTCACGTTTTGAGATGTTCTTGCGGCACAAACTACAAAATAATATTTATGAGGTCATGCAAAGCCACATTGCATGGCTTTGAATGGCCTTATAGATATGGAGTAAGGCAAGGCAGCGCAAATTGCTGCGTTTTCTTACTCTGCGACAGGCAGGCATTCCATGGGCATTGCGATGGGCATTCCCATGCAACTCCCATAGATTTTGACGCTTCCCCAGATTTACAAAACCATGTGAACCTTGCGATGTGCCAAAACAGTACGCCTCCTCAGGAGAGGCACAACAAGGATAAATAACTTTATTTCTCCTTGTTTTTTCCTCTTTCCATGTGTGCTGCATTCTGCAGCACACATGGAAAGAGGAAAAAGCCTCCCAGGATGGTATATGTGCGGGAAGGTGCCCCTTATTGCACAAAAACAATCCTGCCAACAACACAGACACCCTTGCACCATGGTGCAAGGGTGTCTGCGTTGGCATTATGCTGCCAAATGGGCATCAGTGCACGGGTAAAGGACATGAATGCACGGTATTGGATAAATACGGTACATTCCTGCCCTTTTACTTTGACGTAGGGCAGCACATCAAGATGACTTCCTGTGCTACCGAAAGCCAAAACCCCATAAATGAGGCCCTTAGTCTATTGACCTTGTCTGTGTCATTAAAGAGATAAATAAAAGATAAAAAGACTACTTTGATTTATTTCACATATTTTTCTGTATCA
This sequence comes from Calotriton arnoldi, assembly GCA_963921515.1. NCBI lineage: Eukaryota > Metazoa > Chordata > Amphibia > Caudata > Salamandridae > Calotriton > Calotriton arnoldi. Next base: position 467,725 of record CAWUFW010008073.1, on the reverse strand, counting down.
CTACTGCTAATACTGAGGATGTTGACCCAAAATGATTCTTTTCCATAGGTATGATATTATTACTGTTGGCTCATTTAGTCAAGCGTTCTAGGATATATCGCAAAAATAATTTACAGGAAACCTCTATCAAAGTTATCTTGCAGCAATTCCATGGGACATTGATGCCATCTTTTAAATATAAGCCTAATAGGCTTTCTTTACAGGCCTAACACACCTCTATTTTACCAATAGAAAATTACTCCAATGTACTAGAACCTTAAACTACATAGATACAAAAGTTACTCCACACCTACCATAACTTTATTAAACTACATACACACTAACTGTACAAGACCATTCAATTCCTTAGATAATCCATTAACTGCTGAATACAAATTGCTCCTCTTCTTTTCTGAGAAAGTTATATCTATTAGGAGAAGTAAAAAATTCGCCAGATTCAGCACAAAAGGAAGAACATCTAGAATACCTTACACTGTACCAGCAAAGCAAAGCTCGTTAAGGTCATAAAGTACATGGAGTCCACCAAATACTATCTTGACATTCTGTCGACGAACATCAAAAAAGCCAACCACTACCTTATTGAGCAAATATGGTATGATTTGATCTATGCTTTTGCATATTATATATATTTAAAAAAGCTAAAAACTGCTCCTCAACTTCTGCCCTTTCTCTGACATGCTGTGGCTTTTGAAAACATTGAAAGATGTATTGACATACAGTTAATTTGGTCCTCTTTGAGGAATATCAGTGTAGATTTCATACTGAAAAAGGGGATGTTTACCTTATTGCCCCCCTCAAAGTCAACACTATCAATCATCAAACACTATTTTAGTTTTTCATTACTTCATTATTGGAGCACTACATGGGTTTTTGAGGTCAAGTCCTAAGCTGATTCACATTCTTCATATCAAATTATCAACAAATGGTCAAGACTACGAAGTATACCTTGTGTTGAGCAAGAATGTCTTGCAGTGTTCCACAGGGTTCTACCAAGAGCAACCCTACTTTGCAATTTTATACCTTAAACCGCTCAGTTATTATTCGTGGGGAAGGTGCCATATGATGCATTATGTAGACTAGACACAAATCTACTTGAAAACATCAATAAATGATATACTTACCCTTTATTCATGCTTATCTAGCCTTCAAATGTAAATGTTGAACACTTTCTTGATCTTAAATCCACAAATAAATCTCCCGCTTAGCATGTTTAGATACAACAAATGACAACTCATTTGTGATCAAACTAAATGTAGGCATCTACCCTTCTAATTTTTCTCACTAAAATCATGTAGCCTCAATCTCGACTCCACCCTCTTACTGAGATCACCCATCAACTACCACTAATTATTACCAGAACTTGCTAAAAAGATCAAATAGCCAGCATCGTAATATCTTCTCTACGTCACACATTTGAAAACTGCAGCTCGCGCTCTTGCAATTTCTTGTCTTGACTTTAGGGAATGCCCTATTAGCAGGGCTTTGTCATTCCTCACTGGCACCTGTGAAAGCAGTTCTGCACACTAAGGCAAAACTTCTAAAAAATGTTTTAAAAATGTCGACATTTCTGGTATTCTAATAGATTTCTATAGATATGAGAGGGCACACTTAAATTCACAAATGTGTATAGAGGGTTGCAAAGCAACTCATCTAAATAATTCTAACTAATTAACATACCTCTTTGCCAGCTCGGGAGGCAGAAGAGGACCGAGAAGCAGGAAGTTGTTTCTCCTAGAAGGCTCAAAGTTCAGGTAATCCCAAACCAAAATCTGATGTTCTTAGAGACAGCATCATCATTTTGTAACTCTCTAGCTTCTGATTTAAGAACCCACCCTTTTCTTTTTGCCCCCAGGAAGAATTTGAAGACTCAGGGGCATATTCACAAGGACTTTTCGCTGAGTTATCGGCACTTTAGCGCATCAAAAGTGGAGATAGATTTATCGCCCCATTCACAAGCGGGTGCAAACTGCAAACATTGCCAGTATTCCCGCGATAACTGCCGCAAAATTTATCTCCACGGGTGACACCACCAACTAACCCTAATGAGATGCAGAGTAGGTGTTCCCGTGCAAAAACTCACGAACACACCACTACACCACTTTCACAACGAACTGCCACATCTGCGATGCGAACCAAAAACAGGCGATAAGCCGCGGTAGCAGCAGGGATTTAACACCTGCCTTCTGCTGGTGTTAAGCAGGACGACTACCTGCAGTATGAAAGGGAGCCCAGCCCAGAGCCACATCTGAAGTCCCACAGATGCCATGGAGACAATGATCATGCAGTTCGGAGACCCAAGAGGGCCACAACACCCACTGCCACCACTCCCAGGCCGACCCGTACCCCCCCCCCCTCCGGACAAACACATACCGTGCACGACACATGATGTCGCACAGTGACAACAAGAAACACACATGTGTGGTCAGAAGAACGAGAAACAGTCACTCATCATTGAAGTAACAACCAAAAACTTTATTGAAATACAACACAAAACACCAATGCGGATGACTCCTGTCGGGTCCGTCCGGGACAATCCTGATGTCACAGCCTGGAAAATAAAGCACAAAATCAGAACGTGTGTCATGCGCACATCAAAGGAGCGAGACACAGAGAAAGAGAGAAGGAAAGAAAGGCAGAGAGAGAAAGAAAGAAAGGGAGAGGGAGAAGGAGAGAGAGAAAGGAAGAGAGGGAGAGAGAGAGAGAAGGAAAGGAAGAGAGAGAGAGAGAGAGAGAATGAAAGGAAGGGAGAGAGAGAGCGAGAGGGAGGGACACTGCCCCCCCGCGCACCCAGGCACCACTGCTCAACTGCTGCCACCGGTGTGTCTCCAACCACGTGCCGGCATACACTGCAAGCCACCAGGTCTGCAATCTGTAATCGAGGCCAGAGTCAATCATGGCAGAGTCCATCTCACTGCACATGGCAACAACGCCTGTCCGCCCCTGCGCACACATGCAGCCGCACCCTAGCCCCTCCTGCCGGCCAGCGCTGGCGTCTGCCCTTGCGCACCCAGGCCCCACTGCTCACCCTCTGCCAACGGTGTGTCCCCCAGTTGGCACACTACGTGCCCGTGCAAGCTCCAGGCCCAGGCCCCGCGACCATGGCATGCTCCACATCATGCGGACCCGCACCGCGGCCCAGCAGGTCCCACACATGACACTGAGTCCTGAGGCATCAATGGCAGAGACCACATCAGTGCACACGTCATCATCGCAGGCTGCTCACCCGCTCAGCAATTTCGGTGCACCTAACCCTGTGCAACCCCAGTCAGCGCCATGTGGTGGTAGGCCTGTGACAGCCGCATGGCTTTGGGTGCCACTAACCCTGTGCAACCCCAGTCAGCACCACGTGGTGGTAGGCCCGTGACGGCGGCATGGCTTCGGGTGCCACTAACCTTGTGCGCAACAACTCATGGGCCCTTTATGATTGAGAATCGTGGAACGTCCGTCACCCAGTCACCTCCGACAGTCGGGAATGTGACGTGGTCGACCCCTTATATTCGCGGGGTCACATGGCCTGTGACGCCTGTGCTGGATGGGTGTGGTGTGTGTGCAGACCTGCCCTCAGGGAGTGGCCGTGACATGCTGACAACTAGACCAGTGACCTGCAGACCACTAGTGTGTAAACCTGCGACATGTGGCTATGTGGCCCCCCCCTTGGAGCGTAAGCGGAGTGGTCTGGCCTGGTGTACACCGGACCAGCGCAGGGCTTGCAACAATGACTCGGGGGCTCTGGGCATGGTGCAGTCCATGTCTGGACAAGGAAGTGACTAATGCGTGTGTCCCTGTTGTAGTGTCTACGGCACCCGGAACGCACTCGGCAATGTAGCACACTGTGACTGGAATCCCACTAGATGAGCATCATTGACCTTAGGGGGAATCACTGACCCTACATTCATCCACACATTCATACATGAATGATGAAAGACATGACACAGCAGTGCATTTCTGAATGTTTAATGCACATCCAGTGGAGTTTTGCAGCTGGAGCAGAACAGGGCCATGCCAACCCCACTTCACAATATTGGCACATGGAGGGCCAGCCAGAGTCCATCGGGGAATGACAAGTACAGCGGAAGAGGAAGAGTACAGTCTGCAGTCTGGTCGCCGTGTCATTGGTCACCAAACAGGATATGGCAGTCCATGTCGCGGTCCAAGGTGAGTGCAGCAGAGTGTATCGGGGGTCAGTGGAAGGTTATGGGGCCATGTGCGGCACCAAGCAGCAACAGGCCACGTGGTGGAAATGAATGCTAGTGCCTCCTTCTGATCTTAAACCCATCCACGTCCTCGTCCTCGGATGTGTGCTCTGTCTCACCTGTGGGTGGTGCAGTTCCGGCTGCAGCACTGTGTGGCACTGACACATCAGGGGCCGGAGGTGGATTGTCGGCCGCACTGTGTGGCAGTGACACATCAGGTGCCGGAGTGGAAATGTCTGCCGCACTGTGAGGCACTGACACACCAGGGGGCAGAGATGTGGATGGTGTAGGAGCAGCAGCATTCATCTGCGCCACGCCTTGTGGCAGCAATGCCATGATGAGGATCTGCAGGGAATGGTAGATCCCAGCTACATTTTGCTGATGTGCAGCGGTGGCTGCCATCCTTTCCGCCTCCATCCGCACCATGTCCTCCATGAGCCTCCGCATGTGTGCCACCTCACGGCTGAGATCGCTGGGGCCACTCTGAGCGGACAGGTGTTCTTGTCTCCGAGTCATGACTCCAGCGATGTCAGCCAGGGCTCGTTGGAGACCATGGAGCGGCCTGTGGGTGTCCGTTAGGGACTGGAGGTGGTGCCTGATGGGACTCAGACACCCATGGATGGCGTCAAGTTTGGTAGCCATGAGGTCGAACCCCACCCGCACCTGCTCAGCCATCTCCCTCTGGCCCTCCAACACACGGCGTTGGAAGGCCATGTGTTGTTCGTGGGGGTCCTGGGAGACAGCCAGGGTTGTGGGTGCCTCCTGCTGGGGGGTTTGTGGAGTGGGTGGGGTCTCCTCGATGCAACTGGGCTGCCCTGATCCTGGAGGTGAGTTGCGGATGATGTCAATGATGTCTTGGAGGGCTTGGGTGTCGATGCTGGGGGTGTCCTCCACGTCATCAGTGAAGAGTGGCTGGGACTGCTCTGCAGGAGGTGTTGACGGTGCCTCTGCAATGTGAAGGGGAGATGCTGTGTTACAATGTGTCCACATGTATGTAGCCACATGGTACATGTTCGCATTCAGACAGCATGGCAATGTACATTGTGACAGTCTGTAGATCAGGGCCATGATCCAGAGTCATTTTGGGTGTGCACTGTGCTCTGCTTGATTGTGCATGTGTGCCATTGTGGCCATCTCCCCCGTTCCCCCAGTACCTGGTGGTTACTCACCCTGTTGCTGTTGTGTTGTGTCATGTCGAGCAGTGTCCGCTCCCCCAACTCCTGCCACGGTCTCCACACTGATGACTGTCGACACCAGCTCCTCCATGTCATCCAGCTCCAGCTGTGGCGCTGGACTCCCACCTCCAGTCTGCATTGCTGCCTTCTGGTTGCCTGCGAGTTTCTCCTTGGTTTTGCGCTTGATGTCAATCCATCGCCTCTTGACCTCGTCCATTGACCTCTTGTGCTCTCCGACGGCATTCACCTTGTCCACGATGGACCGCCATATTCCATTTTGGTGCCCAATGACACGTTGGAGGTGACGAATAGTTCTTGATCGTGTTCCATCACCTCCGTGACCAGGATCCTATTCTCCTGCGGACCGAGCCGCGTCTTCCTCTTCTTCTTGTCCTTGCCCTTCCCTGTCCCCGAGGTCCCAGGCTGGTCGTCCGGGGTGCTTGTGGGGTTCCGCTCGTCCTCTGCGCCTGCTTCTGCTGCCTCCATGGTGCTTCGGTGTTGGTTATTTTGTGTTTGTGGGTTTTTTCTACTTTTGTAGTGATTTTCCCACCTGCCGTGTGTGTATTGCAGGCCTGGCGCTGCTTATCGCTGATTTCCTCATCGCGGTTTGAGCCAACGCATGTTTTTTCGCGTTGGGGTTTGTGTTTTTATCTCCGTTGCGGTGGTTGTATCGCGGACATTGTCCGCGTTTTCGGGAAACTATCGCATGGTACCGCCATGTTGTGAATTCCACGTTAAGACGGGGTTATTTTCCTGCGATAGACTGCGATGTGTAAAGTTGCGTTAACCTTTTTTGGCGATATTTAGCGCACGTTCTTGTGAATATACCCCTGAGCCTTTTAGTTTGTTTTAGTAATAACACAGTTCTTATCCTAAATGTAAAAATATAATCTTAGTTCCTCAATCCTCATTACTACCAGTGCTGTAGTTATCATTTATGTGTGCACTGGGCGGGGTCCCAGGGTTTTGAGGGGCAAATTGAACCCTAATTATAGCTGTCCTTACGGCCCAGCTAGGGTTAGCAGAGCATTTGCACTGTTTGCATCAGAGGACGTCACTCTTGAGCTGCCACAGTTCCCTATGACAATCTAATGGCGTGTTTTTTATTCTCCTGTCTTTCTTGTTATGTTAAGTTATGTTATGTTATGTAATAACGCGCACAGATACTCCAAGGAGTGTCCCGGCGCGAGCCTGAAAAGGAGTCTGAGTCGAAAAGGCAGAGCTAGAAGAGAAAGGTTTTCAGCTTTTTCTTAAATATCACAGAATCTTTGACGCTGCGCAAAGCCCACTAAATGCAAACTTGGAACAGTTGCACAAAAAAAAACAAAAAAAAAAAACACCTCCATAGGATGTCGACATTTGAACTTCCTACAAGTAAAATCATGGAGTGTATGTTCCAAATCAATTAGCCACGAACAGGAATATCACCAATTTTAAATTGAAACTTAAAACTCGCTCATTGTAACTGTTCCTCTAGATCTCATGAAACAGCCCACTAACACCGATGTATAGAAGCAATATTTATTACACAGTGCACTTATTAGTGGTGTCCCTATTGAAAAGGGTAAACTTGGATCATATTGCAATTTGGCTTGAGCATCAAAACATTGCAAAAAGAACAACCACAACTTGTAAATTTACAGTGTGCCTTAACAGTACACCACTGGCAGTGGCAAACCTCTTCAACAACCTGCCAAGGCCCTGAATCATGGCTTTAAAGGTGTATCGTAAGAGCCATTGCATGAAGAACTCTTCATTGTCTTTGTCACTGCCTTCATGTTGTGTGATATTATTTGATAGCCTTCTGTGATGATTCTACAAACAGTCCACCTTCTCTGATAGTATTACCCAAATCCTCTATCCTTTTACCCAGAATTTTCATGACCTTTAGCATTGATTTTTCTATCACCGTAAGTCCCGAATCCTTGAAGTGCTTTCCTCCACAACATAATCTGATAAGTGTCTGCTGTAAGATACATGACCTTGCTGCTACCTCTATTTGTGGTGGTGATGGTGGAAATTGTACTTTAGCTTGTGGGGTTCTTGGCCTGTGCTATACAACTTTGAATGCAGGTCTGTTGGACTCTTGCCTGACTGAATCCTGATGTTCTTGCTCCGTAGCTCCTGACTCTTCCTACTGTAGAGATGGGACTTCTAATGTTTAAGGAACTGTCTAGTCTTCAGTTAAAGGGGCATAGTATTTACAGGAATACATTTCCATGACACACCTGCAGAGTTATAGGTAGGGTGGTTTTTGAGAACCAACCTATGTATCAATAGGTTGGTTCTCAAAATACTGATTCATAGAGAGTCGAAATTTGACCTACCTCATCACTATGCATGAGGTAGGTCATAAATTGAGACCAATTACGAATGCCTTCAATGACAGGCATGGTGGCCTGCTGGGGTCAGCAGACCACAATCTCTCTGATTGCTTTTAAATAAAGTAATCTTTTTTTAAATTTAAATGCAGCCTGTTTTCCTTAAGGGAAACTAAAATGTATTTAGAAAATGAAAAATTGCACAAACCTTTTTTATGAGGAGGCAGTGGTATCATGGACAACTGCCTGCTTATGAAAAAAACTGTTTTCCTGAACATTCACAAAGGGTAGCGGGTCCCATGTCCACCCCTTACCACTTGCGAATGTCTTACCACCTCCTTTGAGGAGGTGGTGAAATATAAAGGTTTTGCGACCGGAATTCAGTCGCAAAACATTTATACATAGCTTAAAGATTCATATCAGGAAGGGACACCTTTAACACACCCCTTTAAAATACCGAATCCGTATTTATTCCCAAACCAAATTAGCGATTCAGTATGATTTGGTAACTTGTTACCGAATCACTATTTGGGTTTGGTGAATAAAATAATTTTGCAGTCAGAAAGGCTCTGATTTTCCGATTCGGAGCCTTACCGATGTAAAATGGGTTTGGACATGACGGCTCAATTTTCTTGTCATGTCACTTGTGCAACTATAATCTCCACAATGTATTTCTCCAATGTAATCATTAACAGATGCAAAATTACCATCTCCTTTCATATCTATGTGCATTATCTGTGGAATGGTGTAGCTCTGAACTTAGAACCCTGTTGCCATATTCTGAGCCCATCTTAGGTGAGGTAAGTATGCGGTAGAGCAGTATTACACTGGCTTGTAAAGAAGTGTTAACCGTACTGACTGTGGAGGTAATTCCAGCACTGTAAAGTTCTTCAAACTTTCCATGTGTGAGCCCGTATACTTTGTCCTCTCCTGAGGTCTTTGCCTAATTTCCTGTTTTTTCAACCTCTGGAATATTTATTTAGGCCTTCCAGTTGAGAAAAACGTTCCTCCACAAGTATTTTTGTTTCATGGTCACTGAATTTGTTTTTTCATTTTCAGCCTCCTTCTTTCCTCCCTCTCTGCATCCTGACATGTCATTCTTCCAGTACTTGTCCTCTGAACCTCTCATACAAGCTCTCCTCATGAGCAAGAAGCCCCTGTTGGAATATTTCCTAATTGTGATATCATAAGGTGTTTCTGTTGTAATGTTCACAGTTTGAGAATCAATAAATTGCAAAGTGGTACTGGTTCTAGCACCAAAAATGACCTACCCTTGTTCTTCGGGCTGGGTGGGTTAACCCTTCCCTCAGGTGATTTGGGAATCTGGAAACTTTGTCCACCTTCAGCAAGAGAGTGGTTTCCTGTCCTGTAAAACATTTCTCTGACCCTAATTACCAGCCTGTGAAAATCCTTTGAATAATCTGCCCAGAGCCTGTTTTTACTATCTATGGATGCAGCCCTAACTCATTACTTGCACTTCAGATATTATGTGCTAAACAAAATGCACCATGGGCCAAATCCATTTCACTCAGCTATTATGATTTTTTCAACACACTTCTGAGACAAACTTCAAACACGTTTTTAATCTGAGGGTAAATCTTCTCCCAAATGTCTTAAATTCCTACTCCCCCAGTGAGGTCAGACTGTTCATTTTATATTTTGCCTAGCATTTGGAGAGGAAGTTTGAAAATAGCCTTCTGTAATGGCATTTCTGATACATGACTGGTGATGGAGCAGGGTTTCGCAAAAATGAAACCTGCTCGGACCAAGCACCCCCATAATACATACTAACAGTAAGTAGATGTGATTAAAAATCTAACATGCACTCACATAAACATATGGCAATTGCTTTGCGCATGCCTGAATTAATACGTTAATGAATAATTGGTATTAATCTTGTTTTGTGAAAAATAAAAAAGAAGTTGCACGAGTAGGCTGCATGTACATCAGTGTTTGCACGTTGCATTCTGCTTCAAAGGATTAATTATTAATGCCGCTTTTGCTTTAGGCTTATGCTAGGTAATCATAATGGGGAAGTAGTGCAAGGTGGGTGGGGAACAGTGAAGGTTTCATTATCATATAATTAATATTTGTTCGTTTTCATTTACTTCAGCCTGCTGAATGAAGCTTCCATCTTAGAAAAAGTGACGTGACAGGGAGGGGGAAGTTTCCTCGGAGTGAGTCTGCTCTGACATGAGACCCGCAAGTTGTGCTGAGCATTACGAAATGACATGAAGGAGTGAAGGCCAGAGCATCAGTTGACTGCCAAATTCCCGTACCCAAGCGTGTGACCGGGGACGTGCTCTGCGGAAATATGAACTGAATAAAGAAGGATGTAATAAATGTTTCGATATATGGGAAACAAATGAATAAATTAAAGTTTGGATCATGGGAACCTTTTTGCACAATAAAGTTGTTGAATAAAGTGCGAAGTCACAGTGGCATGATCATGCCACCCCTCAAAACCCACCAATCCCTGTTCGAATTGAATGTGAAATGCAACATTAAGTGGGTTGGTCCAGTCACTCTTAGGGTATATCTGGGGTACCATTAGGGGCGTGTTCTGAGGAGTCTTGGGCAGGCAGGAGAGAGAGGGGAGATGCGTCGCTGATCGTCGGTTTTGCGAAGAGGCCTAGCTGTTTTCTATCCTGTCCTATACCTGACTGAAATCTCTGGTATTCCTTGAATACCCCTTGGGGAACCTCCATCATCTCCTGGGATCAGGGGGTGGTATTCCCTACAGACCAATAGGTTTGTATCTAGTCTATGTTGTTCCCAGCATTAATGTATTTGTCTCTGAATCTTTTGTCTCTCCACCTATCCACTCCGTCAACAAAATATAGATATGCATTATTTTTAGATGAACCTGTTGTCTCTTCATCTATCTTTCCATTAGGTATTATATTGTTTGGCATAATCATTCTGCTGAACTCTTTTGTCTTTTACCCTATCCACTCCTTCATTGCACAATGTCATTGTAGAAAGAGTCTATGTAAATTGCATCATTTCTCTGACCATGTGGTTCGGTGTTTGTAATTGTGACCTGATTCAGATGAGCATTTATTTTGAAATTTGAGATAAAACTCACTTATTAATCTTACCAAGAGTCTGTCAATAATTGATAATGTTGAATGAATTAGTGTCCTATCATTACCATCAACTACTCAACTAATTGGTCCATCGACCAAGTAGAGGAAGAGTTGATATCTATAAATGTTTTTTTTAAACAGATGAATAGGAGTTTATAAGAAATAAGAGATGAACGAAAATAATTGACCCCAGCGCCTCAGGGATACTGGGTGAATGTGTATGGGCCATTGAAGTGAATTTGTGGAGTATCAATCCCTGATCAATTATTGGTATTGGTGCTGGATCAGTTACTTTGGTAGCAGAGGACGGTTATTATTGATTAGTTTGGTAATGATTATTGATTATTGATTATAAGTTTTAACATGCAAAGATAGTGTCAGGTTCTATGTTGTCTAGAGCTCCAGGTACGGAGATACCTGAGGAATCCCGGTAAGGAATCTGCTGGAAGTAGGCAGAAGAAGAGTGTGGTAAAGAAGCCACACTGCAGAAGTACTTTGTCTGTTGTAGTAATACCTAAAAGCTACGGAGGGCTGTAGGTGTTATATTTAGGGAATGAATTTCATATGTGAGTAGAGTGTCTGAATAGTGAAGGGTCCACTTCCGAAACTCTAGCCTTATTTCCAGGAGAATAGTAAGACTCCTTTTTACGCCAAAAGTCCTCTTACGAAATTCTGGTTTTATCCCTAGAGGAGTACTAGGTCCACCTGGAGCTTGTCTGAAGGGTAAGATAGTGCTGGTCGTTATTAGGACCTGTAGTGAGAAAATGTTTTGAAGAAGTGAAAACTATTTCTTTACTTAGTGGAACAGACAAAGTAGCATTGTTTTATGTTGTCACTAACAGAATTTGATTAAGAAAAGCTCAGAAAAATATTGCGGTAACATTTTGTAAAGGGAGGGTCAGTAGAAGGAGTAATACTGACGTCAGAAAAAGCAGCGCTGACATTGGCCAGGCAGCGGACGTGCACTGGACAGTGATTGGTTGGTTGGTGTGAGCCGCGCTAGCATTGGTTAAGACTTTGCATACGTAGCAGGACTGTGATTGGTTGGTTGGTGTGAGCCGCGCTAGCATTGGTTAAGACTTTGCTTACGTAGCGGTGCTGTGATTGGTTGGTTGGTGTGAGCCGCGCTGGAATAGGACGAAAGTTAACCAATACAGTGAGTAGAATTACGGGAAAAATTGTTTTTGTTGTACATGATAAGATCCATTAGTGGAGGAAGTCAGAAAATGAAGTTAATGCAGAAAATAAAGAATTTTTTCAAGAAGGATAAACCAATTGTGACTAGAGAGGGAATTCCGATTCCGCCTCCAAAGACACCTGCTTCCTTTATGATGTTAGAACGAAGATATCATACATGTATGTGGATGGAAAATTGGATTGAGTATACGAAAGGTGAAGGTGTTTTAGCTTTCCCACAACATGGTACTTTTAATGTGAGGATATTGCCAAATTTGAGAAACTGAATGAATTCATTAGTCCCAAATCCTAGATTAACCCAGTACGAAGCATTGGAAGAATGGGAAGTGGAAGCATTTGAGAGAGAAAAGTATAGAGTTGGTAACAGAGGTTACAGGTCTATGATGTTTATATACCCCTTTGAAAGCAGGGACGAAAAGTTGAAGAGATGGAGAAGAGCCGTAGTAACGGAAGGGCTGTATCCAGTTTTAACGGTTGATGAGCAGACGGGATGTAAATGCAAGGAGAAAAGAAATCATTTAGAGACTCCAAGTGTAGGGGGTGATATGAATGAGTCGGATGATGATGAATTGATAGAAGTTATCATGAACAAAAGACCTCCACCATATGAAGAAAATTTAGGGGTCGTGACTCCAAGTGCCCCTCAATTGGGAACCCCGTTGACTCCACAAATTACAGATATAGCGAAAGTGATGAAGGAGAATGAAGCAAAAATGTTGAATAAGGCCAGATTAGAACAAGTTCAGAAAATAAATCAGTTCAATTTGAATACAGAAGCCTTGACAGTACCGGTAACGATTGGTCCTGTAGTACCATTGTATGGAGATAGACGGAATGTAACTAAAGTACATGCATTTGTGGTGCCGGGTAGTGGCATCAGGAGCAGTGCAAGTGGGGAGGGTCAGGCAAATGTGAACAATACATTGTTAGATCTCCTGATTAATGAGCTGATAACTGAGACCTCACAAAGAATCGTTCAATGTGAGCCTAGAGGAATAGGACTAAATGATACTCCAGTAGCAGGGAGTTCCGCAGGTCCCTCACCAGAAGAATTAAACAATTGGCTAAAAGTAATGACAAAGCCAAAACAACAACCTCAGAGTATAAATGTAAGTCAATTGAAGGTTGACTTGGAAGAGATGATTATTGGAACATTAAGCCCTGACAGATTAGGAACTTATCATGATGAAGAATTGTTGTTTTTATGTAAAAGTATTACCTGGAGAGCAAAGAACTTGCATGAAAAAATATCTGAAGCTGCTAGTGAGTATGGAGTAGACATAGAAAAATCAAAGGTGTTACAAAAATCATACAGATTGGCTTTTACTGACAAGGACTTGGAAAGTTTGAATGCTTCGGGAAAAAGGTTACAGATAAAAGAGATAATGAATATTCTGAAGAAATGGGGAGATGTAGATCGTTGGAAAGTTAGATGGTCTAAAAGGAAGGAAGATGCAGCAAATAAAGGAGCGACTCTGTTTCCTATGAAAGAGACAGAACAGGTTGAAAGGGCGTGTCCAATGAGAGAAGTACCAGGTGGTGGATATGTACACGTTCCATGGTCGAGACAGGATATATTGTCTTTTACAAATGATTTTCCCAGATTGAGAGAAAAACCGGTTGAATGGTACAAACAGGTAGATAGGTTTGTAAAGGTGTCGAAAGTTTTGCTAAAAGATTTGGATGGTTTATTTGACATTGTTGTTCCCACTGACTTATGGACAGAGTGTAATATTACTGTTGATTGGCCAAAAGAAGAATACCCTAGAGACCTAAAACAGGTGCACCATCAGAAGAAGTAATGAAAAAGTACAATCAGGTAATCACTTTCTTAAAGGGAAAGATTTCCCCAAAAGAAACCGGTTGGGTTAAGATTGACAGAACTACTCAGGAACCAAAAGAGTCAGTACACGCCTATTATGAGCATTTACTACAGGTATTTAAACAATATAGTGGTTTTGAAAATATTGGAGACAAATACATGGGACATTTTGTGTATCGTTTTGTGTTCGGACTGAGGCCTGAGATTAGCAACATGATTCAACAGCATTACATTTGCTGGCAAAGCAAGACAGTGGATGAAATCCTACAGCATGCAAAGTATTGTAGTGATGAAATTGACAGTAAGCATAAAAAGTTAAAGGAGAAAATGATGTGGGCACAAGTGAAGCTAGCAGAACAACAAGAAAACAACAATAATCAAACAAGTGGACAGAGTCAGAATGGGCAGAATTATAATGGAAGTAAAGGAAAGGGAAAAATGAGTAAGGAAGAAGCTAGGAAGAAATTTCCTTGTCATGCGTGCAGAAAGTTTGGACATTGGTGGAATGAGTGTAGAACTGTTAAGAAGAATAATGGGGGAAAATTTAATTTCACAGATGCAGTGTGAGGAGGGTGTAAGTGTACAACAGCAGCCGCAGATAGTTACGCAGCAGTTACAGGTGCCACAAGCTCCCATTTCAAGTAATGTGAATGCTCAGGTGCAAAGGTACAATGTGAACACCGGATATCACGAAGGAGACCCGCTTGGTAAGAATCAAGGTGTGAGTCAACAGTATTGGATGCAATGCAATGGAATTGATTCAAACTCATCTCAATGACGTTGCCTGAGGGGGGGAGGAAGAGTGCGTACTTGGCGCATCTTTAGTGGTAGATCAGTCAGGTCCATTTGTTGATGGAAAGGTGGAAGGAAATGATATTACATTCCTAGTGGACACTGGTGCTACCCGTTCTACTGTGAGAGCAGCAGAAAATCCAAACCTACCCCTCTCGGGAGAAACCATCCAAGTTGTATGAGTCTCAAATAAGCATATTCGAACGCCAGTCACAAACCCTATAGAAGTTCATATTGGAAACTTCAAAGACAAGCATCGGTTTTCAGTTTGCGACTCAAGCCCGGTAAATCTCTTGGGAAGAGATTTACTGTGCAAGATGAACTGCACTATCTATTGTACCCCAGATGGAATTGCATTTCAGACCCCAGATGAGGAAGTGGAGTTTAAGATGATGTTAGTGAAGTAAGGGCCAGAAGTGAATGAGTTGTTTTCGCTTCTCATTGAAATTGATCTGCCTGAAGAATTAAAAGTACAGTGAAACAGGATGTGTGGGATTTTTCAGGAAAAGAAATTGGTTTAACGACAAGAGTAGATCCGATTCAAGTAACCGTGAAGAATGGTGCTGTATACCCAAACACACCACAGTACAAAATGAGCCCAGAAGTGATTGCAGGTGTAGCTCCAGTTCTTGATCAAATGATTGAGCAGGGAATCCTAAAGGAAATAATGAGCAGTCCTTGTAACTCACCAATCATAGGTATCAAAAAGCTGAGTGGGAAGTACTGGATAGTCCAGAATTTGCGTAAAATAAATAAAATTGTAGTGCCCTGTTGCCCAGTAGTACCGAATCCAGCAGTGATTCTTTACCAAATTCCTTGTGATGCAGAATGGTACACAGTGATTGATTTGTGCCAAGCCTTCTTTTCGATTCCTTTGCATCCGGAAAGCCAATATTTATTTGCTTTTTGGTTCGGTAACCGTGTTTTGGCATGGTGCCGAATCCCTCAAGGTTACACCGAGAGTCCCTCAATCTTTAATCAAATCTTGAAAAAATGTCTAGAGACTTTAGTCATGCCAGGAAATTCGGTCTTGGTTGAGTACATTGATGACCTACTGGTGGCATCAAAGACACGAGAGGCATGTGTTACAGACACAATTGCTCGACTGAACCATCTGGCAGACGGAGGACACAAGGTGTCCCCAGCAAAATTGCAATTTTGCAAACAGGAAGTACAGTACCTTGGACACAAAATAGAAAAGGGAGTTAGAAAAGTAACACCAGAAAGAATCCGTGTGATCAAACAGATGGAACCACCCAAAACTCAGAAAGAGTTGCGAATGTTTTTGGGAATGGTTGGATATTGTCGCCAGTGGTTATGTAGTTTCTCATTGATTGCAAAACCTCTACAGAAATTAACATGAAAGGATGAGAGATCCGATTGCTTTGGATGATGAAGCTATGGATGCTTTCATAAAATTGAGAGGTAGTCTCTGGAGAGCACCTGCCTTGGGAATGCCAGACTAGACAAAAGAATTTGCATTGTACTGTTGTGAGAGAGATGGATATGCACTCTCAGTCCTAACTCAGAAACATGGAATGGCACGACGTCCAGTAGCATATTTTTCTGCTACCCTGGATACAGTGGCTACAACATTGCCAGGATGTCTGAAAGCAGTAGCAGCTACTTGCATGAGTCTGGAACAGAGTGAACCAATTGTGATGGGATATCCTGTCAAGGTATATGTGTCACATTCTGTTGAGATTCTTTTGACTCGCACTAGAACCCATTATCTCACTTCTAGTCGGCTGACTAAGTATAAAAGAGTAATTCTGGGAGCTGAAAATGTGACTGTAGTGAGGTGCACCACTGTGAATCCAGCAACCCTATTGCCAAATTCTCGCAGTGAGGAAGTGAAAGAGGAAGCAGATCATGATTGTCTGGATGTGACAGAATTGTGTACAAAGCCCCGGCCAGATATAGAGGATAGTCCTTTGGAAGATTCAGTTTGTGAATTGTTTGTTGATGGGTCGTGTTTAAGAAATGAAAGAGGTGAATTATGCACTGCCTATGCTGTTTGCACCCTAGAAGGAGTTATTCAAGCATCCTGTCTGAAAAGAGTAAACTCCGCCCAGATAGCTGAGCTGACGGCTCTGATTAGAGCATGTAAAGTTGCCAAAAGTTTTAAATTAACCATATTCACAGACAGCCAATATGGATTTGGAATTGTGCATGATTTCGGCCAGCTATGGATGCAAAGGGGATTTCTGACATCTTCAGGTTCCCCCATTCGAAATGGTAAAATTGTAAAGGAATTATTGGATGCTTTACAATTGCCCAAAAGAATTGCAGTAGTTAAATGTGCCGCACATCAATCGGGAGACGATTATGTGACAAAAGGCAATAGATACGCAGATCAAATTGCACGATATTGTGCCCAAAATACAATGGCCTTAAACAGATCAATTGAAAAGGGAAATACCGAATGCCATCTTATGTTTATAACTTCAACAACGTTAGAAACTTGGGATGAGGTGAGGTAAATGCAGGAAGAGGCAAGTGATGAGGAAAAAGAAAATTGGAAATTTGCAGGTTGTAAACAGAGAGCAGATGATGAGTTGTGGGTATATCAGGATGAGAGACCAGTTTTACCAGACTCTTTGCTTTCTCACATGGCCAGGGTGTACCATGGGCATGCACACATTGGAAGACACGCAATGATCAGACTCTTCAAGCAGACATGGTATAATCCGAAGTTCAGGGTCATTGCAGAGAGCCTATGCCAGAGGTGCATCATATGTCAGCAGCGAAATCCATGGAGAAAGACAGTTGTAAGTTGGGGACAGATTGGGAGAGCAGGAGGTCCATTTACCCGACTACAGCTCGATTTCATTGAGCTTCCCCCGTGCAATGGGCTTAAGTATGTCCTAGTCATTGTATGCTTGTTCTCTCGCTGGGTGGAAGCTTATCCTATGAGAAGAAAGGACAGCCTCACAGTAGCAAAACTATTGTTGAGAGAACTGATCCCTAGGTTTGGAATTCCAGTCACTTTGGAGACAGATGGAGGAACACATTTTAATAATGAAGTACTTCGGCTGATATGTGCAGCATTTACAATTGAACAGAAGCTGCATTGTGCCTATAGACCAGAAGCCTCTGGAGTGGTCGAGCAACTTAATGGCACTATAAAATCCAGGTTAGGGAAAGTGTGTGAATCCACTTCACTGAAATGGCCTGACGCTTTACCCCTTGTGCTAATGAGTCTGAGAAGCATCCCTGACAAAAAGACTGGATTGAGTCCTCATGATATCCTCATGGGAAGAGCAATGAGACAGGCATATGTACCAGTGAACAAATTGATAAATATATCTGATGATCTGGTGCTTGACTATTGCAGAGGATTGGCTGAACTGGTACGTTCTGTGTCCCACCAGGTTGGAGAAGACGCGACAACAATACATCGAAATCAAGCTCATGATCTGAGTCCTGGTGAGTGGGTCTACATCAAGAAACACGTAAGAAAATCATGTTTAGACCCCAGATGGCATGGACCTCATCAAATCATCCTTGTGACGACAACGGATTCACGTGAGCCACGTCAAACGTACCCTAGACCCACCTGAAAGACTGAAAGAGCCACAACCGGTAAATCAAAGACAAAGGTCAGTGGCTGAAGTGTGTGAAGCTGATGAATCTAGAGTGACAGATTCAAATGAACCTACAGATGGTGAACAGCCAAGCACAAGTCGAGTAAAGGGGACAAAAGATTCTAGGGTTCCAAAGACTGTTGTTGAACCAGAGGAAAGTAAGTTCACTGAAGATTCAGAAGAAAGTGAACTTCCGACTGAACCTGATACAGGCGAAACTGTCGTTGAACCAGAAGAAAGTAAGTTCACAGATGACGCAGAAGAAAGTGAATTTCAAGTTGAACCAGAACTAGGTGAAACTATACTTGAACCAGAAAACAGTGAATTCACAGTTGAAAGGGAGGTTATTATAGAATCAGAAGAACAGGAAGAAACTGAAAATCAAAAGGAGAAGGAGCCAGTGGAAAGGGTAAATAAGAGAACATGTGAGCAAGATGAAGAAGGTAAAAACGTAGTCAAAGTAAAGAAACCAAGAAGAGGTGATAATTGGCCAAAGGGAGTGAAAAGACTGACGTACACTCTTGTGAAAAGAAGATTAAGAAAAAGACCAGAGCAGAGTAATGAAATATCCAGTCAAACAGATCGGGAAGAGTCGGGAAAAGAATCAGTACGAAAGATTCGAAAATCCCAAATAGAAAATACAGAGCACCTCAGTGGACGTACATGATTTTGGAAGAACTTGAAAGTCCAGATCCAAGAGAAGAAAAAGGAAGTTCTGACGCTGAGCAAGTTGATGAAAGCAAACTAAGACCTCCTTAAAAGAATTATGACAAAGTAAGGTGCAATCCTGGTGATTCAAATAAAATAAAGATTCCAAAACCGACTAAAGACAAAGAATGGAAAAGGGTTTGAATAAGAAAGCCTTAAAGTGAAGGATTTACACTAGTATTTTTCTTTTTTTCACTATTTAAAGGCATAGATAGATTTGTTTTATAAATATATATATATTTATTTATACATATATAATAGAAAGAAAATGACTGAAGTAGAAGTGACTGAATTTCCAAAACCTAATCTTAAACGTAGGCGTATTAAAGCTTGCTTATGTAGTGTCTTATTATTAACATTTATGTGGATAATATTAACTGTCTTTATACCCATACTAATGATAACTGACAAAAGAAACAATACTAATGAAGTAACAAAAGAAAGGATGAATGATGTCACTAATGAAACCCCAAATACTAAATTAGTACCTTTCGATGGAAGCGTTTTCCATCATGATAAATCAATTAGTGATTTTTCATTAAATGTCTTTACAAAGTTACTCTACGAATATGTAGAAACTATGAATGTGAGTAACTGTTATGTGTGCATGGAACTGCCTTCGTCTATTTCTGAAGGAGTGACTTACCACCACCTTCCATTAACCTATGGTGTGTCTTGTAGTATACTTACTAGCCTATTCTATGTGACGGGGAAACTGGAATATCATTATTCTAATATAGACTTAGGGCCCGATTCTGATGCGGGTTGGAAAAGCTTCCCGACCGAGGGCCTGATTCTGATGCGGTTAGGTAGGCCTCCTAACGGCATTTGCTCCTTCCAAATCGGATCAGGAACGTGTCTTCCCGACCGAGGGCCCAATTCTGATGCGGTTAGGAACAAATGTTCCCATTGAAGTCAATGGGAGTTCAATCAAATCGTATCTGGAAGCATCCGGATGCATCCTACTCCGCCGGTCGGACTTTCCCGATCCGAGTGGGTCGGACACCATTTCCCAACCGATTCGGTCGGGAAGCTTTTCCAACCCGCATCAGAATCGGCCCCTCAGTATTTTCCGAGATACCTGTTATTAAAGAATTGAATAAGGTGTCTAGTGCCAAAAATGCATGATATATGGGGGAATTTGTTCATATTACTAAAACGTTAGATATAGAATATGCTTATAAGAACAATTGAACATTCAATTTAAGGGATGAAGAAAAATTGTTTGTAGAATTGGTAGAAAATAGAAGAGAAAGTTTCCAAAAGAAAGCTGCTGAACAAAAGTCCCAAATACCACCATGGGATTTTAGGGAAGGGAAATATGAAAAGGGCGAAGGATACGCTGCAATGTCTCTGGATTGGTCACAGAAAGGGAAGATTTGTCTGTTTAGAACTAAGACTAATTATAATAATTATTTTATTGGTTCAAGTGAATGTGAGCATACTTTTCAAATCACTGGAGGTTGGGGATTGAAAGGTGGGACTGATCCTGTCTATCCTGGAGTATATTATGTGTGTGGCAAGAAAGCATATTATAGGTTACCTGCACATTGGTATGGAAGTTGCTACTTTTATATTGTCTTTCCAAAGGTGTACCACATGGACCAAAGCACAAACAAACTGAATGAAATAAAACAAGGACTAACACGTAACAAAAGCACGTTTTTCAGAAATAGTAGGTGATATTTTTGCTGCACTGATACCCTTAGTTGGAGTTGTTCTGAATTCACACAAAATTCGAAAGTTGTCCACAGTGGTTGATAGATTATCTACAGATACTGCTGGTGGGTTTTTGATGATTGACACAGAAATGGTTGCAATCAGATCGATGGTTTTACAAAATCGACTTGCCCTTGATATCTTATTGGCAAAAGAGGGTGGAGTCTGTGGAATGTTGAAAGTTCAACATTGCTGCAATTATATCCCTGATAAAAGTAAAGGAATTGAGGGATATATAAGGAATATTACAAAATTACATACAGATTTGACCCAACTGGAGGTTGACAGTGTTTGGGAAAGAATTGTTAAGAGTTTTTCCTCAATAAGTAATTGGTTTTCTACATTTGGAAGTAGCCTATTAGGAAAAATAGTAATGCCAATAGTTTCAATAGTAATAATAGCTTTGGTGATAATAACGGCATATAAATGTTGTAAGTGGGGGAGAGAAAAAAAGAAATAACAGAAATAAAGCATAGAAGAAGAGCAAGAAAGAGAAAAAGAGAAGAAATAGAGTTAGAAGAGATGAAAGGAGAATACTATGATTTAATGAAAGGTTTAAATGAGGGTACCATAAAAGGAGAGGAGAATACAGAAATATAATTGATTAAAGATGGTACTCGGTATGGTAGGTATTTATGATGGCTCCTAAAAGCCATCAGAGGGGGGAATTGATGGAGCAGGGTTTCGCAAAAATGAAACCTGCTCGGACCAAGCACCCCCATAATACATGCTAACAGTAAGTAGATGTTATTAAAAATCTAACATGCACCCACATAAACATATGGGAATTGCTTTGCGCATGCCTGAATTAATATGTTAATGAATCATTGGTATTAAACTTGTTTTGTGAAAAATAAACAAAGAAGTTGCATGAGTAGGCCGCATGTACATCAGTGTTTGCATGTTGCATTCTGCTTCAAAGGGTTAATTATTCATGCTGCTTTTGCATTAGGCTTATGCTAGGTAATCATAATGGGGAAGTAGTGCAAGGTGGGTGGGGAACAGTGAAGGTTTCATTATCATATAATTAATATTTGTTCGTTTTCATTTACTTCAGCCTGCTGAATGAAGCTTCCATCTTAGAAAAAGTGACGTGACAGGGAGGGGGATGTTTCCTCGGAGTGAGTCTGCTCTGACGTGAGACCCGCCAGTTGTGCTGAGCATTATGAAATGACATGAAGGAGTGAAGGCCAGAGCATCAGTTGACTTCCAAATTCCCATACCCAAGCCTGTGACCGGGGACGTGCTCTGTGGAAATATGAACTGAATAGAGAAGCATGTAATAAATGTATCGATATATGGGAAACGAATGAATAAATTAAAGTTTGGATCATGGGAACCTTTTTGCAAAATAAAGTTGTTGAATAAAGTGCGAAGTCATAGTGGCATGATCATGCCACCCCTCAAAACCCACCAATCCCTGTTCGAATTGAATGTGAAATGCAACATTAAGTGGGTTGTCCAGTCACTCTTAGAGTATATCTGGGGTATCTTTAGGGGCGTGTTTTGAGGAGTCTTGGGCAGGCAGAAGAGAGAGGGGAGATGCGTCGCTGATCGTCGGTTTTGCGAAGAGGCCAAACTGTTTTCTATCCTGTCCTATACCTGACTGAAATCTCTGGTATTCCCTGAATACCCCTTGGGGAACCTCCATCATCTCCTGGGCTCAGAGGGTGGTATTCCCTACAGACCAATAGGTTTGTATCTAGTCTACGTTGTTCCCAGCATTAATGTATTTGTCTCTGACTCTTTTGCCTCTCTACCTATCCACTCCGTCAACAAAATATTGATATGCATTATTTTTAGATGAACCTGTTGTCTCTTCATCTATCTTTCCGTTAGGTATTATATTGTTTGGCATAATCATTCTGCTGAACTCTTTTGTCTTTTACCCTATCCACTCCTTCATTGCACAATGTCTTTGTAGCAAGAGTCTATGTAAATTGCATCATTTCTCTGACCATGTGGTTTGGTGTTTGTAATTGTGACCTGATGCAGATGAGCATTTATTTAGAAATTTGAGATAAAACTCACTTATTAATCTTACCGAGAGTCTGTCATTAATTGATAATGTTGAATGAATTAGTGTCCTATCATTACCATCAACTACTCAACTAATTGGACCATCGACCAAGTAGCGGAAGAGTTGATATCTATAAATGTTTTTTTAAACAGATGAATAGGAGTTTATAAGAAATAAGAGATGAACGAAAATATTTGACCCCAGCGCATCAGGGATACTGGGTGAATGTGTATGGGCCATTGAAGTGAATTTGTGGAGTATCAATCCCTGATCAATTATTGGTATTGGCGCTGGATCACTGGCTACCATGAATTGAAGCAGAACTGACCTGATTCTTGCTTGACTTTGCTCCAAAGACTTAGGGGATCATTATGATACCGATCGGTTGGACCACCGGCCGATATTATGGCAGTCAGGAGACCGCCGGCTACCCTATTGCGAGGCGACCGCCTGGCTGGTGGATGTAAATATGACGGGGCATGCTGCAGCTCTGGGAAAGGGCCGCAGCACATGCACCTCCTGCATGTCCATGCACTGTGTGCCATGCACCATGTTGTGCATGGGGCACAGTGCACACAGGTGAGTGGGGGCACTACATGTGTCCCCAGGGACACGGCTGGGGCACTGTTTGTGGCCCCTAAATCCCTTTCTGAAAATAAAAAGGCTGTTGGAAAGGGATATTGTAATCCCGACGGCAGTGCCTGCCTCAGCACCACTGCCACTCTAGGAAGCAGCTCCGACCACCGCCCCGTTGGAATCTCAGATCCTGACGGAGGCGGTGGTCTTGCAGCCAACAGCTGTGGGTCTGACCACCAGCATCGTAATGCGGCAGTCGGACCGCCACCGATGGCCTGTCAGCGGTCCGACCGCCTCTATCGTAAACAGGCCCTTAGGCTGAATGTAGGTGATTCTATTAAAGGAGCCTTCCCTTTCTATTCCTATAGTGCCTACTGTGCTATTTGTATCACCTGATGACAAAAAGTATCTATATGTGTAGTAAGTACCACTTAGCAAATGTTCTGACCTTTTTTATCTTTCAGTTCATGCCCTGTCACAAAATGCTCTATTATTTGTACTGTCACTTGTTCTAGGAACACATGTATTCTTATTAAGCACATTAAAATATAGGCATCCGATTTGGAAATAAATTAAACAATCTGCACTCCTAGTTGTACATATATGTCTGAGTGAATATTTTTGAGTCACAAAGGTTGCTGAAGTACTCCTGGAAAACACTTGTTAATTCCCATTAAAATGTAGCAAGATAGTTCCACATGTGTAAAGGAACAAAGTGTACAATTGCACATGTGAAAGGATTTCACTTTAGTGCAATCGCACATTGTTATTCCACAGGGAAAACATTGTCTATTGGAGAAATTCTTGGAACCCACACCAATTTTCGTGGTTAACTTCCTAGAAACTTAGTACCTCTGCTCCTGGCATGAGTAAATATCTGAACTGTTGTTGTGTGGAATAGGTCATGGAATTGCAAATATCCACAAGGACATTACTGTTTTTGGGTGATGGATGTGGGTTTGCACAAACATTCATGGCATGGCCACTATAGAACACCCTCTGCTCCACTATGGGAAATTTGCTCCCATATAACTTTACACCATTCTGGTGTAATATCATGTATGAGTAATTTAATTTATGTGTAAATTTATTTTTGGCACCTGTAAGCTAAATATACAGTGCAAATGGTAAATGTGAATCAGGCCCTGGTATACCGCTGTATCCCATTCTAACATACAAGGAAGTCTTTTGTTTCTCCTGCTACCAAGATTATCAGCCTTGCTGTTTTCAAATGAACTATTTTAGGTTGGGCAGACAAGGTTTATTGTGTCTATTTAAGAGTGAGAATATTCAGAAAAGGGCTTTGCAACTGTTTCCCTTATTCATAAAGAGGTCATGCTGTGCTTGATTAGTAAACTGGAGAGCCACACTGAGATTGGGGAGACATCACCACAAAGTCGTGCCTTCATTGGTTGGTTGCTGACAAAGCTGCGCTGTAATAGGTTGACATTTGACAGAGCCACGCTGAGATTGGGTGTAGTTTGCTAGTTCAATTTGTGTGATTTTTAGATTGTTTGTTTGCTGTGTTGAAAAAGCCTAAAATTTCTGTTATTCCTTTAACCAAGGGTCAGAAATTACCTGCCAAGGGAATGCCCGCATATGAAATGATGACGTACATTGAGATTTTTACATGTACCTGGATTTCCGAATGGCATGACTGTACCACTTCTGATAAAAACGTACAGTTTCCTTTATAGAGTACCTTTAATATTAGAAAACTATAGTTTCTGAGACAAACTATGAAGGACAGAAAGCTGTTACCTACACCTGCACAGTTTAAGATGCTAAACAAATGGAATCGAATGGCCACAGAGAAGGAAAATGACAAAGCAAGCGAAAGGCTTATTTAGACAATTGCTGGAAAATTAATGTGATCGGCAGGAGAAACAGAAGAGGGGAGTGAGAGTTTTTTGTGCAAAAGTCAGAAAGACAGATAACAAAAAGAAATCAAATGAGGGAGAAAAACAGAATCATGATTCACATGAGGAGGGTAATTTTCTAAATGATACAATAGATTCTAGAGCGCTTCCATATATTGACAGGGTATAGGGACAGGGAATTGGTCCTGGTCTTAGCAGAGTATCAGATATAGGTGCAGCAAGCTATAGTACAATGGTTCAGACACTAGCTACATCTGTGGTTATTACAGCTAGTGTCCCACCTGAGACTGCAATGACAGTATTACCAAGTACTAGCAGAAATAGCCCAATGGCTTCTCAAATTCAAATTGATTCACCTATTAATACAGTTGTGGCTGAGGAACTTCTAAAGGAGAGAGTTATTAATGTCAGAATTTTACATTTTTAATTTGGAGAAATATTATGAGGGACAACCGATTCAAGCAGATTATTGACCTACAATGTTGATGAATTAAAGTACTTGATCAAAGAAGCAGCCAGATATGCTAAAGAAGCACACAATAAATTGGAGAAATTGACTGATGAATGTTGAGATCAGCAAAATTAAAAATTTGAGAAGGAATTACAAAATGGATTTGACTCTTGATGAAATAAAGGAATGTGGTTTAATGAGTTTGAGAGCCCATCTTAAGGAAGACAGGTTCAGTATTTAAAAATGAAAACTAAAGAGGCAGAAAGGAAAGTCAAGGGATCCACTAGTGATTCAGAAGCAGGAAAAAATTGGGAGTTTTCAATTAAGAGAGGTACACGGAGGGAATACAGTGCATGTGCCTTAAACAAGAGCTGATATTTAAGCCTTTACTACAGATTTTCTAAAATTGCGAGGAGAGCCTGAAAGGTGGTATAAGGAACTTCATAGGTTGACTACGATTTTGCAAATGCTGTGGACTGCTTGAAATTGTGGTTCATAGTCTCTTATGGTCTGAATTTAAGATTGATGTTGCTTGGCCAACTGAAGAACCAGCTAGGGTTGTACCAAATAATGCTATTTCAGAGGAGGTAGCTAACAAATATAGACAGGTGATTGAACATTTGAAAAAGAAGGTGCCTGACTAGGATATTAATTGGGCAAAGATTTTGAGAACTTCACAGAACTAAAAGAGGCAGTGCATGCTTATTATGAGAGGCTTATGCAGATTTGTAAGAAATAAGGTGGAGTCATCAATCCAAAGAAGGATGATGTGAGGGGTTCTATTTTTGCTTTTGTTATGGGTGAGCTTAGTAATTGCATACAGCAAAGTGAAGTGTGTTGGCAGAAAAAGAGCATAGATGATATTTTGAAGCTGACCCAATACAGTAGTAATTGGTTTGATGCAAAATAGCAGAGAATCAAGGAAAAGCTGATGGTTGCCTAGACAAAACAATTTTAGAGGAGTATATGGAATCAATTGATGGGTTCGGATTTTGGTTATCTGCAATCTGAAAATGCTGGAGTTAATTGGATGTCTGAAGTGCAATTTGTGAGAATGGCAACTGGGTCAATGCAAATCCAAGGTTGTGGAAGAGGAACGATGGAATTAATGCAAAATTTGAAATGCTGAACCAAAACACTGCTTGTCATTTCTGTGGCAAAATTGAACACTGGGGAAGGGAACACAGACCACATTCTGATAGAATTCAGACTGAATTTTCTCCCCAAATGCAGAAAGATATACTGCCAATGGTGCAAGCCCAATTGACTTCTGTGCATAGTATTTATGATCAGAAACACTTTCAAATGACAGTGCCTTCAGCCCCAGTGTGGCAGTAAAATATTAAAAGAAAAATGTCATACAGTCAAGGTTGCCAACAGAATCTATTGATTCTGACTATGACTCTTCTCCGTTTCCTTCAGGGAATAATTCACAATGAAGGTACCTGAGAAGGGAGGAGGAGTGCCTACTTGGAGCAGTCCTAGAGGTAAGCCAAAGTGGCCTATAAATGGATGGTGAAGTCAAAGGCCATCCTGTTTCTTTTTGATTGATAAAGGGATACCTGTTCTACTGTTCGTTCTCTTGAAAGTTCCAAATCTACCCCTCTCAAGAAGAGAAGTCCACGTTGTAGGGACCAGTAATAACTAAATTCTTAACCAGGCTACAGCAGATGTCCCACTTAAAATAGGACAAATGGAAAATACGCATCAATTCATTTTGTGTGATTCAAGTCCTATATATTTGTTAGGCAGAGATTTGTTATGCAAAATGGATTGTGTGATTTCCTACACACCGGATGGTGTTGCAAATGAAACCCAAGATTGAGGCTCAGTGTTTAAAATACATTACACAGGATTCAAGAGTTCAGTCATTTGCAGCATTCATGAAAGATGGCCTACCTCTAGATTTAAGACATGATGTCAAACAAGAGCTGTGTGATCTCTCTGGCAAAGAGATAGAATTAATAAAAAGTGCCCAAAGTGTTAAGATTAGTGTGAAACCTGATGCTGTTTTCCCTTAGAACTAAACAGCCTAGACTTTCGAAAAAGTAATAAAACTTGTCATTGAAAACATTATTGAGCAGGGAATTGTTTGGGAAGTGCTTGGTAGCCCTTGCAATTCTCCTGTGATGGGGATAAAGTAACCAAAAGGGATATGGAGAATTGTGCAGGACTTAAGAAAAATTAACAAAATTGTCATCCCTTGAATTCCTGTGTAACCAAATCAAGCGGTAATTGTGTTCCAAATTCAAAGAGATGTAGAATGGTATACAGTCATTGACTTATGCCAAGCGTTCTTCTCCATACCTCCCAATCAAGAAAGTCAATACCTTTTTATGTGTTTCAATCCCAAAATGAAGTTCTTTATTGGTGTAGAATCCCACAACGGTATACTGAAAGTCCTTCAATCTTTAGTCAAGATTCAAAGAAAGATCTAGAAAATTTAAGGTTGCTGAGTAATTCAGTGCTGGTCAGTATATTGATGACTTATTGGTCCCATCTAAGACAAAAGAAGACTGTGAACTTAACACAATTGCTTTGCTGAATAATTTAGCTGACAGTGGTCATAAGGTTTCCCCAACAATGATGGAGTACTATAAAAAGGGAGTGATTTATCTTGCCCATTACATTGAAAAAGCGCAAGGAAATTCTCAAACTAACACATATCTGCAATTCTGAAAATGAATCCTCCTACCACCCAGACAGAGGTGAGGTGGGAATTATTGACTACTGTCAGTGGATTCAAAACTTTTCCTTGACTGCACAACCTTTAATATTGTTGACCCACAGTGACATAAAGAAACCAGTACCATGTGACAAAGAGTGTTCAGAGGCTTTCCGGGTATTGAGAGAGTGTATGTAACGTGCCCAGCCATAGAATGCCTGACTTCAATTTGACTTTCTTTCTTTTCGGTTATGAAAAATGTGGGTGTGCATTATCAATTCTTACTCAAAAGCATGGTGGAACCCTGAGACCAGTGGCCTACCACTCAGCTGTATGGGATCCAGTAGCTGTAAGTCTTCCAGGTTGTTTGAAATTTTTAATTATATATGTCTCACACTCTTTCAAGATCCTATTGACGTGTACAAGAATACAGCATATGACAAACAGCGGATTTGATGTGAGCAAGTCATTCATGCAGCACAAAATATTTTGATTAGCTAGTGTAATCACCTTGTATCCAGAAACGTTGCTTCCAATTCCAAACAAAAGTTGAGAAGACAGGGAAAAAAATGATGATGATGAGCATGAATATGACTGCATAGCAGTTACAGAATTACATACCCAAACAAGACCATATATCAAAGAGACACTAAGGGGCCGATTCCGATCCGGGCCGGAAAACGTACCGACCGACTCGGAGCCGGAATTTATTCCGACCGACACGTACTGGTGCAGCCCGACCCGCAAAGTACGATGAAAAGCGTGCAAAATCCGACCGACTCGTATAGAACACAATACGAACGACCGAACCGCGTGGAAAACAGCTATCCGGCCGGAAAAGCACGCGAATCGAACCGACCGACACGCACCAGGAAGGATCCCGAACAAAATGTACCCGCGAACTCCGACCCGCCAAGTACGATGCAACGCGTGGAAAACACGACCGAGTCGCACGGAGCTCAAGCCGTACGACCGACACGCATACAAAACAGCGAGCCGAAGCAACCCAATACACCGCGACCGACGCGTACGCAGCACATAAAACAGCAC
Source organism: Calotriton arnoldi (assembly GCA_963921515.1). NCBI lineage: Eukaryota > Metazoa > Chordata > Amphibia > Caudata > Salamandridae > Calotriton > Calotriton arnoldi. The sequence goes on along the minus strand of CAWUFW010008073.1, from coordinate 438,480 downwards.
AAACACAGCGTGAACGACTCGGAGAAGCTCGCACGAGACAACTGCAGGGTCCGACTCGGTCAGAAGAACGTCTCCTACATGCACAAAAAGTAAAAAGGGAAAAACACACTAAAAAAGGCCAAACAAGCAATTACAAAGCCAATAAATACTGGGGGGGGGGAAACAGGGAACAAAGACACACCCACAACTCCACCCATATAAAGGACACAAATCTCTACCATGATCCTTTGCAAATTCAAATTACCTCCCAGCACACAACACCAACAGACAGCAACCACACACACACTCACAGCTCATCCATCACACAAGCCACACACCATCAGCACCTCAACAAATAGCACCCTCACATACACCCAGCAAAACACACACTCACACACCCTCACTTGCACACCAACACACATCACTCACCACCACCACCCATCACCATGCCCCCCAAGAAGAATCCAAAGTTCCTAGATAGTGAATTGGAAGTCATGGTAGATGAGATCCTCAGGGTAGAGCCACAGCTGTTTGGTACACTGGTCCAACAGACCCCCATGTCGCAGAAAACCAAGATGTGGGCGAGGATCGCCGACAGGGTGAATGCACAATCACCATGTTTGTGCACAAAGGAAGACATCCAGAACAGGTGGTATGATGTGCGCAGGAGGGTCAGGGACCTACTGAAGAAGGATTACATTTTGAGCCAACACACCGGCAGTGGCCATCCTGCCAAACCACTATACCTCAGGCCCTGGGAGGAGAAGGTGCGGGCCATCCTACCACCAGTGAGCGTATATGGACTAGAAAACATCCCAGAGCCTGGTGAGTACACAACCAATATACCCAATATTGTGTGACAATACACACACATCACTGTCAAGGGGATAGTCAAACCATGCACCCTTAGCAAATACACAGCAACAAAAACAGAATCATCCCAAGATGTGTATGTCAGTCAGATAAACACAACACATGCCAACTCATAGTGATATGTAACTGTGTCATGACATGTACAAACCCTACAACAAATAAAGCTAGGCAGTGGCACAAATATAACCAACAAACACTGTCAGATATGTAGCCACCACTACAAAACCACCACACAGGGAATCCCACAGAAACAAAGGAATTCTGTGTATGCTGGTCAAGTCAGTGTAGCCAATAGCATCATGGGAGTTGTAGTCACAGATATTGCCCACCCTCACAATACGCCCATCAACACCACTCTGAACCATGCTCACATCACAGGGAGTGGAAAACAACTGACAAGATGGCTGACACTGGCTACTGCTGTGGGGAGCACAAGGCCCTGCTGGGAACTGGGCACCAACCAACAGCAGGACACCACTGACTGACATCCTGAAAGACAACTTGCACTCCCTGCAAAGGAAGCACGTTCCATGGTGGGATATCTGGCTGGGTGGGAAGGAGGACTGACAGCTATGACCATAGTTACCAGCAGCTCTCCCCACACACACCCCTAACACAAACTACACACAACACACCTGGGAAAATGCATTGCCCCACACTAAAATTAATTATCCCACAAAGAACCACCACCCTGGGTCATGCTGTGGGAAGCACAGTGACACACATGGGACTTGTAGCCAAACAAACGCCAGGACAACACTGTCAGCCATCCATTCAGCACAGGCACACTACCCCACAGGGAAGCAGAGTCAGAAGGAAGGAAGTATGGGAAGCTGGGAAGGGGGTGGAGGCAATAGCATGATGGGAGTGGTAGTCACAGATATTGCTCACCCTCACAATTGGCCCATCAACACCACTCTGAACCATGCTCACATCACAGGCAGTGGAAAACAACTGACAAGATGGCTGACACTGGGTACTGCTGTGGGGAGAACAAGCCCCTGCTGGGAACTGGGCACCAACAAACAGCAGGACACCACTGTCAGCCACCTTGCCATTGCTGTCACACCCACACACAGTGAAGTACACTCAAAAGGAAGGAAGTATGGGCATGCTGGGAAGGGGGGTGGAGGCAATAGCATGATGGGAGTGGTAGTCACAGCTCAACATCCCCAAACCACATGGCCCAGCAAGCTCACACTGAAGCATGCACACCTCACAGAGAGTGGAAAGCCCCATCAAAGATGTCTGACACCGGTGCTCTGTTGTGGGGAGCACAAGGCCCTGCTGGGAACTGGCCACCAACCAACAGCAGGACACCACTGTCAGCCATCTTGCCATTGCTGTCACACCCACACACAGTGAAGTACACTCAAAAGGAAGGAAGTATGGGCATGCTGGGAAGGGGGTGGAGGCAATAGCATGATGGGAGTGGTAGTCACAGCTCAACATCCGCAAAACCACATGGCCCAGCAAGCTCACACTGAAGCATGCACACCTCACAGAGAGTGGAAAGCCCCATCAAAGATGTCTGACACCGGTGCTCAGTTGTGGGGAGCACAAGGCCATGCTGGGAACTGGCCACCAACCAACAGCAGGACACCAATGTCAGCCATCTTGCCATTGCTGTCACACCCACACACAGTGAAGTACACTCAAAAGGAAGGAAGTATGGGCATGCTGGGAAGGGGGTGGAGGCAATAGCATGATGGGAGTGGTAGTCACAGCTCAACATCCCCAAACCACATGGCCCAGCAAGCTCACACTGAAGCATGCACACCTCACAGAGAGTGGAAAGCCCCATCAAAGATGTCTGACACCGGTGCTCTGTTGTGGGGAGCACAAGGCCCTGATGGGAACTGGCCACCAACCAACAGCAGGACACAACTGTCAGCCATCTTGCCATTGCTGTCACACCCACACACAGTGAAGTACACTCAAAAGGAAGGAAGTATGGGCATGCTGGGAAGGGGGTGGAGGCAATAGCATGATGGGAGTGGTAGTCACAGCTCAACATCCCCAAACCACATGGCCCAGCAAGCTCACACTGAAGCATGCACACCTCACAGAGAGTAGAAAGCCCCATCAAAGATGTCTGACACCGGTGCTCAGTTGTGGGGAGCACAAGGCCATGCTGGGAACTGGCCACCAACCAACAGCAGGACACAACTGTCAGCCATCTTGCCATTGCTGTCACACCCACACACAGTGAAGTACACTCAAAAGGAAGGAAGTATGGGCATGCTGGGAAGGGGGGTGGAGGCAATAGCATGATGGGAGTGGTAGTCAGAGCTCAACATCCCCAATTCACACGGCCCAGCAAGCTCACACTGAAGCATGCACACCTCACAGGGAGTGAAAAGCCCCATCAAAGATGTCTGACACCGGTGCTCAGTTGTGGGGAGCACATGGCCATGCTGGAAACTGGCCACCAACCAACAGCAGGACACAACTGTCAGCCATCTTGCCATTGCTGTCACACCCACACACAGTGAAGTACACTCAAAAGGAAGGAAGTATGGGCATGCTGGGAAGGGGGGTGGAGGCAATAGCATGATGGGAGTGGTAGTCACAGCTCAACATCCCCAAACCACATGGCCCAGCAAGCTCACACTGAAGCATGCACACCTCACAGAGAGTGGAAAGCCCCATCAAAGATGTCTGACAGCAGTGCTCTGTTGTGGGGAGCACAAGGCCCTGCTGGGAACTGGCCACCAACCAACAGCAGGACACAAATGTCAGCCATCTTGCCATTGCTGTCACACCCACACACAGTGAAGTACACTCAAAAGGAAGGAAGTATGGGCATGCTGGGAAGGGGGGTGGAGGCAATAGCATGATGGGAGTGGTAGTCACAGCTCAACATCCCCAAACCACATGGCCCAGCAAGCTCATACTGAAGCATGCACACCTCACAGAGAGTGGAAAGCCCCATCAAAGATGTCTGACACCGGTGCTCAGTTGTGGGGAGAACAAGGCCATGCTGGGAACTGGCCACCAACCAACAGCAGGACACCACTGTCAGCCATCTTGCCATTGCTGTCACACCCACACACAGTGAAGTACACTCAAAAGGAAGGAAGTATGGGCATGCTGGGAAGGGGGGTGGAGGCAATAGCATGATGGGAGTGGTAGTCACAGCTCCACATCCCCAAACCACACGGCCCAGCAAGCTCACACTGAAGCATGCACACCTCACAGGGAGTGAAAAGCCCCATCAAAGATGTCTGACACCGGTGCTCAGTTGTGGGGAGCACAAGGCCATGCTGGGAACTGGTCACCAACCAACAGCAGGACACAACTGTCAGCCATCTTGCCATTGCTGTCACACCCACACACAGTGAAGTACACTCAAAAGGAAGGAAGTATGGGCATGCTGGGAAGGGGGGTGGAGGCAATAGCATGATGGGAGTGGTAGTCACAGCTCAACATCCCCAAACCACACGGCCCAGCAAGCTCACACTGAAGGATGCACACCTCACAGGGAGTGAAAAGCCCCATCAAAGATGTCTGACACCGGTGCTCAGTTGTGGGGAGCACAAGGCCATGCTGGGAACTGGGCACCAACAAACAGCAGGACACCACTGACTGACATCATGAGAGTCAACCTGCACCCACTGCAAGGGTGGCATGCTTCATGGTGGGATAACTGGGCTGGAGGGAGAAGGATGTCCGGATGTCAACAAAATACCACCAATGCTGGCCATGCACACACCTCAACATTCACATTGAAATGCTTCATGTTGTCAGGACAATGCGCTACACCAATATCAACAGCTGACTGTGACAACTTAGGACAATGCAATGTACAGGCCCGCATCCAGAGGTACACTCACAACTGTCAGGTGTTTGAACCATTGATGCCTGTAGAAACATTACATACATTGTGTGTCTCTTCCAAATACAGGTGATGATGGGGACACAGCAGCAGATGCTGAGGAGTCCCTGTCCCAGGCTCCGGGGGACACTGAGCTCACTGGTGTGGAACAGCCTCTGCCCACCTCGGATGACGAAGACCTACCTGGCACCTCCGCAGTGAGTCATCATGCAGCACCAGCAGGACCACCAGCTGCACCCCCTGCACCCACCCCTCCAACAACTGCCAACACACAGACCACCCCTGCCGACACGGACAGACCAAGGACCACCACCACCAACAGCACATGGACCCCGGCCCAACGTGGAGCTACGGACAACAACACCAGCAATAACCCCCAAGGGGGCCCAGGGTCACCTGTGCGTGCCACCGCAGGTCCTTCACATGTCGCATGGGGTGGTGGGAGGGGTGGTAGACATAGGTCGCTGCTTGCAGAGGGGTCTGGACTGCATGATGACCCACAACTGGTACGCATTGCTGATGCGTACCAGACTAGCACCGGAGAGTTCAGCCAGGTAGTGGGGATCCTCAGGGACATTCAACAGCAGCAGGCTGCCCATCATGCCCGCTTGGACTTACACATGTCCCGCATGGAGTCCAAGTGGGACACAGTGCAAGAACAGACAGCGGTGCATAGGGACATATTGCAATGCCTCCGCCAGATTTGCACCAACATGTCAACACCTCCCTGTGTGCCCACAACATCTGGTGCTGCAACAACTGCAACTGCCACAGGGAGGGAGGATGACTCTGGCGGAGAGTCCCCTGCACCGCAGCAGCCTGCACTTGAGGGTCCCCCCAAAGAAGAGGGGTCGTCCGAGGAAGGACAACTGAGAGGCTGATGGCCATGCACAACCCCCAGGAAGCCAACACCTGTTCTGGAAAATCACCTTTGTGCCCAAACTCTTCACCCTGTCGAATGCAACACAACTCTCCCACATGACATGGGGAGCTCAAGTTGGACCAATGTATCAGATGACTGTGGACTTTACTCTGGACATTTCTGCTACCAGGACTTCCAAATCATCTTGGAACTTTGGATTACAATCACAATGTACAGCACCCACCATCCTGTGCACTATACTCACACATGTATGTCAATAAACTCACTAATACACCATACTTGCCTCTGTTGTGATTCCAACGTTGTTTCTGAAGTGGAGATGATGATCTGTGAAATGACACTGTGCATGCTAACTGCTACAGCAAGTACAACACCGGCATGTGAGTCATGGCGACGTGACACATATGAGGGAGACACACCACCAGGGCTACACAACACATACACACCAGGGCCATCTGACTCATCGCCTACACTGATGTTGCCAGGAAATACGGTGCAATGCACAGACCCAACACCTATTCCCAGTCTGTCTCAAATAGCCCACTGGTGCAGTAAGCAAATGTCAGTCAGATGTGTGACCACAGACAACGCACATCACAAAGTGAAGCACAGGTTTATTACACATTTGCAACATGTTGTAACCACTACAGATGCAAGGTAATCCCACCTGGCAGTGGGCACACAGTCAACAAGTGTAGAAGAAAGGAAGTCCATGGGTGTGGCGCACATCACCTGTAGGGAAACGACAGCTACCACCCTGGAAGTTGATTCACGGTGTCGGGGGATCACAGTTGACCAAACAACTCTGAAAGTACCCTGTGAAGGACAGAAATGACACACAGTCAAAAGCACTGAAGAACAGGACAGAACTGCAATACTCATGCCCAATACATGTCACAAGAAACCCACCCAGAACCAAGTTAGCATGCCAACACTGTTGGGGAGTACAGACTACCTGTAAGGACACATCGCTGCACGCATCCAGTCAAGTAGCACATGGACACACTCAAAAGGCACCAGAGCACCACCAACACATATCATGCAAACTCACATCATTGACATAACATCCCTGGATACTCACATTCAGCTGAAGAAGTTGGTGATGAGCTGTGTGCGGACATCACCCTCATCATCATCATCATCACTGGCATCGTGGTCCAGCCCAGGATCCTCCACAGGTGGCGGATGTTGGTCATCGTCATCCAGGATGAGAGGCAACTCCTTCCACACTGCCAGGTTGTGTAGCATGCAGCAGACAATGACAATCTTGCACACCTTTGCTGGGGCATATGGGAGGGCCCCTCCTGTCTTATCTAGGCAGCGGAAGCGGCTCTTCAGGAGACCAAATGTCCGCTCAATCACTCTCTTGGTCCGACCATGTGCCTCATTGTAGCGCATCTGGGCTGGTGTCACAGGGTTCCTGAGGGGCGTCAGCAACCACGGCATGTTGGGGTATCCGGAGTCACCTACATACAGACAATTGCACATTAGCTGAGTTGGAAAAGAGGGTGGAACACTACATTGCAGAACACACACAATGGTACAAAGTCAGTACACACTAACAAGCCAGGCACGCTGGTTCCGCATCTGTGACATCATCCTCGGGATGCGACTACTCCTCATCACGTAGGCATCGTGTGCAGAACCGGGGAAACGGGCACACACGTGTGAGATGCTCATATCTGCAAGACATACCACCAGTGCATTGACCGAATGGTAGTGTTTGCGGTTCCTGTATGCCTGCTCTTGGGCCTGTGGTGGTACCAAAGCCACATGTGTCGAATCAATGGAGCCAATGACATGCAGCATCCTCCCCAGGGCATAGAAGTCACTCTTCACGTCAGTGAGTTGTTGAAGTCTAGGGAAATAGATGTACTGGTTCAGGTATCTCAACATAGCCTCCAAAACATCGCGGAGCACACGGCTGAACATGGTCTGTGACATCCCACCAGCAGACGCCACAGTGTGTTGAAAGGTACCGGTGGCAAAGAAGTGTAGGGCTGCCATCACCTTCACCTTGGGGGTCAGCGCTGTAGGGTATGTCCGGCCAGGATGCAAATGTGGGGCCAACCGCACCGCCAATTCCTCAATCAGTGGCCTGGTGAAGCGGTACCGTCGGATGCAGTCCCGTTCAACCACTGTTGCAAGGTCAGGGAATGGCCGATGGACAGCTGGTGCCCTGCAGTGCATAGGTGAAGAAAGAAAGATTGTCAGTCACCCCACATATGTGGCATAGACCAGACTCAATATCACATGATACATCATTACGAGACACAAGTACATGATGCGTGTGCCGTTCCGTAAGGACATGTATGGCACCTACATGGCTAATATCTAACATCACAGTTCAATATGTTCCCTCAACAAGTCCCAGGTTGTGCTATAGGATATCATTAGGCTGTGTCACAGTACCCATGTACTGCTGTCACGTTCCAAACACACACCACAGTGACATGTGAGGACAGATGTGCCCCAGGCATCACAGCTCATCGACAGGTAGATTCCCAGGGACCCTGTATTGCCACATGGACACTGGCATGACATGGTGCATCATGAATACACCACAGCTAAACAACTATGACCCCCACAGGTAGTGGTCCCTGTTGCCTCGGCAGGACAGACATGGACGTCTGTGACACACACACGCACAACATCAAAGTCCATGCACAAACAACGTGGATGTGGAGACTGTCTCCCATTGTGCACATGGAATCAGAGACATTGTAAACACAACATGCACACAGACTGTGGAGTTCCATCACAATTCTGGCAATGGGTCACCCTGGGACGTACATACCGTCCCACATGGGATCAGGGGTATGTGACATGACATACACATACACAACCGTGGAATGTGACCATGCCACATGCCCTGAAATGAACAGTTGCACACCACAGTGTTCATGTGCACAACACACCAAGGATTCTGTCCCCATGAACACGTGCACAGCCTGGGAGTGGCTGCCCCCAAGTGCCACCCAAAAAACAACATGTTGACCCCCATACACGGAACAGGTAATGCAGCCTTACATGCCTTAGGATACAGTGTGGACAGGCTGTGGTGTTGTAGGTGTGCCCCTCACTCCCTGGGAAGTATATGTGGCTGGCATATGTTCACCTGTGACAGGCATGGTGACATATGCCAGTGACTTGTACAGGGACGCGTTGTACAGCAATGGACCGATCGGTGTGCCCGGCCGGCCCATTGCATTCAATGTGAGCGGGTACGCGTTGTATCTGCAATACGCGTTCAACAGCAATGGACCGATCGGTGTGCCCGGCCGGCCCATTGCATTCAATGTGAGCGGGTACGCGTTGTACAGCAACGATCCGATCGGTGTGCCCGGCCGGCCCATTGCATTCAATGTGAGCAGGTACGCGTTGAACAGCAATGGACCGATCGGTGTGCCCGGCCGGCCCATTGCATTCAATGTGAGCGGGTACGCGTTGTATCCGCAATACGCGTTGAACTTCAATGGACCGATCGGTGTGCCCGGCCGGCCCATTGCATTCAATGTGAGCGGGTACGCGTTGTACAGCAATGGACCGATCGGTGTGCCCGGCCGGCCCATTGCATTCAATGTGAGCGGGTACGCGTTGAACAGCAATGGACCGATCGGTGTGCCCGGCCGGCCCATTGCATTCAATGTGAGCGGGTACGCGTTGAACAGCAATGGACCGATCGGTGTGCCCGGCCGGCCCTTTGCATTCAATGTGAGCGGGTACGCGTTGTATCCGCAATACGCGTTGAACAGCAATGGACCAATCGGTGTGCCCGGCCGGCCCATTCCATTCAATGTGAGCGGGTACGCGTTGTATCCCGGGTACGCGTTGAACAGCAATGGACCGATCGGTGTGCCCGGCCGGCCCATTGCATTCAATGTGAGCGGGTACGCGTTGTATCCGCAATACGCGTTGTACGGCAATGGACCGATCGGTGTGCCTGGCCGGCCCATTGCATTCAATGTGAGCGGGTACGCGTTGTATCCGCAATACGCGTTGTACGGCAATGGACCGATCGGTGTGCCCGGCCGGCCCATTGCATTCAATGTGAGCGGGTACGCGTTGTATCCCGGGTACGCGTTGTACAGCAATGGACCGAACGGTGCGCACACATTGGCTGGGGCCTGGCATGGCAACGGATGCATTTTCGAAGCACCAACGAGTCTGATGCAGTGAATTCAGTTGGCCAGCCACAACAATGTTGCAAAATCATGGGTGTCATGAAGTTGAAGATTTGAAGGATGCTGTGGGCGTGTATTAGTGCTGCTATTCCATGGATTGGTCAGATTCAGAAGATGCAAACGACTTGGACCCATCACTTTGGACACATGGGACAGTATCTGCCTCTGCAGCACACATATAATGCTGGGTGTTCCCCTGAGAGCTCACTTGCCTGCACTACATGCTCCAGGACGACATCTGCCACCAACACTGCTGCTGTTTATGCATCCTCTGGCTCCTGCAATGGCACGTACTGTGGAGAGAGCCCCAGCCTTCAGCCTTGAGGAGAACCAGGCCCTGCTGGACAGCCTCCTTCCACAGTACAGCAAGCTGTATGGGAAACCAGGGGAGCAGGTGAGTGTGCTGTCCAATGCATCACTAATTGTGCATGTTGTCTGACTAGCAGGACTTTCAGTGTGCACACCACTGGCTAGCATGCCCACTGAGTAGTTGTCACACCCCAAAGTGTGTAGTTACATGCACTGAACTGGTACAGTGCATTAACAGTGCATTCCAACTAGGTTTACTTCCCATGCAATGATACCATGTAGTGACTGCTGGCAAACTGTTCATAGCCATTGTTGCACTGCCTGTGTACATCATATGCCCCTGTGATTGAGACATGTATATCCAACTGTGTGATGCACGTATATGTTGCATGTGTAGTAATGGCCTTTTCACTTTGTCATCCTCACAGGTTGATGCCCACCAGAAGCAGGACATCTGGCTGACCATCGCCCGTAAAGTAAGATCCGTGGGTGTCTACAGGCGCAGGATCCGCAACTGCCAAAAGAGGTGGCAGGACCTTCGTGGCTGGACCCGGAGGATCGCAAGGGTCCAGCTGAAGCTGTCACCTCCTCGCAGGAGGGGTGGACACCGGACCCTGACCCCCCACATGCTCCGGATCCTGGCGGTGGTCTTCCCTGACCTGGATGGGCAGCTGAAGGACAGACAGCAGCAAGGAGGGGTGAGTCCATGACTGCACTGTGCACTTTGTCTGACATGCTATGTGCCCTCCTCTGGCCTGGCTAAACTTCCACAGTACATCAGTCATGTGGTCCAGGACCCATGTCCCTCATTTGTGACATGCCCACTTCTCCTCTGATACGCATATGTGTGGCCCTTATAGTCAGGAAATTGTGTCATTTGGGGACTGTGTCATTGCATTTTGCTTTGCTCAAGGTGGGGGACAGCATTTGTTCCCCTGACTATGTTGTGCGATTCATGGGTGGGTCAATTGCTTACACAATGCCTAAGTTCTGACATGTGATCTGGGTGTAACTTTGATATGTGGTCCGCTTGCTGCTCTGACTCACCACATGTCCCTGGGGAATTTGGCACACACCCATGCTGCTTGTGGGAACAATGTTTGGGCCTCAGGAGTATGTGTATCTAGTGTGTCACACATGCTTAGCCACCTGCCTACTGTCCAGGACTCATCCCTCTTACAGGTGGAGCTGGACAGTCATGCCTACTCCAGGGCATACAATACACTCTTTACTCCCACTCCCGTGTATCATCTGGCATGTTGTGATCAGTGAAATGTACCCTCAGGTGTCTGCCTCTGTCTCATTGTGCTGTGTCTTCATTGTCAGGACTACTGGTATGTTTATCGGTTAGGGCTCAGCATGCCATCTGAGATGTGACCATGATAGACGATACTTCTGTGACTTATAGGTGTCTGATCACTTGACTGTGCACACAGGTGTTTGCGACTGTGACTTTCAGGCAGCTGTATTTTCATTCACAGCACACTGTGAGGTGCTCATGTTCAGAGAGTTGTGTTTCATGTCCCCCATATGTCCAGTTGGTATGACGTGGACAAATAGTAGTACATATTATGTGGTTTTTGGGGGATGGACATGTGCACTTGTCAGTCACATAACTTGCATTCCCCATGCCCTCGGATTGTGACACAGTGCAGACTGTTGTTGGCTGGCTGCCATGGCCATGTGACTTGAGACCGTAATGTATTACTTTGCACGCATTCCTGTGTCATGGCATTAAACTTCCTGGGACTGATCCTGCAGGGGAGTGACATGTGCAACATGCACCCCATTGTGGCATTGACTATCTGGACATGGGTGCATCATGGTGTCTGGTGCTGGTATGCATCACATGCATTTCTAATTAGACTCTGGCCATCCCTTTATCCGGACACCTGCACTGACTCAGTGGCAAGAGATGTGATGTGTGCATGTTCACATACTTCACCGTGTTCCCTGCAATGTCCAACAACTGTGTAGGTGGTGCATGTGTCCACACTGGGGTCTTACCATCAGACAGGCACCAGACAGATGGGTGCAAGGGCAGGAGGGGTGTGAGTCCCATGGTTGACCATCAGACTGACAATTGGCTTCCCCGAATCTGTGTGAGGACTTCAGGCAATGTTCAACTAAGGATGCCAGGGCTTGCTCTGTAATGTGCTGTACTTACTGTGGTGTGTGCGGTCAGTGCAGGTGACTGATGTTTGTCTGTTTCCCTAATTGTTTGCAGATACATCCACGGCCACAGGAGGGGACAGCTCCATGGACCAGGAGGAGCAGCGGAGCCAGACTGGGTCAGCATCGGACGAGTGGTCAGAGGGACCCAGTGGCACGGAGAGCGAGGGGAGCCACACCGAGGAGTCCTCAGCACCATCCACCTCTGCTGGGGACCACAGCAGCTCGGAGGATGACTCCCTTGTGGAGGCGGGTCTCAGCAGCCACCAAAGGCCAGCTAGTCTGTCTGGCCCCACCACCACCACCTCCGCCCTCCCATTGGCTCCCATTCCTGAGGTCCGTGGAGGCTCCCGTGCTCGGGAGCGTGTCTCCTTCGTGCCAGGCACCGCAGCCCCTGCCCCTGTGTCCCCTGCTGCCCTGAGTGAGGAGTCTGTGTACCTCCTTCGGCAGCTCCATGTAGGGCAGACAGCAATGCTGAGTGTCCTCCATGCACACACCACTCTGTTGACACAGCTGGTGTCGTTCATGGAGGGCATCTCGGCGGGTATGTCTGCCCTACAGAGGAGCAATAGGTCCATGGACTCCTCCCTGACGGCAGCAGTGTCCCTCCTCCAACAGTCCCTCACCCCTCCCACCTCTGCCCCATCCACACTTCCTGCCCCCTACCTGTCCAAAGCACATGCACACCTGCACAGTCAACCAAACACACAGACACGAGCAGCACAGACACACCCAAGAGTAAGGCAAGACGTGCACACAAGCATCCTCAGGGGACTGATACCACAGACACAGGGGATGGGGAACACACACACACACAGGCATCCACATTCACTCCGCAGTCCTCCAAATCCTCTCCCTCCAAGACCCCTTCCCTTGCCTCGCTTGCTACCCCACCTACACAGCAGATCTTCCTGTGTGACCTCGGCCTCTTCCCCTCCATTCCTGCTGATCCAGCATACCAGGGGAAGAGGAAGTCCACACACACAGAGAGGAGTGCCCCTCGCCCCCGGACACCCTCCCCAGGCGCAGGCAGACACAGGAGCCCATTAGGAAGTCCCCCCGGAGCAGGAAGAGCAAGACCCCACCACCACCACCACGCAGCTCCAGCGCCCAGTCTCTCTCCTCCATCCCCCAGGCCACCACTGCACAGGTTCCCCCGCCACACCCAGCCCCAGGTTCCCCCACACACCGATACCGCATCCCCAGACTGCTTAGGCCCTCCCCCCTGCCACTTGCTCTTCCACCCCCAACCCAGACGCTCTGCCTGTTAGTGGCACTGTTGTGGGGACCTGGTCCCCCCCTCTGACCTGCCCACCTCATCTGCCCACCCTTCCACTCCCTTGGAGTCATGCACTGCAGTGGAATCCACAACCACCACGTCTGACTCGGGCACTGCAGTGGGTACCCACTCCACTACATCAGTCCAGCCCACTGCAGTGGTTGCAGCACCCACACCAACTGACTTGTGTACCACAGTGGTGCCGGCCCCCTGAGTCAGACACCTCCACTGCAGTTGCCGGTGACACTCCTGCACCCACCACCCCTTCACTGCCTCACTCTGCCATCCCCTGATCCTGTCCCTGCGGTGCCTGGCCTGCCCCTTGTATGCCCCTCCAAGGGGATGTCCCCCAACCGTACCAGTGCAGGCAAGCAATGTGTGACCAGTTGTCACTTCTCACCCCGTTGGTACTGTGATTTTGGACTGGCCATTGGCCTTAGTTTCTTTTGGACTTCCGTGTTTACCCTGACATTTGCTGAATAAAGCCCTTTTTGTTTACTTTTGGGTTTTCTTTTGATGTACATGATGTGGATGAGTAGCATTTTGCATTTGCAGTTGTAATAGTGTTCACATCAGGACAAAGAAGTGTTGCAGTGATGGACTCCATGTGGTCCATGGGATATGTGTCCTGTTGTAGTCTGGATCTATGGCATCCTTTGCTACAGTCTGAGGGTGTAATGTTCAGCATTTGACACAGGGATGTCCTTTTTGCATTTGTAAATGAACATCTTTGTCTTACACTGATGCACATCTGGTGGGCTTACCACTGTTCAATGTTCCGATTTCCCTGACTGTGTGCCCAGCTCCACTGGACATACAGTTTTGCACATCAATGTCGAAGGACTCATCTGTGTATACAGTGCAACTTGCTTGACACGTGTTTGGTGTGTGTGCAGATGACTGACGTGACACTCCCGTACCCAGGCTGATGTGAGCAGAGCCTTCTGTGTGTTGTGGTTGTTGACTCACTGACGGAGTGTTCTGCTGACATGTTTGGGTCGTGCACAGACAAGGTTTGGCACAGCGGACCTTCCACAGGAGTGGAGTGCCCTCATGGCAGTGTGTAATCTGTTGACATTGCGTGGGCCTGTGTTGTGTAAGCATGTCTGTGCGTGTTCCCTTCCCTTTTCCTACACAGGCTGTGTCCCTAGGGATGTTCCTGTTTGTGATGCTTGCTGAGTTGTTCTGTGTTCATCCAGCATCTTGGACCTGGTTTCTCTGTGATGTGGGTGCATGGCAAACTAATGTTCATGAGGAGTCATCCCAGGTTGTCTTTGTTGTCAGTGCTGGGGATGTGGGCAAACGCAGATGGGACACATTCAGGATTCCCCTTGGCACTTGTTGTTTACACGAGTCATGTGATTTACAGTTTGTGTTAGCTTTCAGTGATTGTGACACATTGTGTGTGTGACTGCTGCCACTGCTCAGGGTCAGAGATGCAATGTTGGTAGTTGTGTACGTGTGTTCTTCGTGTGTCACCTTGGCTTCTTCATTGGTGTGTGACTATGGCCAGGATCCCATTGATTGTGGTGGATTTCACATCATGCCCATGTACGGCATACTGTGCTGTGTGTCAGACATTGACGAGTCTTGTTGACTGGCCATGTGTGATGGGTTTCTGCACCTTAGTTCCCACCACCACCCCTGGTATTGTCATGGGTGCATGTGCAATGTCACCAGTCCATGTGAGCTTCACTGCTGCACATTGGTGGAGATCAGGGTGTGTGGTGTTGAGTGTGTGCAAAAGTGAGTTGTTGCACGGCCAGACCCCTACCTCCATATTGGCCTTGGCTGGCAGGCCGTGCTGATTGATTGGAGCTTGTGTAGGTGTGATGGTAGTTAGTTGCTCAGGACACATGGCTGGGGTTCACAGTGTGAACGACATCTAACATTGTCATCACAGTGGGATTATCATGTAGGCTAGTGTCATCACAATATGGGGTCCCTGGGGGTGGTGCTGTGGTGGGTCTGTCTCTTGCTGTGTTAGTTGCTGTTCCTACAAGCTTGTGTGACATGTGTAATTTGTGCTCCCTCTCATCTAACAATGCCTGATTGCCCACATAGGGGATTTGGATCCATGAGTTACTTTTGTGTGGCACTGTATGTGCATCTGTGTAATTGGTATTCAGGCCTCATCATGTGTTGTGTGTTTGCCTGGGGACACTGGCACCCCCCCCTCACCTGTTGTGTTTGATGTGCAGTGTGGGTCTGCCTGTTTGTGTTTGTGCCTCTGCACCACTGCATTGGCAAATCTTTAGTGTGCCATTGGCTGTATGTTGTTTGGTGGGTTTCACCTGCTGTCCCTGGGACTCCTAGGTCATCAGTCAGCACAATGATCATTGTTTGTGTGTCCCATTGCTGCCATGGTATGTTATTTGTTCACCTCACATCTACAGTCTCCACAGGGTATCTCCATTTGTGTGCCCATTGGTGCAAATATGTGGGTCTGCATTATGATGGTCACTTCTGTCATTGTGTCATTGATGGATGTTGACAGTGTCAGCCCCCATGGGTGATGTTTGTCTGCACATGGCCAAAGGTATGTCTTATTTGCACTGCACTGTTTGCCTCCCCCAATCTATGTTGCTATGGGACACAAGCACTACTTTGCCACTGATGTGTTTGTTGTTCTGTGACCAGGAATCATCCATGCAGTTTGGCAGTTGCAGCTTTTTCAATGTCAACACTTACATTTTGGTCACTGTGATGATGGGGGTTTAGACCCCATTGCCACAATGTTCAAAATGTGCTTCAGCTATGGGCCCCACACTTACATTTTGGTCACTGTGATGATGGGGGTTTAGACCCCATTGCCACAATGTTCAAAATGTGCTTCAGCTATGGACCCCACACTTACCTTTTGGTCACTGTGATGATGAGGGTTTAGACCCCATTGCCACAATGTTCAAAATGTGCTTCAGCTATGGACCTCACACTTACATTTTGGTCACTGTGATGATGGGGGTTTAGACCCCATTGCCACAATGTTCAAAATGTGCTTCAGCTATGGACCCCACACTTACATTTTGGTCACTGTGATGATGGGGGTTGGACCCCATTGCCACAATGTTCAAAATGTGCTTCAGCTATGGGCCCCACACTTACATTTTGGTCACTGTGATGATGGGGGTTTAGACCCCATTGCCACAATGTTCAAAATGTGCTTCAGTTATGGACCCCACACTTACCTTTTGGTCACTGTGATGATGGGGGTTTAGACCCCATTGCCACAATGTTCAAAATGTGCTTCAGCTATGGACCCCACACTTACATTTTGGTCACTGTGATGATGGGGGTTGGACCCCATTGCCACAGTGGTCATGGTCTGCTTGCATTGTGGGGGCCACACACATTTATGTGTGACACATGTGATAGGGGGTCACATTGTATGTTCGAAGTCATGTTCAGTGTTGTAGGCATTTGACACAGTCTACACACGCTTGTCATGGTGTTGGGGGGATGTCTTTTTGTTGCATTCCTTATGTTGGTGTGTGCTTGTTGTGTCATGCATTACCCATCCTATGAGTGGGGGTGTTGTTGGTGGTAGGCATCCTGCCCCCATGGGTAGGGGTGGTGGTAGGGGTAGGCATCTAGCACCCCCTGGGTAGGGGTGGTGGTAGTGGTAGGCATCTGGCACCACATGGGTAGAGGTGGTAGTAGTGACAGGCATCCAGCAACCCCTGGGTGGATGTGGTAGTAGTGACAGGCATCTAGCACCCCTGGGTAGGGGTGATGGTAGGGGTAGGCATCTAGCACCCCCTGGGTAGGGGTGGTGGTAGTGGTAGGCATCTGGCACCCCCTGAGTAGGGGTGGTGGTGGTAGGCATCCAGCCCCCCATGGGTAGAAGTGGTAGTAGTGACAGGCATCCTGCCCCCCATGGGTAGGGGTGGTAGTAGTGACAGGCATCCTGCCCCCCATGGGTAGGGGTGGTAGTAGTGACAGGCATCCTGCCCCCCATGGGTAGGGGTGGTAGTAGTGGTAGGCATCTGGCACCCCCTGGGTAGGGGTGGTGGTAGTGGTAGGCATCTGGCACCCCCTGGGTAGGGGTGGTGGTAGTGACAGGCATCCTGCCCCCCATGGGTAGGGGTGGTAGTAGTGACAGGCATCCAGCAACCCCTGGGTGGAGGTGGTAGTAGTGACAGGCATCCAGCAACCCCTGGGTGGAGGTGGTAGTAGTGACAGGCATCTAGCACCCCCTGGGTAGGGGTGATGATAGGGGTAGGCATCTAGCACCCCCTGGGTAGGGGTGGTGGCAGTGGTAGGCATCTGGCACCCCCTGGGTAGGGGTGGTAGTAGTGGTAGGCATCTGGCACCCCCTCGGTAGGGGTGGTGGTAGTGGTAGGCATCTGGCACCCCCTGGGTAGGGGTGGTGGTAGTGGTAGGCATCTGGCACCCCCTGGGTAGGGGTGGTGGTAGTGACAGGCATCCTGCCCCCCATGGGTAGGGGTGGTAGTAGTGACAGGCATCCAGCAACCCCTGGGTGGAGGTGGTAGTAGTGACAGGCATCTAGCACCCCCTGGGTAGTGGTGATGATAGGGGTAGGCATCTAGCACCCCATGGGTAGGGGTGGTGGCAGTGGTAGGCATCTGGCACCCCCTGGGTAGGGGTGGTGGTAGTGGTAGGCATCTGGCACCCCCTGGGTAGGGGTGGTGGTAGTGACAGGCATCCTGCCCCCCATGGGTAGGGGTGGTAGTAGTGACAGGCATCCAGCAACCCCTGGGTGGAGGTGGTAGTAGTGCCAGGCATCTAGCACCCCCTGGGTAGGGGTGATGGTAGGGGTAGGCATCTAGCACCCCCTGGGTAGGGGTGGTGGTAGTGGTAGGCATCTGGCACCCCCTGAGTAGGGGTGGTAGTGGTGGTAGACATCCAGCCCCCCATGGGTAGAGGTGGTAGTAGTGACAGGCATCCTGCCTCCCATGGGTAGGAGTGGTAGTAGTGGTAGGCATCTGGCACCCCCTGGGTAGGGGTGGTGGTAGTGGTAGTCATCTGTGTGGTGGTAGTGGTAGGCATCTGGCACCCCCTGGGTAGGGGTGGTGGCAGTGGTAGGCATCTGGCACCCCCTGAGTAGGGGTGGGAGTGGTGGTAGGCATCCAGCCCCCCATGGGTAGAGGTGGTAGTAGTGACAGGCATCCTGCCCCCCATGGGTAGGGGTGGTAGTAGTGGTAGGCATCTGGCACCCCTGGGTAGGGGTGGTGGTAGTGGTAGGCATCTGGCACCCCTGGGTAGGGGTGGTGGTAGTGGTAGGCATCTGGCACCCCCTGAGTAGGGGTGGTAGTGGTGGTAGGCATCCAGCCCCCCATGGGTATAGGTGGTAGTAGTGACAGGCATCTAGCACCCCCTGGATAGGGGTGGTGTTAGTGGTTGGCATCCAGGCCCCTATGTGTATATGTGGCATTGGTGATGGCCATCCCGCCCCTATGGTGCTGCTGTTGCTGGTGTAAGTAATTTCTGCATCCCTATGTGTGTGTGTGATATGTCGGGTACGTGTGGTTTGTTTGTGTGGTGGGTGTCTGACTTACCTTCTGCGTCGTACGCGTCCGTGCCAGTTCCGGTAATAGATGTAGAATATTGGTAGGATCGGCACGATGGGATTCATGGTTGGTTCGTCTCGTTCGTCTTTCTCTTTGCTTCGCCTCGTCCTCGTCGCTGGCGTGTTCGTCTCGTAGCCGTGGTTCATCTTGTGGCACGAATCGGAGCTTATGTGCGCCTCTCCCGGATGCTTTGACGTGCCGTGCATAGCGACGGGTTGGGCGCGTACGGAGGGCGCATCGTACTTGTCCGGCCGGACGGGGCAGCATTTTGGCTTCCGTGCGTCTCGATTCTGCGTTTCCGGATCCGCCTCGGTCGGAGAACAGGACCTGTATTGGGTGAGTACGACTGGGTCGGGATTTGGGCAGTTGTGCGCATCGTACTTGCTCGTTTGGACGTATGTGCGAATCGGTCGGGAAACAGGCATTCGCCTGGCTTTTTTCCCGGCCGAATGGTATTAGGTGCAGCTCCGACCGGGATCGGAATCGACCCCTAAATGTAGAAGTTATGAAAGCAACCACTGATTCACAGAGGGGGTGATAATTTTGAAATTTCCAAAGATAAAACTGATTAAGATGACAGAGTCATATAAGTCCAGATCAGTGAAGGTGAAAGTTCTGCTGAAAATCCTGGTACATCTACCAGTGGTGTTTTCCAGTTTCAAACTGAGGATCAGAGTGAAGAGCTGTTGCAATATCAAAATCAAGGGCATGAATGGAAGCAAGATGGTTATCACACATGTTCCTACTTTCAATTTTCCAGCAATCTTTTTCCCTGTCCCTGTATTTATGAGAGTGCTGGAAGCAGGTAGGTGTCAGTTTGACTGAGTAGTGGTACATTGTGTTCCCATTAGCTTGACCTTGCCACCATTCTGTGCTTGTCTGGAGATAGAGTGACAGTATGGGGAAACATCATAAGAAGCCTAGACATCTAGACACCTCTCTTGAAAGTAACTCAGAATCTAGATTCAAATCCCTCTCTAGAAAAAGATCTGGCAGATCAAGAGATCCATAAGAAGATGAATCCTTCAAGGAGAGAGTTAGAAGGATTATGTTGGATACTTTAATAAGGATGCAAGAATTCCCTAAAAAAGAGTGATAAAAAGAGATTGGAGGTATCCTCATGTTGGAGTGATGATGAGGAAGAAGAAGAGTTTGTTCAAACAGCTGATTTAAAAGGCAAATATATTGATAAAGACATTTTGCTTACAATCCTATCCAGAATTCAGTTGAATATGGGGTTTCCTGTGGTGGATTTATCTCCTACGTCTTCAGAACCTCCATTAAGACAGTTTGTAAAGTTGCAAACTCCAGTTTTGCCTTTCCACCGGCACATCTCAGATGTTGTTCTCAGAGAATGGAAAGCTCCAGATAGGATTATGATACCTTGTTTCATGTCCAAGCTGTTCCCCTTGAAAGGCATTGAGAAGAAATTTCCTCAATCAGTGTCAGTGGATTTCTTGGTGGCCAGCCTAGTGGGGTGAACATCAATGGCAGAGAAGAACATGATTAAAGATCCTACAGATAAAAAGACTGATTCAGTGCTAAAATAAAACCTATGTGAGCTCCAATTTGGTGAGGCTGGCAATGGGGTGGGCACCATGCACTCTATGCTAGCTGACTTCAAGAAGCTATTCATGGTGGTCATGGTGGGAGAAGAATACTAAGTCCTTATTGAAAGCCTGAAAAAATAAGCCAAGTTTATGTCGGACATCTCATTTGATGTAGTAAGAGAAGGCTTTGTTAGAAGGGGCAACAATAGCTGCTCGACAATATGGTTTCCTCAGAGAATAGCATACAGATTATGCACAAAAGAATGCTGCCCTTTGAATGCTGTTTGAGGGTCTCATGCTATTTGGTGTTAAATTAGATGAGACACTGCATAGCATGTTTAAAGAGAAGAAGCACTGCTCATCATTCAGATAATCCCAGTCTTTGGTCTGTTCATTGTCTGAAGTCAAGTCAAATAAATCGTTCGGACAACCCTCCTGGAGACAATATATTCAAGATTCAAAAAGACCGAGAAGGAAGTCTTTCAAATCTCAAACTGACAACAAGGGCAGATTTCCTTCAGGTGGAAAATCTCAGAGATCCAGACAATGCCAGAAATCGCCAAGATTGGCCAGTAGAAGGAAGGATTGCTCACTTCCCGGAAGTTTGGAAGCAATTTAATTCAGACTCATGGGTCCTGCAGATAGTGGAGAGGGGTCGCCATTCCTACTCAAAGTCCATCAGACAAGAAGAAATTGGAATCATTATAATCATCAATCAGACATTACTCTGCAAGAATGCCATACTTCCAGTTCTGGATCATCAACAAGGAAAAGGGACCTATTCAAGGATATTTCTGTTTTTGACGGTGACAGGAGACTTCTGCCTACTGAAAAAATTGGAAAATGTTAACAAAAGGATAAAGAATATCAATTTCAAGATGGAGAGTATCCAAAAGATGATACCTATGGTGCCGCTAAAGAGATATATGGTGACTATAGACTTTATGGATGCGTACATACACATACCAATAGCTGTTGAACATCAGATGTTTTTACAATTCTGTGTTTTTGGCATCCACTATCAGTTCCAGGTGTTGCCATTTGGAATAAAATCTGCCTCAATGTTCTTCACAAAAATGATGGTTCCTCTGGTACCTTATTTCCAACTGCAAGGAATACAAGTTTCCAGATATTTGGACAATTGGCTGCTGGTGTCCAAAACAGAACAGGAGACCTGGAAGGGCGTAAAACTCATGGTGGATTATCTGAAGACACCTGGGGCCATATGTACAAAATTCAAGCATAGTGAATTCGTAATTGCAATGCATACTGAATCACAAATAGGAAATCGCAATTCCTAATGTAAGAAAATGTACATCTATTAAATAGCGATTCCCAGTGGGTCATAAACTGACCAACCTCATGAATATTAATGAGGTAGGTCGCAGTTTGCGACCCATTAGGAATGATAGCCATCACAGGGATGGTGGCCTGCTGGGATCAGCAAACCACCATGTCTGTGATTTCTTTTTAATGAGGCATACTTTTTTTTTTAAATGCAGCCCGTTGTCTTTAAAGGAAACAGGGATGTGTTTACAAAATAGAAGATGAAACTTTTAAGTTTTATTATTTAAATATTTAACTTAACAAGGCCTCAGCGAGGTTTTGGTTAATAGTCAAAGGTCACATGGCCTCATATGTCTTACTGAATCCATTGTCAAGATTCCCTCTGTTATTTCATCTTCTGAAAGTCTGGAAACCAGCATCAATGGAATACGAAAAGACAATTCATGTTACAAGACAACTCTCAATGCATTTCCTTTCGTGGCTCAAGATATCCTCATTGAACAAGGGGTTTCCATTAAATCCCAATACTCCTTTCATCCTAACTGCAAAAGCCAGCCTAGCAGGAGTCACACAGGCAAAGAAGATGATCATGAAACAGACAACAATCCTTAAATTGGAGACCACGATCAGCAATATGACCGATGGAGCTGTCCTATGCAGCTGTAGAGGAGTCTGGCTATGGCTCATCCCCTCGGCCGTCACCTACCCAGCCGGACTTCGGACATTGTTTCAAACGGTTCCTCACGGCTTTGTCTATCTTTCACATTGACTGCTTTAAATGCTTTATTCCTCCTGAAGTACTTTCCCCCTTCTGGTCTGCCTTACTCTATCTACTTTCCTTTCCCCCCGTTTTTCCTCTCCACCTCTTCCTTCCATTCCCCTTAAGACATTAGTCTTGGCTATGCAACGCGCTAATAACTTTTTTATTATGTATTCTCATGTCTTTCTCCTATGCCTATACTTGTAATTGTAACTGATGTAACTGATGTAACTTATGTAACCTGTAACACACTGATCCTCATGTAAAGCGCTCTGATACCTCCGGGTCTAGCCAGCGCTATATAAAACTCTTCAAATAAATAAATAAAATATGGGAAGCCTCGAAAACATTCCAGAGCACTCTCAAACAACATCATGTTCATGTTCAAACGGACAGCCTTGTAGCCATGCATGCATGTATCAAAAGGCAAAGGGGATCGAAATCTCCTTCATTGAATCTGGTGGCAGTAAGCATAGGACACTGGGCAGAGAAATGTCTTTTATCTCTGACAACCAAATAAATCAAGGTGGAAGATAATGTTCTAGTAGATTGTTAAAAGTTTGTACCTTCCCGAGATTTGTGCCTAACACCACAGACATTCAGTGAGATGTGTGTACATGGGTGGTGGATGCTGTATGGACTCATTGGTCTCGGAAACTCCTTTATGCCTTTCCTAACTTTTCTCTCATCCCCAAGCTGTTACTGAGGATTCAGAGAGAAGGGCACAGGTAGTGGTGGTAGTTCCTATTTGGCCTAGATGATCCTGGTTTCCTCTATGTCTATTGATATCTCTCATTCCTCATTGGCAGATTCCAAAGTATCCTTCTCTGTTATGTCAAGGATCTCTTCCTCATTAACTCTTCTGGCTTGAAAGTTGAGAGGATGGGTTAAAAAGATAAAGGGGTTCCGGATCATTTCGTTGTCATATTTCATCAATCTAGATGCCCTTCCACACTGTCTTCCTACTCTAGGCATTGGACAAATTTCCAGTAGTGGTGTTTAGAAAAACAGAGTTCCTCTATCATTTGTGAAACTGGAACAGTACTGCATTTTTTGTTTGATGGTTACAGTAAGGGTTTAGCAGTGGCAACATTGAGATCTCAATGGGTGGCGATTAAAGTCTCTAGAAAACCTGGAGGAGGGATTTTGATAAAGACGTCCTGGTGTTTAGGATTCTAAAACGTTTCTTCATTTCTAGACCTGTGATTTATCCTTTTCTTTCTCCTTGGGTTGTAACTTTGGTCCTGAGATCATTGCAAACGTTCCCCTTTGAGCCTTTTTTCCATTGTAGAACTGAACTACCTTACTTCTAAGATGTTGTTTCTGGTACCAGTCTCATCCGCTATACGAATTGGTGAACTGGGTGCATCTCCAGGATTATGGATTTTTGAGGATGAAGTTATTCTAAGAACTGACCCAGGTTTCTTGACAAAGGATTCCTCTATATCTCATAGAGAACAGGAGATTTTTATTCCCTCTTTTTTCCCTGACCCTTCTTCTCAGGATGGAATCCTTCTTCGATCTCTAGATGAGAAGAGAGCTATGTTGGTGTACTTAGAACATACTACAGTTTTCAGGAAACTGATAAGCTGTTTGCTGCTTTTGGTGGAGTCAACCAGGGTGGTAAAGCATTATGGGGGATATTCACAAGAACGTGCGCTAAACATCACCAAAAAATGTTAACACAACTTTACACATCGCAGTCGATCGCGGGAAAATAACCCCGTGTTAACCTGGAATTCACAACACGGCGGTACCATGCGATAGTCCTCTGAAAACGCGGCCAACGTCCGCGAAACAACCACCGCGACGGAGTCAAAAACACAAACCCCAACACCAAAAAACGTGCGATGAGCCCATTCGCGATGAGGAAATCAGCGATAAGCAGCGCCAGGCCTGCCATACACACACGGCAGGCAGGAAAATCACTACAAAAGGAGAAAAAACACACAAACACAAAATGACCAACACCGAAGCACCATGGAGGCAGCCGGAGCAGGCGCAGAGGACGAGCGCAACCCCACAAGCACCCCGGACGACCAGCCTGGGACCTCGGTGGCAGGGAAGGGCAAGGACATGAAGAAGAGGAAGACAAAGTTTAGTCCGCAGGAGAATAGGATCCTGGTCACGGAGCAGATAGAACACCATCAACAACTGTTTGTCACCTCCAATGTGTCATTGGGCACCAAAAATGGATTATGGCGGTCCATCGTGGACAAGGTGAATGCTGTCGGAGAGCACAAGAGGTCAATGGACGAGGTCAAGAGGCGATGGATTGACATCAAGCGCAAGACCAAGGAGAAACTCGCAGGCAACCAGAAGGCAGCAATGCAGACTGGAGGTGGGAGCCCAGCGCCAAAGCTAGAGCTGGATGACATGGAGGAGCTGGTGTCGACAGTCATCAGTGTGGAGACCGTGGCAGGAGTTGGGGCACCGGACACTGCTCGACCAGACACAACACAACAGCAACAGGGTGAGTAACCACCAGGTACTGGGGGGATGGGGAGAGATGGGCACAATGGCACACATGCACAACCAAGCAGAGCACAGTGCACGCCCACAATGACTCAGGATCATGGCCCTGATCTACACACTGTCACAATGTACTTTGCCATGCAGTCTGAATGTGAACATGTACCATGCGGCCACATACATGTGGACACATTGTAACACAGCATCTCCCCTTCACATTGCAGGGGCACCATCAACACCTCCTGCAGAGCAGTCCCAGCCACTCTTCACTGATGACGAGGAGGACACCACCAGCATCGACACCCAAGCCCTCCAAGACATCATTGAACTCATCCGCCAATCACCTCCAGGACCAGGGCAGCCCAGCTGCATCGAGGAGACCCCACCCACTCCACAAACCACCCAGCAGGAGGCACCCACAACCCCGGCTGTCTCCCAAGACCCCCCCGAACAACACATGGCCTTCCAACACCGTGTGTTGGAGGTCCAGAGGGAGATGGCTGAGCAGGTGCGGGTGGGGTTCGACCTCATGGCTACCAAACTTGATGCCATCCATGGGTGTCTGAGTCCCATCAGGGACCACCTCCAGTCCCTAACGGACACCCACATGCCACTCCATGGTCTCCAACGAGCCCTGGCTGACATCGCTGGAGTCATGACTCAGAGACAAAAACACCTGTCTGCACAGAGTGGCTCCAGCGATCTCAGCCGTGAGATGGCACAAATGTAGGACATGGTGCGGATGGAGGCGGAAAGGATGGCAGCCACCGCTGCACATCAGCGAAATGTAGCTGGGATCTACCATGCCCTGCATGTCCTCATCATGGCATTGCTGCCACAAGGCGTGGCGCAGATGAATGCTGCTATCCCTACACCATCCACATCTCCGCCCCCTGGTGTGTCGGTGCCTCACAGTGCAGCAGGCATTTCCACTCTGGCACCTGATGTGTCACTGCCACACAGTGCGTCTGACAATCCACCTCCGGCCCCTGATGTGTCAGTGGCACACAGTGCTGCAGCCGGAACTGCACCACCCACAGGTGGGGCAGAGCACACATCCGAGGACGTGGATGGGCTTGAATTCAGAAGGAGGCACTAGCATTCATGTCCGCTACCTGGCCTGTTGCTGCTTGGTGCCGCACATCGCCCCATGACCTTCCACTGACCCCCGATACACTTTGCTGCACTCACCTTGGAACGCGACATGGACTGCCATATCCTGTTTGGTGACCAATGACACGGCGACCACACTGCGGACTGTACCCTTCCTCTTCCGCTGTACTTGTCATTCCCCGATGGACTCTGGCTGGCCCTCCACGGGCCCATATTGTGAAGTGGGGTTGGCATGGCCCTGTACTGCTCCAGCTGCAAAACTCCACTGGATGTGCATTAAACATTCAGAAACGCACTGCTGTGTCATGTCTTTCATCATTCATGTATGAATGTCTGGATGAATGTAGGGTCAGTGATTGCCCCTAACGTCAATGATGCTCATCTAGTGGGATTCCAGTCACAGTGTACTACATTGCCGATTGCGTTCCGGGTGCCGTAGACACTACAACAGGGACACACGCATTAGTCACTTCCTTGTCCAGACATGGACTGAGCCAAGCCCAGAGCCCCCGAGTCATTGTTGCAAGCCCTGCGCTGGTCTGCTGTATGCCAGGCCAGACCACTCCGCTTACGCTCCGGGGGGGGGGCCACATAGCTACATGTCGCAGGTTTACACGCTAGTGGTCTGCAGGTCGCTTGTCTAGTTGTCAGCATGTCACGGCCACTCCCTGGGGGCAGGTTTGCACGCACACCACACCCATCCGGCACAGGCGTCATGGGCCATGTGACCCTGCCAATATAAGGGGCCGACAACGTCACATTCCCCTCTGCCGCTGGTGACTGGATGACGGACGTTCCACGATACTCAATCATAAAGGGCCCATGAGTTGTTGCGCACAGGGTTAGTGGCACCCGGAGCCATGCGGCCGTCACAGGCCTACCACCACGTGGCGCTGACTGGGGTTGCACAGGGTTAGTGGCACCCGGAGTCTTGCGGCCGTCACGGGCCTACCACCACGTGGCGCTGACTGGGGTTGCACAGGGTTAGTGGCACCGAACTTGCTGAGCGGGTGTGCAGCCTGCGATGATGACGTGTGCACTGATGTGGTCTCTGCCATTGATGCCTCAGGACTCAGCGTCATGTGTGGGACCTGCTGGGCCGCGGTGCGAGTCCGCATGATGTGGAGCATGCCATGGTGGTGGTACCTGGGCCTGGAGCTTGCACGGGCAAGTGGTGTGCCCACTAGTGGACACACCATTGGTGGCAGGTGAGCAGTGGGGCCTGGGTGCGCAAGTGCAGACAGCCAGCACTGGCCAGCGGGAGGGGGTCGGGTGCGGCTGCATGTGTGCGCACGACGGACAGGCGTTGTTGCCGTGTGCAGTGTGATGGACTCTGCCATGATTGACTCTGGCCTCAATTACAGATTGCAGACCTGGTGGCTTGTGTTTTTCCCGGCACGTGGTTGGAGACACACCGGTGGCAGCAGGTGAGCAGTGGTGCCTGGGTGCGCGGAGCGGCAGTGTCCCTCCTTCTCTCTCTCCCTCTCCCTTTCCCTCTCTCTCTCTCCCTTCCTTTCCTTCTCTCTCTCTCTCCCTCTCCCTTCCTTTCCCTCTCTCTCTCTCCCTCCCTCTCCCTTCCTTTCCCTCTCTCTCTCTCCCTCTCCCTTCCTTTCCCTCTCTCTCCCTCTCCCTTCCTTTCCTTTCCTTCCCTCTCTTTCTCTCTCTGCCTTTCTTTCCTTCTCTGTTTCTCTGTGTCTCACTCCTTTGATGTGCGCATGACACACGTTCTGATTTTGTGCTTTATTTTCCAGGCTGT
Organism: Calotriton arnoldi; assembly: GCA_963921515.1. Classification (NCBI taxonomy): domain Eukaryota; kingdom Metazoa; phylum Chordata; class Amphibia; order Caudata; family Salamandridae; genus Calotriton; species Calotriton arnoldi. Next base: position 410,494 of record CAWUFW010008073.1, on the reverse strand, counting down.
GACATCAGGATTGTCCCGGACGGACCCGACAGGAGTCTTCCACATTGGTGTTTTGTGTTGTATTCAATAAAGTTTTTGGTTGTTACTTCAATGATGAGTGACTGTTTCTCGTTCTTCTGACCACACAAGTGTGTTTCTGTTTGTCATTGTGCGACGTCATGCGCTTTTTGTGGCGTGCACGGTATGTGTTTGTCCGGGGGCGGGGGCCGGGGGGGGCCTGGGAGTGGTGGCAGTGGGTGTTGTGGCCCTCTTGTGTCTCCGTGCTGCATGATCATTGTCTCCATGGCATCTGTGGGTCTTCAGATGTGGCTCTGGCCTGGGCTCCCTTTCATACTGCAGGTAGTCGTCCTGCTTAACACCAGCAGTAGGCAGGTGTTAATTCCCTGCTGCTACCGCGGCTTATCGCCGGTTTTTGGTTCGCATCGCAGATCTGGCAGTTCATTGTGAAAGTGGTGTAGTGGTGTTTTGGTGTGTTTTTGCACGGGAACGCCTACTCTGCATCTCATTAGGGTTATTTGGTGGTGTCACCCATGGAGGTAAATGTTGAGGCAGTTATCGCGGGAATACTTGCGTTGTCTGCAGTTTGCAACCGCTTGTGAATGGGGTGTTAAATCTATCACCACTTTTGTTGCGTTAAGTTGGCGATAACTCGGAAATAAGTCCTTGTGAATATGCCCCTTAGTATTTCTATAAGCGGGTGGATTAGGGAAACCATTTAACTAGGCTATTAGTTTGCCAATCTTATTCTGCCAGTGAATATCCAGGGCAGATCAACAAGAGGTGCAGCTCCCTCTTTGGCTGTATTCAGGGGTGCTTCTTTATCAGAGATTTGTCGGGAAGGAACCTGGACAACTCCTAACACATTTTTGAAACATTACAAAGTGTTAGGACTACACAGCTTTGGTCACAACGGTTTGGAATCACTGACTATGGAACATATTCACTATCACTTTGTTAACTCTTTTTTTTTCTTTCACTATTAAAAAGAGGTATTATGGTAATAGTGATTCTTGTGGCTCTTCAGACAGTTCAACTTCGTTATTCCATATAAGTAAATGACTGGGACGAGAATGTAGGACATTGGGATGATACTCAGGTTACTTACTGGTAATCTTTATTATCTTTAGTTTGTAGTCCATGGCACAGTCATTACGGATGAGCTGCAGGCCTCAGAGTGCTTGGTAGTTCAGGAAGAGTTATGGGCATGGCCATAACATTTACCACCCAGGGTGCAGGATTATGTCATGTCCATGCCTAATTTCTTATTTTGGTCCTGTGAATGAGGTTGATGTCATCTCATAAATAAACGACTGTGACAAGGACTACGGACTAAGGATAATGAAGACTACTAGTAAGTAACTGGGTGCAACACAATCTATGTATGTTAGATGCGCCAATCATTGACCAGTTAGTTTGCATGTTTTTTTCTGCCATTCTGAGGGCCTGGAGCTGCATTGCAAGGTTGGTGTTGCCTCTAGGGGAGGAAATGTGGCCTAATGGCCTGAGCTGTGGACTTTGGAACCGGAGACCCAGGTGGCACAACATCCTATGATTCGTGACAAATCACTTAATCTTCCCTTGCTGGATTAAAATAGTGATCTGACCTTCTGTAATGAAATCTGTTGTTCATGTAAAGCACTCTGATGTCTTTGAGCTAAACTTGTGCTATATAGAAAATAGAAAAAAGGCCTACATGAGTAAGTTGCACATGTCCTTTGAAAAGTTTGGATAATTTGAGACCATATTCCATTTTACAGCACAGTTTATATACAATAAAAATATGTTTTATGGGGAAGCATGGAAATATTAAATTACTTTAGAGTATGACACAGTAAACCACAGCAAAATCTATTTATAGCAGCAAATCATGTGTTAGACTTGGCATCTTTTGGCGTGTTTCCCCTGACTTTTTGCTTTCTGACCTCCCGGTTTTGACTCTGTTTTTGCTGGTGTAATGATTCTGCGCACTTTCCTCACTGCTGTCCAGTGGGAAAGTGCAAGTGCTCCTGTATAAAATGTGTTATGGATTGGTGTTTCCATGATTGGCCTATTTGGTTTATGTGTCAGTCCCTTGTAAAGTGCACTGCGAGTGCCAGGGCCTATAGACCAAATGCTGTTGGTGGGCTGCAGCACTGGATTGTGCCACCCACGCAAACAGCCCGTAAAGTGTAACTCGGGCCTGCCATCGCAGAGCCTGTGCGCAGCCTGGGGCTGCCATGTCGACTTGGCAAGTGCACACACTTGCAAGTCCCTCAACCTTCCCTTTACTACATGTTAGTCACCCCTAAGGTAGGCCCAAGGTACCCCTGTGGGCAGGGTGCATTGTATGCGAAAGGTAGGACATGCCCGGGTGTGTGTGGCATGTCCTAATAGTGAATCACAGCCTAGTTCGTTTTTCACTATTGCAAGGCTACCTGTTCCCCCTAGGCCAGAACGGGCAGTTTTGATTATTACAGCTTATAATCCTAACTGACCCCGGGAACATGGTAGAGATTCGAGTTTAGTATGCCTGGACTCAGAATGATAAAATGCATCTTTTAGTGAAGTTGGTTTTAACATTCTGTGTTTGAAAATACCACTTTTAGAAAGTGGGTATTTTCTTGTCTAACCATCCAAGCCTGCCTCTGCGAGGTTGTGTATTCCTTGTCTGGAGTGTGAGTGACAGGGGCTGGGGGATGCCAGGAGACAGGGTGAGTCAGCACAGGGCTGAATAGCAAGATCTACATGTAGATGGGTGGGAGGGTCGCACCTGGGCCCTGAATAGGACAGTGCCTTCCCTCCACAATGCTGGCTCCACCTCCTGTGGTGCGTCTGATGTCCCTGGCCTACTCACTGAAAGAAGGGACGGAGACTTGTCAACAAAGTGCTCCAGAACTGGTTTGGACTAGGCAAAGGCCTCTCTGCCTTCAGAGAACAAAGGAATTTGGGATATAAATATTGGGGCCCTGACCCCATGAATTTAGATCTCGCTGGAATCAAGGAACCTGCCAAGACGAAGAGCTGGAAGAGCTGCCAGGAGGAGTACTGCCCCTTTGCTGTGTTGTTGCTTTGTTGGGTTGGCCTGCAGCTGCTGCTTCTGCCTTGGTCAGTGAAAGGACTGGACTGAACTTTCTACAAACTTGTGCTGAGTATCTCCAAGGGCCTGGAACCGAGCTGGCCTCCTGTTAAGAAGTCTCAGGGACTACAAAGACTTCACAAGCCTCTGGGTACCGCTTCTGGAACGCTGTTTCAGTTGCCACAGAGGAAGGGAACTGCAACCGACTCCGTCAACCGAATCCATCCCTGGCCGGTGACCTGTTTGCACCGCAGACCGCATCGCCCGCTTCGCATCGCAACCCTGGTCTCACCGTGGCGACGTCCGACGCCGCCAACATCGAGCCGCTGCTTGCACCGTGACCTGTGGGCACCGCAGTTCGCATCGCATCGCTTCACTGAACCAACCGGACCCGACCGACGCGGTCGCTGCAACTGGCGCAAGAGTCGAGACCGCACCGCATTTGGGGCACCGCTCGCACGTCTGCGACGCACCGCTCCGACTCGCACCGCTGTCCGACGCCAGCTCCCGCACTCCGGCTAGGTCGCCTGCATCGCAACCTGTCAGCACCGCATCGAGCATCGTCTCACCCTGCATCGCACGCCTTGGACTCACCGACTCCGTCTGCACGACGCTCATCGAGCCGCTGCCTGCACCGCATCAAGGGACACCGCACCTTGCATCGCTCCGTCTTGCACCGCAACCGCGACGAACGCCGACCGGCTCGTACACTCCGTACCAGCCACAACGAGAAAGGTACTGTAACCGAGTCTGTTCATGACTCTGCTGGCCCGTATCGACGCGGTCAGCTGGAACTGTTAGACTCTGGGGTTTTCAGCATCGCGGTAGGCTCGGACGGAGCTGCCGACTTGTACGAACTTTGCTTTTGTGCTATTCCTGCAAAGAAGAAGTTACCGTATCAAGTATTCATTCGTAAAGTATAGTATTGTGGATTTTTGTCGTAATTGGTCTTGTCTTGAGTATATAAAATATTGGTTATTTTTCTAAACTGGTGTGGTGTCCGTTTGTAGTGCTTACACTGTATTACTGTTGGTTATGTGCAAATGCTTTACACACTGCCTCTGAATTAAGCCCGACTGCTCGTGCCAAGCTACCACGAGGGTGAGCAGGGGTTACTTCACGAGTGTAACACCCTTACCCTGACTAGGAAGAAGGGTCCCTACTTGGACAAAGGTGCAAGCCCTTGCCAACTAGAGGTCCCATTTCTAACATTGGTTGTCAGCGGTGAGGATAGGACTTGTGTTTGCACTTGACTTACAGTGATTGGTGTGCACTACTACCATATCGCAGACCATTACGTACCACATACTGGTTCTTTTTCTTTTGGCCTATTTTTGATCTTGCCAGCTTTCAACTCACTACTTTTGTCATGCCTGAATCAATTGCATCATCCGTTGCATCTCTGGAAGTTATCTTTGAGGAGGATAGGTTGGAATCCTACGCCGTAAAGGAGTTACGAGCGATTTGTAAAAACCTGAAAGTCCAAATTAAAGGCCTCACAAGGAAGGAGGAGCTACAAAAGGCGCTGAGGGCCTGGGTAGCAGCCAGACATGCCACTGGGCAGCCTGGTAATCTCAGTGAGGAGGTGGAGGAGCCTATTTCCAGGGTGGATGTGCTTTTGGGTAGGGGGAACCCGCCAGGTCAGGCAGCAGCAGTCTGTCCCCAGAGGAGCTGGAGGACAGGCGGGAGGCAAGGCAGTTTGAGCTGCAGAAGCTCAGGCTGGAGAGTGAGCGGGAGGAGAAGAGATTGGCCATAGAGGAGAGGAAGATGCTCTTAGAGCATGAGAGAGAACTGAAGGAGCTAGAACTTAGGAGTAAGTCAGGCTCAGATGGTGGCAGCAATTTGTCCAGAAAGGCAGACAGGATTGTGCACATTCCCAAGAACGTAGGCAAGGAGTTCAAGAAGGGGGATGACATACAAAGGTGGTTTCAGGGTTATGAGGCAGCCATACACATGAATGGGGTCCCTGAGGAGAATTGGGGAGCAGGATTGTGGCCACTTCTCCCTGAAGAAGCAAGGGATGCTCTGATAGCTTTGGGTAAGGGGTATCACCTCACCTATGCTGACATGAAGGATGCCCTTCTCACGAAGTATGGTCTTACTCCTGAAAAGTACAGGGATCAGTTCAGGTCCAGTAAGAAGTCTGATGCCAACACTTGGTTGGAATGTGTGGATGTGTTCTGCAGGTCTCTGGATGGTTGGGTGAAGGGCAGTAGTGTAACAGATTTTCAGGGGCTCTACAACTTGATTGCATGGGAGCACTTGTCTAGTCTATGTTTTTCAGATCTGCGCCAGCACCTAGTTGATAGTAAGCTAACTGACCCCAGGAAGCTTGCTATGGAAGCGGACCGCTGGGTGAGTACCAGGGTCCACAAGAAAGCGTTTGGGGGAGACTCGGCCAAAGGTGGGCAGGGTCCCCAGCAGAAAGGTGGGGGGACAAGGGTAAAGCACAGGAGTTCTCTAAAGGGCCCCAAACTAGTACCCAGGGTAAAGGTTCCCAGCCCCCCGGTGATAAGAAGAAAGGGGTCTCTACAGGGAAGCCTGTTGAGACCGGCCCCCGTAAGTGTTATGCATGTGACCAGGTAGGTCACTTTAAGGGAGACCCCAAGTGCCCGAAGGGGACACAGCCACCCACCGGTGGACAGTCCAAAGTGTTGGCTAGTGTAGCGCTTGGGGAGGAGAGGTGCCCACAGGAGGGTGGGGATCCCGCAGAAATGACCCTTGTCTCACTAGGGGACAGTGAGATGGTCCCAGGAAACCAGGTGCCCCCTAACACAAAGAAATATAGCACCTGGGTGACCATTAATGGGAACAGGGTAGAGGCTCTCAGAGACACTGGAGCCAGTGTGACCTCAGTCCGGTGTCACCTGGTGTCTGAGAAGCAAGTAGTACCAGGAGCATTCCACCAAGTAGTTGCTGTAGACAACTCAGAGCGCCAATGTATGGTGGCGCAGGTTCCCTTTGAATGGGGGGTCTCAGGTCCCTTGAGGGTGGTTGTGAGCCCTACCATGCCTGTAGATTGTCTGCTAGGAAACGACCTGGAGCAGTCCTCATGGAAGGAGGTTGAGCTCAGGTCTCACTTGGAGATGCTTGGGTTGCCAGAGTGGGCATGCGTGTCTACTCGGTCAATGGCAGCCAAAAAGGGTGATCAAGAGGACTTGGAGCCTGAAACAGTGGCCCAAGTCCCTGCCAAGAGAAAGGGCAGGGGCGCGGGAAACCGGCCCCCGAAGTTCCCACGGACCGGGAGGAGGCGGACCTCGAGGGGACGCCCGGTGCCTACAGGGGAACAGGTAGCCGAACTGGGAGACATCTCTGAGCTGACCCATTGGCAGCAAGAAGGGGGTCCCACCAGGGAGGAGTTCTGCAGGGAGCAGAGCGAGTGCCCTACTCTGGAGGGTCTGCGGCGGCAGGCTGCAGACCAGGCAGCTGGTAATCAGTCCGGGTCACATCTGATCTACTGGGAGAGTGGTCTCCTATACAGTGAGCCTAAGGTTGCTGAGCCTGGGTCAGCCCGTGTGCTGGTGGTACCCCAGCGCTTCAGGACCTTCCTACTGGGTCTGGCTCATGACGTGCCTTTGGCAGGACATTTGGGGCAGGACAAGACCTTTGACAGGCTTGTCACCCACTTCTTTTGGCCCCAAATGCGAAGGCAGTCAAATGCACACTGTAGGTCTTGCCAAACTTGCCAGGCAAGTGGTAAGAGTGGGAGGAAGGTCAAAGCTCCTCTCCAACCTTTTCCTGTTGTTGGAACACCCTTTGAAAGGGTAGGGATGGATATTGTGGGGCCACTGGATCCCAAGACAGCCATGGGCAACAGGTACATCCTGGTCTTGGTGGACCATGCCACCCGGTACCCGGAGGCAATCCCTCTCAGGACAACGACGGCGCCAGTGGTGGGCCGGGCGTTAATGGGGATCTTTTCCCGTGTGGGATTCCCCAGAGAGGTGGTTTCTGATAGGGGGACCAATTTCATATCGAAGTATATGACATCCCTGTGGAAGGAGTGTGGTGTAACCTACAAGTTCACCACTCCTTACCACCCACAAGGAAACGGTCTGGTGGAAAGATTCAACCAGACCTTGAAAGGCATGATCAAGGGTCTAACAGAACCCATGAGGCGTAAGTGGGACGTCCTCTTGCCATGCCTACTCTTTGCATACAGGGAGGTGCCTCAGAAGTCTCTTGGGTTCAGCCCCTTTGAGCTCCTGTATGGCCACCCTGTCAGAGGACCTCTGAGTTTGGTAAAGGAAGGCTGGGAGGCGGCTCCCAGGAAAACTCCCAGGATGTATATAGCTACATGCTGGCCTTTAGAAACCAAACTGCCCGCTTCAGGAAACTCGCTCAGGCGAACCTGGAAGCAAGCCAGGAAGAAATGAAGAGATGGTATGACCAGAACGCCACTCTGGTCGAATTTCAACCTGGGCAAAAAGTGTGGGTCATGGCCCCAGTGGCACCTTGTGCCTTGCAGGACAAGTGGACTGGGCCATATGAGGTAAAGGAGCGCAAAAGTGACGTCACCTACCTGGTGGATTTGCAGGCTCCAAGGAACCCTTTGAGGGTCCTTCACGTGAACCGCCTCAAGCCCCACTTCGAGAGGTCCGAAGTGAGTATGCTCTTGGCGACAGATGATGGGGTGGAGGAGGAGAGTGAGCCTCTCCCTGACCTCCTGTCTACCAAGGAGCATGATGGGTCAGTAGAGGGTGTGATCCTCTCCCCTACTCTGACTCAGGAGCAGCAGGGGGACTGTCGCCAGTTGTTGGGACAGTTCGCCCCACTGTTCTCTCTGACCCCGGTGTTACTCACTGGTGTACCCATGACGTGGACACCGGTGACAGCCCTCCTGTGAAGCACAAGATTTACAGGTTGACTGACCGGGTCAGAGCCAGCATCAAGGAGGAGGTCTCTAAGATGTTGGCGTTAGGGGTGATTGAGCCCTCCCACAGTCCTTGGGCCAGCCCAGTGGTCTTGGTCCCAAAGGCTGCGGCGCCCGGTGCCACTCCAGAACTCCGGTTTTGTGTGGACTACCGTGGGCTCAATGCCGTCACCAGGACTGACGCGCACCCCATCCCCAGAGCTGATGAGCTCATTGATCGGTTGGGAGCTGCCCGGTTCCTCAGCACGTTTGATTTGACGTCTGGGTACTGGCAGATTGCCTTAACAGATGGGGCCAAGGAGAGATCAGCATTCTCAACCCCAGAAGGTCATTACCAATTCCGGGTGATGCCCTTTGGGTTGAAGAATGCCCCTGCCACCTTTCAGAGGTTGGTCAATCAGGTGTTGGCTGGGCTGGAGGATTTCAGTGCCGCCTACCTGGATGACATTGCTGTGTTCAGTTCCAGCTGGGAAGAACATTTACAGCACCTTGAGAAAGTGTTGAGGGCTCTGCAAGGTGCAGGCCTCACAATCAAGGCCAGTAAGTGCCAGATCGGGCAGGGTTCTGTGGTGTACTTGGGACACCAGGTAGGAAGCGGCCAGGTGGCGCCCCTACAACCCAAGATTGACACCATTCCTTGGGAACCCCCCAAGACCCAGACAGAGGTGAGAGCCTTCTTAGGTCTCACCGGTTACTATAGGAGATTTGTTAAGGGCTATGGCACCATCGTTGCCCCCTTAACAGAGCTGACCTCTAAGAGGCAGCCCAGGAAAGTGATCTGGACTGAGTCCTGCCAGAAAGCTTTTGATGCCCTGAAGGCAGCCATGTGCACGGCGCCCGTGCTCAAGGCACCTGACTTCTCCAAAGAATTTGTCGTGCAGACTGACGCTTCAGAGCATGGTGTGGGAGCGGTGCTCTCACAACTGAACGAAGAGGGCCTGGATCAGCCTGTAGTCTTCCTTAGCAGGAGACTACTTCCCAGGGAACAGAGGTGGAGTGCCATAGAAAGGGAAGCTTTTGCTGTGGTCTGGGTACTGAAGAAGTTGAGACCATACCTGTTTGGGACTCACTTCCGGGTTCAGACAGACCACAGGCCCCTCAGATGGTTGATGCAAATGAGGGGTGAGAATCCAAAACTGCTGAGGTGGTCCATCTCCCTACAGGGAATGGACTTTACGGTGGAGCACCGTCCTGGTACAGAACACGCCAACGCAGATGATCTGTCCAGGTTCTTCCGCCTTAGTGAGGAGAAATCCAATGGGGTTGGGTAGTTCTCCCTACTTTCAGCTGGAGGGGACATGTGTTAGACTTGGCATCTTTTGGCGTGTTTCCCCTGACTTTTTGCTTTCTGACCTCCCGGTTTTGACTCTGTTTTTGCTGGTGTAATGATTCTGCACACTTTCCTCACTGCTGTCCAGTGGGAAAGTGCAAGTGCTCCTGTATAAAATGTGTTATGGATTGGTTTTTCCATGATTGGCCTATTTGGTTTATGTGTCAGTCCCTTGTAAAGTGCACTGCGAGTGCCAGGGCCTATAGACCAAATGCTGTTGGTGGGCTGCAGCACTGGATTGTGCCACCCACGCAAACAGCCCGTAAAGTGTAACTCGGGCCTGCCATCGCAGAGCCTGTGCGCAGCCTGGGGCTGCCATGTCGACTTGGCAAGTGCACACACTTTCAAGTCCCTCAACCTTCCCTTTACTACATGTTAGTCACCCCTAAGGTAGGCCCAAGGTACCCCTGTGGGCAGGGTGCGTTGTATGCGAAAGGTAGGACATGCCCGAGTGTGTGTGGCATGTCCTAATAGTGAATCACAGCCTAGTTCGTTTTTCACTACTGCAAGGCTACCTGTTCCCCCTAGGCCAGAACGGGCAGTTTTGATTATTACAGCTTATAATCCTAACTGACCCCGGAAACATGGTAGAGATTCGAGTTTAGTATGCCTGGACTCAGAATGATAAAATGCATCTTTTAGTGAAGTTGGTTTTAACATTCTGTGTTTGAAAATACCACTTTTAGAAAGTGGGTATTTTCTTGTCTAACCATCCAAGCCTGCCTCTGCAAGGTTGTGTATTCCTTGTCTGGAGTGTGAGTGACAGGGGCTGGGGGATGCCAGGAGACAGGGTGAGTCAGCACAGGGCTGAATAGCAAGATCTACATGTAGATGGGTGGAAGGGGTCGCACCTGGGCCCTGAATAGGACAGTGCCTTCCCTCCACAATGCTGGCTCCACCTCCTGTGGTGCGTCTGATGTCCCTGGCCTACTCACTGAAAGAAGGGACGGAGACTTGTCAACAAAGTGCTCCAGAACTGGTTTGGACTAGGCAAAGGCCTCTCTACCTTCAGAGAACAAAGGAATTTGGGATATAAATATTGGGGCCCTGACCCCATGAATTTAGATCTCGCTGGAATCAAGGAACCTGCCAAGACGAAGAGCTGGAAGAGCTGCCAGGAGGAGTACTGCCCCTTTGCTGTGTTGTTGCTTTGTTGGGTTGGCCTGCAGCTGCTGCTTCTGCCTTGGGCAGTGAAAGGACTGGACTGAACTTTCTACAAACTTGTGCTGAGTATCTCCAAGGGCCTGGAACCGAGCTGGCCTCCTGTTAAGAAGTCTCAGGGACTACAAAGACTTCACAAGCCTCTGGGTACCGCTTCTGGAACGCTGTTTCAGTTGCCACAGAGGAAGGGAACCGCAACCGACTCCGTCAACCGAATCCATCCCTGGCCGGTGACCTGTTTGCACCGCAGACCGCATCGCCCCGCTTCGCATCGCAACCCTGGTCTCACCGTGGGCGACGTCCGACGCCGCCAACATCGAGCCGCTGCTTGCACCGTGACCTGTGGGCACCGCAGTTCGCATCGCATCGCTTCACTGAACCAACCGGACCCGACCGACGCGGTCGCTGCAACTGGCTCAAGAGTCGAGACCGCACCGCATTTGGGGCACCGCTCGCACGTCTGCGACGCACCGCTCCGACTCGCACCGCTGTCCGACGCCAGCTCCCGCACTCCGGCTAGGTCGCCTGCATCGCAACCTGTCAGCACCGCATCGAGCATCGTCTCACCCTGCATCGCACGCCTTGGACTCACCGACTCCGTCTGCACGACGCTCATCGAGCCGCTGCCTGCACCGCATCGAGGGACACCGCACCTTGCATCGCTCCGTCTTGCACCGCAACCGCGACGAACGCCGACCTGCTCGTACACTCCGTACCAGCCACAACGAGAAAGGTACTGTAACCGAGTCTGTTCATGACTCTGCTGGCCCGTATCGACGCGGTCGGCTGGAACTGTTAGACTCTGGGGTTTTCAGCATCGCGGTAGGCTCGGACGGAGCTACTGACTCGTACGAACTTTGCTTTTGTGCTATTCCTGCAAAGAAGAAGTTACCGTATCAAGTATTCATTCGTAAAGTATAGTATTGTGGATTTTTGTCGTAATTGGTCTTGTCTTGAGTATATAAAATATTGGTTATTTTTCTAAACTGGTGTGGTGTCCGTTTGTAGTGCTTACACTGTATTACTGTTGGTTATGTGCAAATGCTTTACACACTGCCTCTGAATTAAGCCCGACTGCTCGTGCCAAGCTACCACGAGGGTGAGCAGGGGTTACTTCACGAGTGTAACACCCTTACCCTGACTAGGAAGAAGGGTCCCTACTTGGACAAAGGTGCAAGCCCTTGCCAACTAGAGATCCCATTTCTAACATCATGCAATATGTGAAAATCGATTAAACCATACAAAATAAAGTGTGCAGAGCAACCGTGTATATTTGTACCATAGAAGAAGCAGTGGCAATGTGATGACCTGTTGCCCACTAGAAAGGATGTCAATTAGCCAATTAAAAATCTTAGGCCAGGAGAAACACTGCATGTTGTACTGTGCTTGAACATAATGCCTATCCCTGAATAGTTCATTTTTTATAAATAAAGAGGACAACAGTCAATCTCAGGTCCCTGCCTCTGACCTTGCTTCTGAGCCAGCCAGCTCAACCGAACTGCAACAAAACAAATCAATTATATGCTAAGATTCCATAACACTCTTAACATGAGCCTGTCACAAACTCTCTGCCTCTCTTAGTTTTAATAGAGGTTCTCTTCTCTGACAATAATTTGCTAGCTTAGATGTACTTTGCATTTATATGCATTGGACTGAAGGGAGTACTTGGAGAATCACAGCATAGAAATTCTTATTTTTCCATGTAAATTTGTATAGAAATGCTGATCAGACCCTACAAGTGAGGATCACTTGCTCACAAACTATGTCAGTCCCACATCCCTGCTTGGGAGAGAGCTGGGAGGGCAGGAGAGCTGCAGGTTTCTGGTCCTCAAGCCTGATAATTTACAGAGGAGGATTAGTAGCTTCCATACGTTACTGGTGGTTAAAACTGAAATTTAGAGATGCTTCAGCAACCCTTTTTTGAATTACATTTTTAAAGCAACATTTGGTCTTTTCAGGAATGGCTTTTAGCCTCTTGCAGTCTGTCTGAGTCTGAAAATTATTCACTGACCTAAAGCCCTCAGAGGTACAAGACCTGGGGAAAAGTGCCCCCCTATATTGAAATGTGTTGCTTCTGAAACCTATATAAACTCCAGACTCCTTTCAAAGTTATTCAAAGACCCCCGTCTGGCCTTCCGACACATGCAGCTATGCCCTAGAGACCCGTGGTTTGTCTTCAGGCACCTCAGGCCACCTCTAAAACAAATCTGGCCCATCTTCAGACACTCTAGACCAATTTCAACTTTTAGAAATGCTTAGCATGCCCTTTGAGTGCTTAATGCTCCACTCACCTTCACAGCCCTCATTTCTTCATTAGAAATGTCAGCCAGACCTCAATGAAGCTTCAAACAGCATATGCCCCTCAAAACGCTTTGTGCCTACCTTTAGAAACCTCCAGGAAGCCCACAGAGAAGAGCAGCATTCCTCTAGACATTGCTTTGAGACATTGTGTCCACGCTCAAATACTACCAACAGGCCCTCAAATCCTGATAGTTTACAGAGAAGGATTAGTTGGCAGATTTCTGAGGATATGCCCATGGCAGGCTGTATAATCTACAGGTTCTGAGCCCACCCAGCAATTAGAGATTTTGTGCCAAAAGCTTTTAGTACATGTGTGGCTTTACAAAATTAGAGAGAGATCGCAAAATGTCAGTGCATAGTTTGTGACCAATTCTTTTGACCTGTTTCTTAGTATATCTGGCCCTACAGTTTGCATTACTCTGCCTTCATTTGTAAGAAACATGGCAAGAAGTTCAAAAGAAATATGAAAAATCACTGTTTTGATTCAAAAAAGTTTTATTTTACTCAATCTTATGAAGAGGTCCTACCTTTACAAGTGTGGTAGCTCTATCTGTTTCATGATCCAGCAGCATGAAGCATAGTCTTTAAATGTGGGTGAGCATTGATGTGAGTGTACCCTGAAACCTCCAAATTGCCTTCAGAGTATACCATAGTGTCCTCACAGAACCTCCAGCTATCCTCACTAACCATCTGGCTGGTTATTGCACTCCACCATCTAGTCCTTAGCGACACTTTGTTGGTTCATAGACACCTCTGAAAAGCCCTTGAAGAAATTTCAATATCCCAGACACTCCCTGCTGGCCTGCAGATACCTCCAGAAAATCATCAGCTCATCTTCAGATATAACCCATTAGACATCCACCATTGTTCTTTAATCATCCTCAATCTAATCTCATAGAGGTACAGAACCAAAAAATAGCCCTCAGTTACTTGGATGTAGCCCCTGACAATGCCATCCTACTCTTGTTGACCCACAGCTTTCTATCACATGCATCCAGCTAGTCCTTCAATAGCGCCATGTGGCCCTCAAATCCCCTGGCATGCCCTCTGACTTCACCATCAGGCTGGCAGAGACCCTGTGCTAGCCCTTAGAAATCTATGATGTGTTTGCTGGTATCTCTATTCCAGTCTGAAACACCTATCCCCCATCCTCAAACTCCTTGAACCAAACCCTTACATCCTCAGTAGACATTAGGAATTTGCAGGCTTTCTGAAACCCCCATTTTGTCAGTATCTAAGACCTAGTCCTGCTTTCAACTAGTCATTATAATAAGACAGATGCCTTTATATATACCAAGCAGGCCTTGAGACTAGCCTAGCAACCCCTTAGACACGCTTGCTCTCCCTTTAGACACCCAAACCCCACTCTCATTAACCCAAGCTGGTCTCAGACTCCAACTATCTCTTCCGTATCACCCTGTATCACCCTGCTATCCCTCAGCCAGTCTTCAGATACCCATAGTAGGTATTTAGGCAAATCAGTATACCTCTTAAAGAACCTCAGGCACTCTTCGCTGTTCCCTAAAAACTCCTGATCTACCCTCAAACTTCTTTGAGAAGCAGCCTGATATCTCCAGCATGCTCTTAAGAAACCCTCAGTCTGCCTTCAGACTGACAACAAACAACAAGGTGATGGATGGAATGCTTGAATTAATCAAAGTACTGGCGATTGCTAGGGCTGCATTTCAGGCCATCGCTTTTTGCCAACTATGCAACTCTAGATAGCTGGCCCCATTATGTAAATCAATAACGACTTCATGGGAATGTTGGAGAGAAAATTACATTTATACTTTAGTGACATGAGAAAACCTCATTATGACACCTTCTGAGAGAAAACGAATAAACGTGCACCAACCACATGGTCTAGGAAACGTGACAAAACAAGAGAATTTTAGTTACTGCATCGTAAAAGCATGCAGAAAAAAAGTATGGTCTAGATGATATCATTAGCATAAATAATATAGACTGTGATTTACTAATAGAAAAAGAACTATATTTCATTAACGAGTGCTAGAGATGTGTAAATGGTGAATTCTCACGTTACGAAGTTTACCTCTAATCGTTGTTTATTTTCATTTATGAGTATGCATAACTGATGTAGAATCAATCAAACCTTAAGATTTAACCTGATAATGATAGGGAATTTTATTAAACCTATCTTTGTGTTTAAACGTGTCCACCACAATGACAACAGAAAAGTAGGTGCTACCCATTCCTAATTATTAATGCATTCATGAAACTTTCTAGATTGTATTTCATATATGTACTGATAGAATACACCTGAACCGAAAATAAGTTTCTATGTCATAGAAAATATTTACATGTTAGTACTTTCGAAAGCAGAAATCTATCATACTGACACGTATTATTTGTAACCAAACTAAATGATTTCAAGTGCATCAGAATTGTACTAGAATTATGAAAATTCATATTCCCTATGATTGTATGCTTATTAATCATATATGTTTTAAGTTATATTAGGTCAATTTAATATAGGCCTGACTGCCTATGAGAAGTCTCTTGACTTCCTGAATCTAATGTACGTGAGAGAATTCCTCATTATAACCAGTAACATGAAATAGTGTTTTCTTTCCTGAGTTCTCATGTATTGTACAAGATACTTTGCTACATTTTTTGATACAATCCTGAAAAGCTGCCTGGCAAACTGTCCTCTTGAACTCTCTTATGTGCTCTTGCTAAAGGAGCATTGTTCTAATGTTTCACTTATTGGATGTCTTAAGGACTGGGTAATAGTCCCACCTATTTCTCTACATTTTGTGTCTTCTTTACATCGCCTGACACCCATCCTATACAAACTGACCAATGGACTGAGTGGCCTGACCAAATGAGGTGATTCCAGGAGGTGTCACCCCCAGGACTTTAAGAATGCAATATTGTTTGATTTAACGGAAAGTGTTTGAGAAGCGAGCAGCTGTTGGAGCTAGATGGTGACAGATGAGCTGCTCATTATTTCCTTACTTACGATATTCTTTGCGGAACATCCCTTGGCAAACTCAATCTGCCCAAATGCAGACATATCTGGCTTTTCCCCCCGAACTGAAGCATATGCTGTGTGTGCAAAGTGGTCTTTTCCTTCTTGGGAGACTGCTTGAACTGGCATGTTTCATGTCTCTTCCTGAACTCTGGAGCTTGGTATCTTATTCCAAATGTTTTATTAGAATTTTACTAAATTGTCTATAACCTGATTTACTGATGCACTTGTTTACCTTAAATTTTGATAAGCTAAACTAAATTATCATGTCAACTCAGATATCATGATTGTTTTTCTTCAATTTAGTGTGCATACCAAATTTGGGGTTACTAATAACTAGAGGAGATCATATTAGAGAGATCTCCGAACATCAAATACTAATGCTGTTATTCTGTATAGCTTTAACAGAGTTCTTATTGTGTATGATTTTGGCTCGCCTATATTTCTTCAGGAGATTTGGACTTGCCGTGATAATCTTTTATCTTTATAGTATTGTCTTGATAGTAATCTATATGAGTCTAATTTCTAGTTTGTAGTTCAGTCATTCAATTCCTGGTCCTCATTGAATGACTGTTGGAACCTTTTATATCCAACCCCTCTCGGTACTAAACAAGATCTACCGGAGGACCAAGAGGGAGAGAGCTAATTATTGACAGGAAACAATTAACAGTATAAAATTGAATGGGCCTAGTTACCTAGTTAAAGCTACAGCAGGAACAATCTATCCAGAGCATGCAGAGGTGATTGGAGGCTTCCGGCTGTGCTGCACCTACAGGTAAGACCTGCCTCCCCGGAAACTTTGGGGACCGGCACTTACATTTTCACAAATTAAGCACTTCAACCTGTCTTCGTTGCGAGTTTTTGTTTAAGACTAGAGTACCACTAAACTAGACTATTTTAATATTCTAATATTCTAAATCCCCCAAATAGAACTGTTGAAATAATAGGTGTGACAGCTTTCTGCTCTAAAAACTATATTTCAAAACACCAGGAATTCACTGAAATTTAATGGAGAGACGTGAAAATAGAAAAGTAACGTGCATGTTATTTACAAAGCTACATCATAAAGAGTTTTAGAATGTATGGTGACTTTGTCAAAGGATTTCTTACATACTGCTGTTCTCTCCTGCCTTTGATCAATATTGACATGCGATTTGAACAACAAAGAGATAATTAGCCTTTTAAATATCACAATGGCTGGAAGTAAAACTGGAAGCAGCAGGCACGTAGATCTTTACAAGTATTTCTTTGAACATTACTCAGCAGTCATTGGCAGATCGAGTTACTGCTTGCAAACATACCAGCAAGTAAATGACTTAAAATCAATGTATAAAGTCTTTGAACTCGAAAAGATATTCATTACCACACAATGCTGACTACTTTTTGTATAGTGTCACATTTTTAGTTCTCTTTTACTCCGCTAAAGCACAACGTAAAACTCTAATTAGAGAGATAATTTCGTCTATTGATCTCAAATTAGTTTTTGTGTAGACCCGAACCAAAAAAAAAATAATCATTTAATTATAATGCACAGTAGCAGTGCTGGAAGTGCAAGCAGTATTGTATAATTCATTGACCTAAAGAAGAAATAACTAGCATGTCCCAGGCGTATTTGGGGGCATATTAGCAAGAACGGCGTTAAAATTATCGCCACTTTAGCGGCAGGAAACTGCCGCTAAGGCGGCGATAATGGGCTTGCTAATATGCCCTTGAGAATACCAATAGAAGCCCATGTTCTGCTGTGATCCTGGGCTTCTATTGGAATTCTCAAGGGCATATTATCAAGCCCATTATCGCCGCTAAAGCGGCGATAATTTTAACGCCGTTCTTGCTACTATGCCCCTAAGTTTTGAGCGTTTGCACTTAAGCTCTTTACACGTAGTACATCCGGAAGGCTCTGAAAGTTGCAGCTTTCCAGGCACACTCTTAAAAAAGACATGCGCCTCCAATTTTTTTTTTTTATTTGACATTGAATTCTCTCCAATGTGAAACTGTATGCTTAGAATAATTGCACATGTCGGAAAAATCTGAACACTTCTGCAATTACACATTTGTTGTATTTTTCCCCATGGAAAATATGCTGACAAACCGACGTGTTTGTGAGCTATCACAAACTTTCAAAGAGGATTGTGCCTCAAACCGCCCACTCCTAATCCACATACTATTATTCTAATATTTGGTAATATTCTACAGGAGTATATCAGCCTAGGACTGCTAAGTCATCTTTAGTGAATTGGTCAACTTCACGTTTAGTTGAATCTGGAGTGCTTGGTGCCTTAACTCAGACAAACCCGACATCTAGACTGTGAACACAAACTTCCTCCCAAAACAAAGACCTGAAATAAAAGGTAACAAGGAACCAGGGCAGTTGACACGATGATGGATGCAGAATGATCAGAAGGCCCCATTACCTTTAAAGGTAAATAGTTCTTCACTAGACTTTCTAATAAATAATCAAGATTCTGATACCAGACATTCTGACCAAGGGCCTGATTTAGAACTAAGTGGACGGGTTACTGTGTCACAACGGTAATGGCTATCCAGTCCACCGCAATATAAATCCCATAGGATATACTGGGATTTACATTTCGGCGGGCAGGATATCCGTCACGGTTGTGACTTAGTAACCTGTACGACGAGTTCTAAATCAGGCCCTCAGTCTTATTTAGTTTTCTGATCCATTGATGGACTATGTGATCTATTTGCCGGACTCAACCAACTAAACAGTGATTACTTTTGATGTGATTCCTCCACAGCGTTGGCTGATACTAGGAAGGAAGATGGCGGATTGACTCCGCTAGGGAGAGCACCACCCGCGACCATCTCCCGCCGGATCCTCCGGCCCTCAGCCCTCGGCATCACCTCCTCCTTGCTTCCCCGTGTATGGATGGAATAACGAACAACTAAAACCCCACGGCAGACAAAAGGTTGCTCTTACCGGCACCTGGAGCGTGGATGTGCCGGCTCTGTTCTGCTCCGGTCTGCAGCCATATTCAGCTGAGCAGATCGGCGAGGTGGTTCTCCGTGGCTTCACTCGCTGGCCACAACTACCACTGCACCTCCAACCTCAGTTGAGCTGCGGCTGGATGCAGCATGGCTCCTCAATGGCCTGCTGCCCAGAAGGGACATGGCCGAGCCGGCGAACTGGTAGCAGCAGCTGTAGGCGTCGCGACTCCTTCTGCCGCAGGTCAGAACACCACCTACCCCGTGGGAGAAACAGGGAAAGTATCGGCATCAGGTCACACATCTGAGGCGGCCCCCGGCTCTCAATTAGGCAAACCAATTCTTCGACTGCTGCGCTCCGGGAGGGCCGGCGGTCTACTCCTGTCCTGTGGAATGGAGAATTCTACTCTGGGATCCGAACTGGCCGACGTACTGATTGCAGCAATGCAGGAGGACTGGGGTGCCAAGGTCGGTCCCCCGTCCTATCCTGCTATTGGTGAAGTTACTCTGCTTCTCGAGTACCTGGGGGGCACTGAGAGAGCTAAGCCCTTCTTCCACCAATATCATGGTACAAGACTCTGGACATTCTGAGCTTGAGATGGCAGCCAGTGCTAACGCGCCATCTGCTACCCCCGTGCCCTCTCATTATCTAGTGCTTCCCTCATATCATCCACATGCTCACAACCGTGTATAAGCAGCTCAAGTGTAACGATGCTAGATGGCGTGAACTCAAATTTGCAAGCTGACTCCTTGGCTGGTTCTGAGCCACAGAGTCCACTAAGCCTGGGAAAGATGGAACCCCTCACTACACCTGAGATGGAGCAACCAAGGGCGCAACCTGCTGAATTGGCAGCTACTCACTTCGCTCCAAAATCTCCTGCTAGTGCTGAACCGGAACTCCCAGACCAGCGCATGGAATCAAACGAGGCGGTAGTGGCTGCCAAGTTCAACGCAGTACTAGGTAGTACCTCGGCCGGGGAAAAATCCTAAAGAGGGAAAGGAGTCAAAGGAGCCAGAGGGGCTAAAGGAAGGGGTAAAGGAGGGAAAGGACGAGGAGGCTACAAACCCCCTTCCACTTTCTCGGAGGAACGATCTAAAGACCCGGCCTTGAATCGGACAAAAGTTGGCTGTGGCTCCAGCCCTTTATGCAGATGAATGGCATCAAAGGGCGAGGTTAAAGCTATTGTCTCCCGAATATCTAACCCCAGCAGAACAGACACCTCAGTGCACTCTCCCGAAGGGGAAGAGTTACCCAAACTCTCCTATGCTGATCGCGATACTGTCACTTCTCATCTGGCTCAATCAGATGGTCCTGAAGGGACCCCGGATGGGACTCCTGACTTATTGGGCCATACACGTCTACCTCCACTACCAACGGATCAACCTGACCCTATGGCAGGGTCGTTGGCTGGCACCCGAGATCTACTGACTCTGAGGAACCCTCTCTATCCAGAATCTTACAGGC
The DNA here is from genome assembly GCA_963921515.1 of Calotriton arnoldi. Taxonomy (NCBI): domain Eukaryota; kingdom Metazoa; phylum Chordata; class Amphibia; order Caudata; family Salamandridae; genus Calotriton; species Calotriton arnoldi. The sequence continues at coordinate 390,374 of CAWUFW010008073.1, read as the reverse complement.
CCTAACCACCCAAAGAGCGGAGGCCCAAGAATACTATCTCCAAGTCAGTGCTGATAGTCAGGAGTTCAAACAGGCACTAATGGATGTCACCGCTAAGGTTGCCTCACTCTAGGGGGAGTGGCTTAGCCGCGGAGCGAAATGGCTGCTGGCTAGAGTAGCTCCGGTGACCTCTGATTCCTTCCCGACTATCCGTTCCACAGATCCGGCTCCCGAGTGGCGGGATAACCGTCGGAACCTCTGCTGCCTCTACTGAGCTGTCAACGGGCTTCCTGTGCCCAAGGCCGACGAAGATATCATCGCCCCAGATTGCGGCCTCCCTCGGCACCGGAGCCGGAGGCTGCGGTGTTGGATGTGAGGGCATGGCGACGTGCCTGATCGAGTCGCCCGCTACGCAAGGCTGAGGCCGAGGCTTGGAGACTAACGGTGACGGAGGTGAGCTGTGCTGCAGTCCTGAGACGCGGGAAGGCCCCGGATGCTGTGGTTGACGAGGTGGGGGAGAGCGGGGAGTTGGCTGATATCGCCAGTGACTGCGGAGGTGGGGGCACGCACTTACGAGAACGCTGGGGGGGCATGGTCACCCGCCCCAGCCCGAGCCACTGAGATCGGCTCGGTGGATCGACTTTGCTGTGGCAGCCCGTTTCCCCTCCTGAACCCTGGGGGGGCGGATCGATGGACCATCTCCCGTGGTGGCATCCCTCACTTTCCAGCTCTGGATGCAGCGGCGCGGGCCTCGACTCGTGCCAAGATCGGCCCCACCCCAGACTGAGTAAGGCAGGCGAAGCTGAATATTGGCGTGGTAACCGAAGGTGGGGTGCGGACTCGTACTACGCCGGTCCTTTGGGGATGGAGGCGCAGAGAGGGCGCTGACCACGTCGCACTGGCCAAGTGACCACCCCAGCCCCTCTTCCCCCGGGAATATCGGAGGGGTGCCGCCTAAAGCCTGTAGGTGCGACGGCTGTGGCCCATTGTAGGAGATACCGATCGCCACCCCCGGGGGGACTGCGAATGAACACTCTGATCTGCCGCCTGGGCGAACACAGTTAGCCCCAAGACTGAATCTCCTTCACTTTGTGCCCATGGACCGCTTTGGATTTCGGTGGCCTCTGACATTTTTCCCCCCCTCAGCGGCACTGCTATACCTGGGAGCGGAGAGCCTTGGAACCTTCAGCCTCTCCAGAGTCCAAGGAGGCTGGTGTAACACCGTGAGCCATGTCGGGGGCCAGGGGCAATAAAACGGTGCAGCAAAACAAATTGGACCGATACACGCTCCCTAAAGCAGTGCCTCCAGACCCTCAACACATGGCCAAAACTATGAACGGCGCGGAGGGGGGCTCTCCTGAGCTTACTCTTCAGGACGTAATGGATGCCATATCAGGGGTCAGACACTCCCTTGAACAAAGAACGGATGCAATAGCGACGGAAGTAATGCTCATCAGAGCAGTCTTAACAAAAATTGGTGAAAAAGTGAAGCAGTTTGAGATCACCACCTCCAGGCTCCAGCCTGGTCGACGACACATCACAACTGCAGCGTGACATCAGGGACCTACAGGCCTTCCGAAAATTCGCAGAGGATAAACTGGATGACTATGAAGGGCGCACCCGCCGGAACAACATACGCAATATTGGGGTTCCGGAAAAAGCGGAAGGGCAAGCAGCGGATCTTTTCGTAGAGGACCTCATCCTCACCCACCTCCAGCCCAAGGGTCTGTCTAAATTCTTTGTGGTCGAACGGGCACACAGAGTCCCTGGAGGATGACCGAAGCCTGGAGCGCCGCCTCGGCCAATCCTGGCTAGATTGTTGAACTTTCGCGATCGAGATGCCATCCTTCAGTATGCCAGGGGGGCCCCACCGCTTCGCTGCGAGAACTCAGAAAGCTCCTTCTTTCCGGACTTTACCCTTGCCGTACAGAAACAGAGACGATCCTTCCTTGCGTCAAGAAAAAACTGTGTGATAAAGGCGTCAAGTACGCAATGTTGTTTCCAGCCCGCCTGCGGGTGGAAGTTAATGGTAAAGCCTGGTTTTTTGACCATCCTGAGGGGGCTGCGGACTGGCTTGAGGGCTGGAGAGGAGCAGAAGACCATAATGCCTGCTGAATGACGGACCATACCCTAACTTGGGGCTCACTTTGTTGCTGTATTGTAATAGGTATCGAGTGAGTTGTCAGCCCTTGGAATGGGGCATCCGATGGGGTGGGTTGGGCTTGAGAGACCCGGCTTGGTACACGTCAATTGTCAACACTGTTCCGTGTCTGTATTAGCATTGCTTGTTAGTCTAAGGCCCAACACTGGGAGTCTCGAAAGCTTTCTCGATATAGGGAAGGAACACACCGGTGAAGCCTCTTACCCCAAATTTAAACTACGGTTAGTTACTTGTTTGGGCGACAGGCACTCTGCATAGTTTTTTCAATGGGCAGTTTAAGGCCCAGAGTGCAGGGGAGCAGGGTGGGGGGTAGTTGGGTGGGAGCGGAGGGGTTGCTGTTAGTTTTCGTTATGTCGACTGAACTTTACTGTACACAAGAGAAAGGACACACAACCTATACTTATCATGATGGGCACACACCGAGACAGGAATTTTAGGCTCCTGAGTTGGAATGTCAATGGTCTGGGGGATAAATTGAAACGCTGCATAGTCCTACAACATATCAAACGACATTCCCCTGAAGTCGTGCTCATACAGGAGTCACACTTGGTTGGCAATTCCTGTAAAGCATTAAATAGATGGGGCTATAGACTCGTGGCGCATTCTGGGTTCACCACTGGCTCCAGAGGGGTGGGCATTATGATAAAAAACTCCTTCCCGCTCTCCATACATCAAACGAGAGTGGATGACATGGGCAGATATGCAGCGATCTCGGGACAATGGGAGGGGTTAACTCTTACTCTAGTGACGGTATATGTTCCGCCTGGCCTTCAGAGTCCCACACTCAAAGACTTGAGGCTCCATGTTGCTATCACTCCCAGAGGGCCGCCTTGTAATAGGGGGGATTTTAATTCAGTGGTATCGGGCCTCCTTGACCGACACCCCAGCGAGACAAGGGTTCCTCCTTCAGATGGCTCCCGGACTTTTTAGACGCCATGGGTCTCGTTGACGTGTGGCAAACGTACCACCCAGACACCATCCAACACACCTTCTATTCTGGCTCTCACAATAGTCTCTCCCGTATTGATTACCTCTTGGTCACAGCAGCTCAAATCACTGAGATTCAAGAAACTAGGCACATGGCTAGGGGCATATCGGACCATTCTCCTATCTGGGCTCATCTGGCCCTGGGGGACAAGCAGGTCGGGAGAGTTGCACCTATCAACCCCTGGTATTTTCGCAATCCTGTGGTCCGTAGGGCACTCGAACAGACTATTGATAACTATTTCCTGGATAACATAGGCTCGGTCCGCTCCCCCCAAACTATTTGGGAAGCGTTTAAGACAGTTGTGAGGGGGCAGGTGCTCTCCATGATTGCCGGGCCGCGAAAAGGATAACTGAAAGACTTGATACAAGTGGAAAACGAAATTCTCCATCTGGAGGAGGCAAATGAGAAGGAAATCACACAAGAGGCCCTCCATACCCTGCGACTCAAACGAGATGAGTATAAAAATATCGCCACCAACATGGCCAAAAAGATAGGGAGGGACAAGGCCGGTAGAATATACGAACTAGGGGATAAAGCCGGGAAACTGCTCGCCTGGCTGGACAAGAAGGAAATGGCGAACAGGCTAGTTCCGGAGCTGATAGATGACAGGGGGCTGAAAGTTACAGATCCACAAGCTATCGCGCATGAATTTGCTGACTACTATAGCTCAGTATACCGTTCCAATTCCACCCTCTCCCTGGTGGACTCCACGGAGCTCCTCAGGGATATTCAACTGCCAACTCTATCGGAGGAAGAAAGGGGCACACTGGACAGCGCCCTTACCGACGATGAATTGGCAAAGGCGATCAGAGATCTTCGCTCTGGCAAGGCCATGGGCCCTAACGGCCTACCAATCGAACTGTACAAACTGAAACCAGATGCAATCGCCCGCATCTACGGGCCATGTTCATGGACAGTCGGGAAGTGGGGCTGCTACCGCAGGACCAACGCGTGGCCAGATTGGTAGCCATATGTAAGGAGGGTAAACCGAAGTCCAAATGCTCCTCATATAGGCCCATCTCCCTGCTCAATGCAGAGCCCAAAATCTTAGCCAAAGAACTGGCGAATCGCCTGGCCCAAGTCATTTGCAAACTAGTGCACCCTGACCAGTCAGGCTACATGCCCAATCGCAACACAGCGCTGAATCTAAGACGCCTGCATGGAGTATTGGGCAGATTGGATATGATTCAAGAAGCGGCGATAGTGGTCTCTCTCGATGCCACAATGGCATTTGACATGCTAGAGTGGCAATACCTCTTTGCGGTGTTAATGAAACTGGGATTTGGGCCTGACTTCATAGGATGGGTCCGGCTCCTCTACACAGAGCCATTAGCCCAAGTTGTGGTCAATAACAAGAAATCAGAGGTCTTCCAACTGGGACGTGGGACCCGCCAGGGATGTCTGCTGTCTCCCCTCCTTTTTGCCCTTGACCTGGAGCCATTGGCGGCGTGGATCCGTTGGAGCCCAGCAATAAGGGGACTCAGATGGGCGGCGGGGTGGGAAGACCGCATCTCCCTCTATGCAGATGATATCCTCCTTTACCTAGCCTCCCCCCAAAAATCCCTCCACATAGCTCTCAACATCTTCACGATCTTTGGCAGATATTCCGGATATAAGATCAATTGGAGTAAATCCCTAATGTATGTTCTCAAAGGAGACCCCCCCTCCCTGCCCCGGTTCTGCCCTATACAGATGGTGGAGACGGGATTCCGTTATCTGGGAATCTTTATTGCGGCAGAACCCAAAATCAGGTACGAGCACACCCTGCTTCCCCCACTGCAGAGACTCAGGCGAGATGCAGCAATCTGGAGGACGCTCCCACTCTCGCTCCTAGGGAGGGCAGCTCTTTTTAAAATGATGTCACTGCCACGTTTCCTCTACGCATTACAAAATGCCCCAGACCCTGTCCCAGCGAAATACTTCTGGGAGGTAGAAAGCCTGCAGCGAAGCCTGCTTTGGGATGGGAGACCCCGTATTGCCCTACAGAAATTAAGCCTGGGTTGGTATAATGGGGTTATTGCATTGCCTGACCTTAAAAGATACTATTGGGCCGCACATCTGGCAGCGATTAACCACTGCACCTACCGCCAATATGATGACCCTGCTTATAGAATGGATAAATGGTTGTTACCGGGGGGCGCTTAAAGCAGGGCCGTGTACTCCAGACTACACAGATTCCCCTTAACACGCCCCACTAAGCACTCAGTGCAGATCTGGCACACCGCTAACAAAAGTTTGGGATGGGATAGGAAGCTCACTTTGGCCACCCCTCTATGGGATACGGGACAGCTGGGCACCCTGGGCACCACAAAGGGATTTGATAAGTGGGACCTAATTGGGATCTCGAAGATCGGGGATCTCTGGGAGGGGTGGTCTCATTCTCCGCACTACGCCAGAGCCACAAACTCGCTGACTCAGAATATTTTTGATATCTACAAATTAGACAAGCACTCCTATCGAATCTGGCCAGAGGTACCTCCCTTCCGGACTCCTCGCCACTAGAGGACAGGTTACTCAATGGCTATATGCCGGACGGAGCGATATCCTTGACTTACACGAAGTTGATTAACAACACCTCAGACCCCCTGACACTATTAAGGCAACGCTGGGAGGGGGATGGGCTCGAGCTAGTTGATGAGGACTGGCAAGAGGCAATCGCGTCCCCACGAGAGGTGGCGATCTCTTCTAGGCTGCGTCTAGTTCAGTTGAAGGTCCTACATAGGGTATATAGCTCAGGTCCTACTCTTGTCAAAATGGGAAAAGTAGATGAGGGCAATTGTAGGTGAAAATGCTGCCTGTTGGGATCATTTATGCATATAATATGGGAATGTGTACTTATACATTCCTACTGGTTGAAGATACATGAATGCATGAGTGAGGCGTTCGGGGTCGCTATACAGCCAGAAGCTAGGAGATGCCTATTGAATGTCTGGGAACCCACCGACCTCACCAGTAAAGATAAGATCTGGGTTACACTGGGGCTAATGGTGGCAAAAAGAAACATCGCGCAATTATGGGGAGTGGGAGATCCACCCAAAGTTGAGTCATGGAAGACAGACACGGACTGGTGCATGTTCAGGGAGAAGACCGTTTATGTCTCAAGGGGATGCCCCCGAAAGTGGTCCTCCATATGGAATAAATGGAATGTCTACCGAGGCAATATCTGTATCCCTCCTGTTGTTCCCGTACTGGAGGACCCGCCCACACCGTAACCATTGTAATCAACTATGTACTACCTGTGTAACTTGTGTCCAAAACAGCAATTGATACGACATGTATAATTCCTCTCTGGTAAACTGTAATGTCCACTTGTTTACATGTTAAATAAAAAGAATTAATTAAAAAAAAAGGTTGCCTCACTCTCTTCGGATGTCTTCGACCTGCAGCAGCGGATCACAGCAGTTGAAGAAGTCAGTACCTTCACTGCAAGATCAGTTAAAACTCAAGAGACTCAGATGATGCTTTTGCAGGCAAAAGTCGAGGACATGGAAAATAGGCAGCGCCGAAACAATCTGAGGGTCTTTGGTGTACCTTAAGGGAGGGAAGCCTCAGACCCCAGGGCCTACATAGTCAGTCTATTCCAGCAGGTATTTCCAGACCTAGCCGACTGGTACATGGATTCACAGGTTCAGCAGGCACATCGACTACCTTCTTCTATCTCACAACGGCATCAAGCTAAGTCATCTCATCCTCGTCCAATATTGGTATTTATAGGCAATTTCTTGCTTCGACAAGCGATATATGCTAAAGATCGTCCTTCCACCCCTATCAAACTGGACTCAATCTCTATATTCGTAAGGTCGGACCTCTGCAAGGCCACAATGGATCGACGGTGGAGGCTCTGCCAGTTCACAGATCCTCTTAAAACAGTCTGTTTACAAGTATTTTTGCAGGATCCAGCCCGACTGAAGATATTTAAAGATGGTCAGTCGCATCTCTTCTATACAGAGACTGATGCAAAGCAAGCCCTTGCTAGATGGGAGTCCGACTCTACTTAGGGATGGGGTAAAAAAAAGGGGGGAGCGATAGCACTTAAGGGGAGCACAGACGAGCCCCTCGGAAATCTTTACCGTCTTCTTTTTTTGTCTTTTTTTCTTACACATGGTGGGGGTGCAATGGGGGGCCAGGGGGAGAGGGGGCATGGGGTTCGGGGGTAGGGGGGTCGAGAGGTCGGGTGGTTGCTCTCCGTAAGCTGTCAGTCAACGACAGCAGGGAAAGGGGATGATTCCTTTCTATAGGCACAGGGAGTGGGTTTTGCTGGGTTGGGTGGGGGGTTGTTATCACTAGAGAGTAGCTCTACGTCATCCTATCGGTATGCTCGGAGGGGTCGGTGGGGAAGGGTGGGGCTTAAATAGCCGGTCAATAGGTGTAAGCTTACATACAGATGGCACTTGGCAGTTCAATCAAGACTATGCTATGTCTGACAGGAAGTTTATGTGTTGGAACGTTGCGGGACTAAATCAAGCTAGGAAGCTGCAACTTGTTCGTGAGGAACTCCAGGCATTTAGGCCACAGATACTCGGCTTAACCGAGACTCACCTGGCCTATAAAGACAGATCCATGCTGAATTATCTGGGGTTTGATGTGTTAATCTGTACCTCTCAGACAGTCTCAATACGTGGGGTTGCTATATTGAAATCTAAAAACATATCTGCTACGGTTCTGCGCACTCAAGCTGACTCTAAAGGGAGATGGGCGATAGTACAGCAGTTGATTTCGGTGTTCAAAAACACGATCTGTGTGGTGTATGGTTCCAATTCTGATAGGCCCGACATTTTTTATTATCTAAGTTCTGAACTGCTGGGGTGGGACGGGGACCTGATAGTCATGGGGGATTTTAATTGTGTTATGGACCATAAGACTGATACTACAAATAGAGAAACGCAGGCTAGAATGCGCAGGACCCGAGCAGCTATCTTCAAATTTATGTGTATTCATCAGCTCGATGATGCTTGGAGGACAATTTTACCAACTTCAGCACGGTTCACGTTCTATTCATCCCCACGCAAACAATACTCACACATCGACATGATTTTCATTAAGAGATCATTCTTGGAAAACGCATACATAGAGGTCTGTCCTAAAGTAACATCCGATCATAATCCCTTGATGCTAACATTACGGACACAGCCGGGGGAAGGGGTGTCCATTGGGCTTTTTCGTTCCCTCGAAATTTACTTAATAGTCCTGAGTATCGTATGTATCTTAGAGCAGCATTGGGAGAGTATTTAGGAAATAACAAGGGCGCTGCCCCTGCTCCCGTGGTATGAGATTGTATGAAAGCCTTGGTCAGGGGGATGACTCTCCAGTTCCTCCTGGCCCAGAATAGGCCCTCATCTCAAGAAGCGGAACAATGCCGACTTGATTATCTAGATATGGAACGACAGCACGCACAGGCAATCATAGTTAGGGACCCGGCGGAGCAGGCGATTTATCTGAGGCTCCTAGAAAAGTGGTCTATGTTAAATAGAAGGCTAACGGAGAAAGTAGCCGCTAATTAACACAAGCATAAAGCATTGCAGTATGAATACGGGGAGAGGGTCGGTCATCTCCTGGCTGCTCAGATATCCGATAAGAAGGCCAAATCTAATTTTAAATTGATAAAAGGAGAGGGCGGGTCGTCCTACTTTCAGTCACAGGATATAGCCAAACAGTTCGGAGTATTTTACGCCAAACTGTACGGCGAGTCACTACCCGATAACAATCACAGGCTCCTGGAATACTTGCAAGTGAGCCATTTACCATGGCTAGATGCGGACGAGTCAGCATTATTACAAAGAGATATACTGGTAGCCGAGGTGGAGGATGCAATTAAGGCCCTGCCCCCAGGCACAGCGTCAGGTTAGGATACTATCCCACTCGAGTTTTATAAAGTTTTCAGGGATATCCTGGCACCCGAGTTTATGGAATTAATCACTTATAACACTCATGGGGGAAGCCCCGGCTTCCAGGAGTCCGACCAACATCATTGTGTTTCCTAAGTAGGGAAAACCCTCTGATGATAGAAGTTCGTACCGTCCAATTTCTTTAATTAATTCGGACTCCATAATCTTCTCTAAAATTTTGGCTACACGGCTGGCCTTCACCATTTATCGGCTAGTCTCCGTTCAACAGCACAGGTTTGTCCCCGGCAGAGATACTGCGGCTCATATCAACACCGCCATCACAGCCTTTGATGTATCTGGTAAATTAAAAGCACAGATCGGCATGATCATGCTAGACGCTGAGAAGGCTTTTGACAGAGTAGCCTGAGAAGCATTCTGGGGTACTATGTCAGCATTTGGACTTGCTACCCAGTTTATTTCTCTGGTACAGAAAATCTACAAGAACCCGGTAGCCGTAGTCAAGCTGAATGGCATGTCATCCACTCATTTCTCTGTCCATAGGGGCACACGTCAGGGCTGTTCACTTTCCCCCTTGCTGTTTGTTCTCTACATCAAGCCTTTTTTAAGACACCTATTGCAGAATGTGGGGATTCTCCCAGTGTGATTAAACGGTATAGAACTCAAGCTCACTGCATATGCAGATGACATTGCTGTCTTTTCTGCCAACCCTGTCGATGCCATAGTCCTTATCACAGAAGAGGCAGAACTCTTTGGTTCCTTTTCAGGTTACAAGCTAAGTCCAGCTAAAACCCAGACAATCCTTAATCATCAGCCTGAAACTCTCCCAACATCTCTAGGGGCTACAGATACAGCTACATATCTAGGTATCTGCCTTACTAATCAGGTTGAGGACATAATCACCTTGAACTAAGAACCACTTCTTAAATTAGTCACGGCTAATTCACGCTGCTGGCATCGGCTCCCCCTCAGCATCATAGGTAGGGGTAATATAATCAAAATGAACATACTGCAAGTTTCTATATTTGTTACGCTCAATCCCCTTGCGGGTCCCACAATCTTTTTTCAAGCGCCTGGGAAGCGCAATAGGTAGCTTTATCTGGGGGTATAGACATGCTAGAAGGGCCCTTATCTCTAATAAATTGTCTTACAAACAAGGGGGATTTAGGCTCCCAGATTTCAAGCTGTATTATTGGGCCGCATTCGCTGGGCGGATGTGGAGTCTGTTAAACGGGCTTGAAGCTGGCCTATCCTCATTGGCTTATCAACTAGCTTGTGGACCGTCTATAGAATTCACCCTCTACAAGACTTCAGACCCCAACTACTACAAACGGGTTCAAGGTAGTTAGGGATATAACCAGGATCTGGCATGAGATTTGCAAGTAATATTTTTTGCCCCCGTTGCATCATCATACTGTCTTATGGGGCAATCCAATACTGCCTGAAATATTCCAGATTTTTTTTGGGGGGAAATCTTTTTTATTAACCGGTTACGTGCGTCGGACGGCCCCTGGCCGTCCGACATCACAGTGGGCGTGTGCGGAAGACGGCCGGGGGCCGTCCGAACCACGCCCGGTCATAAATCACCCGCACCGCGGCGGAATTCGCGCCACGGTCAACGGGTTAAAGAAACAACATAAAAACATACAATAAAGACAAGTGCAGTGCAGTGCAATGATCAACCTTCCCAGGTGGTCCTAGTAAGGTAGTACAATCAAGATAAAACAAATCACAGTGTCCATAGCGTAATCACATATATTGTAGCTTCCATTATATTGACACATCAAATGTTTTCGTTATCAATCAGCGATGTAAGGGGATCGGCGAAAGGGGTACAGAGCAAGCCCCTACTTTCATTCCATGGGCCCCAGATTCTCGTCCATTTATGCGGGCAGCCCCTACTTTCGTAAATTACCCTCTCTGCTTGCATACACCAATCCATATAGGACTCCCAGTCTATGTGTCGTAGTGGAACCCCTCCCTTCCATGTTCTTGCTATATTACGTTTCGCAACCATATAGCCCAAAGAAACCCACAACCTCTCTGATCGGGACAGGTCCGTGGCTTCCCAGATATTTAAAAGACAGAGCCGAGGGGAGACCTCAATCGGTGCCTTACTTATCCGGGACATATCTAATATAACCTTCTCCCAGTACCCTTGAAGGATCGGACACTCCCACCACTGATGTATGTAGGTACCGATGTGGCCGCATCCCCGAGGACAAGTCGGGGAAACTAGTATCCCCATCTTGACCAGCGCCGAACTAGTATAGTAGACTCGATGGTGTTGAATGAGTTTAAAGCGGGAATGGATTGCCACCTCGCAGGGGGAGGCAAGGGCCTACCGCCAGTCATCGTCGTCTATATCTCCTATGTCGGCTGCCCATTTTGAGCGAGTTCTCTCCTAGGTGTCTGGCGCGTTGTTCAGGATTTTACGGTAGGTCAATGAGATAGCCTTCTCCTGGAGATAGTCATCCAAGAGCCTATCCTCTAGGGGCATGGAGACCGGCAAGTCTGTCCCTTTAGGGATCACTCTCCGAAGAGCGTTGCGGGCCTGGAGGTAACGAAAGGTCTCCCCCCCTGCAGCTGGTAATCTCTCTGCAGGTCAGTAAATGGAGTCACCCCACCCCCCTTCCACATGTCTCCGACCTTCGAGAGGCCAATCAGGTCCCACTTATCAAACCCTGGTTGCTTGGACAACATCCCCAGTCGACAAGAGTCAAGCAACGGAGTAACTTGCGTGATCCTATCTTTCCATCCAAAAGCAGCTGTTGCCTTATGCCGTAGAGTGACCGTGGTGGAAGTTGGGGTGAATCTGGGCCTGTATTTCGCACCACCGTATAGTGCCCTGAGATAAGTACACGGAGGCATATTATGTCTATCCATCCTATAGGCGGGGTCTGCAATGGGTCGATGTGTCCAGTGGTTCAAGACCACTAGTTGTGAGGCCCAATAATAAGATTCAATGGCGGGCAAGGCAATACCGCCATCATACCAGCTTTTTGTAAGCTTGGTGAGGGCAATACGGGGGGGCACCGCAGTCCCAAAGCAGGGCGGGCATCTCAGCATCAATGGATTGAAAATAGCAAGGCAGAACCAAGTGGGGCGTATTTTGTAGGACATATAAAAAACGCGGAAGCGCCATCATTTTATGAAGGGCGGCTTTACCTAACAGCGTGAGAGGCAGTGACTTCCAATGTTGCATATCCGCCCGAAGGCAGCGCAGGGGGGGCAAAAGATTCTGATCATAAAAAACGGAGGGGTCAAGTGTGATATATATATACCTAAATACTGAAAGCCATCCGTAGCTATTTTGGCTTCACAGCCACTGGGGAGCAGCGGGGGGTCTCCACTCAATACATAAATCAAAGATTTATCCCAATTAATGGTGTAACCAGAGTACTTTTGGAAAAGAGTAAAAATATGTAGCACTCTGTGAATAGAGGAACGGGGTTTAGCTAAATAAAGCAAGATATCATCGGCGTAGAGGGAAATCTTGTCCCTCCAATCTACCGACCAATTGAGACCCCTAATGAGGGGATCCCCCCTTATCCAAAGAAATATTCCAGGATTATGTTGGAAGAGCTTGGCAGCTCGTGGGTTTTAACAGACTAGGCCAACTGTACGATAACCAGGGGTTTCGCTCATTTACCACACTAAAAGGTGAGTTCGGGCTCTTACACAGTTTTTTTTTAAAATATCTACAACTACGGGATTATTTTCTACATGTACAAAAGTGGTCAGATGCACCATACACGTCTGAAATACTGTTGGCAATATATGAGAATTCTGGTAAAGGCGCTATCAGCGTATTTTATCAGAAACGTATTACATCAGCCCACGACGACAGTCTTCAGATATCCACAAGATTAAGTTGGCTTCTAAAAACTAATATAACTGCAGGCGAAGTACAGGAGGCATTAGACTCTTTAGATAGAGCAGTAGTCTCCGTCAGCCTAAAATTTGAACAACATAGGACAATGTTTATGTTGTATTACACGCCCGAGCTCATCTCCAAGCGGGCAACATCCCGATCTTCTACTAAGCTGTACTGCCCCAAATGCAAGCTCTTTGCGGCAGACTTAAAACATGTTTTTGGACTGTCCAATGCTAACGTCATTCTGGAATGATGTATTTACAACTCTCCCAGGGCAACTCGGTCGCGAGTTTCGGCCTACAGACAAGGAAATCTTTCTCGGGCTCAAACATGAGGCCACCAACTATGAGAGGGCATTAGCCTCCATTATCATCGTATGTGCCCGCTTATGTATTGCTAGAGCCTGAATAAACACCACCAACCAAAATGCTTATGAATTCTGGGCATTGCTCAGACAGGTGTCAGAATCTGAATTAGCCTTAGCCAAGGTTAGAGGCCCCTGCTCTTGTCTAAAACTCAAAAGGATCTGGTCCAGACTTCAATGGGTTTAGTCCTGTAATACCATCTTGCTTTATTCTGTAGGTTATTATGCCTTGCAATCCCGTTGTCTGTGTCTTTTCTGCTTTTCCCCCAATTTCCGTATTCTTTGTATTTAACCTGTTTACCAACTATGTGTATTATTCTTATTATGTCAAAGTGTTTCTTTTTTGTTGTTGTTGTTGTTCTGTATCATATCTTACTAATGGCTAATAAAATAAAATAAATAAAAAAGTGATTCCTCCACAGTAGAAGACTTTTCCTTCATGAATAAAATACTTCATTGAGTAAAATATGTAATGCTTGAATTTTCGACTTGGCCTCAGGTGCTCTGTGTGATACATCAAAGAGCTCCCAACTGCAGTTTCTCACAACCTCCTTGATGATTTTATGACACTTATCAGAATAAGCTGCTGGTTGTAGCGAATATGGCACATTACAACGCAATGTAATACATCGCGTGCCATTACAACGTGGTCTTTACAACGGCCGCGTTGTTAGTACGCGATGTATTACATCGCAAGTCTTTACAACGACTTCCAGTAGGGGGCCCGCTGGACTTAGGAATAGTATTATTTACTATTCCTACTCCAGTTTGCGCAACAGTAGGTAAGGTGTTGGAATTAATTTCCAATACCTGAGCGCCCCCTACTGGAAGTCGTTGTAATGACTTGCGATGTCATTACATCGCGTACTAACAACGCGGTCGTTGTAACGACCGCGTTGTAATAGCACGCGATGTAATGACAGCGTTGTAAACGCTGTTTCCCGGTTGTAGCTCATCATTACAGACGTATCTTGGCCTATAATCACAGCTGATAATTCTAATATACACTTTTGTCTTTGTTGCTTCTTCCTTTTTGTCATGACTGTGACAACATGACAAGTAGTCAGCAGGATTTCTTTGCTAGGACAGTACAACACCTCAAGAGTAATCCTACAAATGCCAAATTCTGGGAGAAGGCTAAGATGCAGACCCTTGTAAAATGAGAATCAGAGGCGTGTGGTATATGTAGATTTGAAATCTATTTCCATATAGAGAGACATTACAATTTTGACAACCACAACCTGTGTCAATTGCTTCTTTTCCCATTTGCAAGAAGCCTTGTTACGTTGGCATGAGGACTCTGTTAGCAAATGCCACTGGCTCACTTTGCCTACTAGTCCGCAGCTGTAACAGGACTGCTCCAAGGGAAATGGGACTGGTATCCACAAACAATTCTTTGGATGGGATCATAAAACATCTTGATTGGCTTTGATGACAGAGCCTCCTTAGTGTTTCAAAATGACATCTCTTCTTCCTCAGACCATTCCGACAAAGCATCCATATTCAGAAGATCCTTCATAGGTTTTGTTAAAGATTATGACCTGGTGAGAATAAGTGGCCATTCCAAGAAAGCTTCATCCACTACATTCTGGGGTGGTGCTGCTGTGTGTCTACATGCTATTTTCTAATAACCCAGTGATGTTCACCTGTACCTTAAAAACTCAATTTCTGTCTGGAGAAACTCATGTTTCAGTTTGTTTGACATCAAACTGTTCTCTCTGATTCTTTTCAGCAAAAATCTCTGGTGGGCGTTGTGCAGTTCGATAGATGTGGGACACACAAGAATGGAATCACTGACATTGAGTACTTTACAAAATCCAGTGAGGGTTTTCTCAAATACAATTAAGAAACACTTTGACTGCGCTGGAGACATGAAAGCTGGGGCACTTTTATCTTCTGAGACCAACATTTGTGGATGAAGTCATAAAGTATTCTAATGCTATATGAAAGCCTAGTTGGTGCTATGCTGCTTTTGGGTCAATCTTTGAGCACCACGTTGTTCCATTGATCTCTGTGATAAGGCCATCAGCTGTTGGCCTGATGTGTTAGTCTCTGGAAAAGACCATGTTTGGCTTCCTCATTTCGACACATATTTGGACCATCCACAGATGTTTTGGTTTGTGGGTGGCCACAATGGTAAGCCAAAGAAGGGGGTGCATCAGCTTTCTTGTGATTCTAGTTTTTGCTGATATATTCAGTCCTTGTTTCACTTGGTTACTCTCATGGAAGGGAATTCTCCTATGTCTTAGTGCTAGAGGCTGAATAAAAGTGTTACTCACTATTCTGGTAGCAAATAATCTGTCAATGATTGTTTTATTTCAGTAAGACACCTGGCAGATAAATGTGCCAACAATGTCATTTAGAATAGTGCTGCTGGGAGAAAGTTCCTCGTTTTGTGTAATCACTCCGATTGTTTTTGCTGATTGGCATTGCTAGTTCTTTTTTTCCCCCACTAGGGCAATGCTGTCCGTGTATGTGCTATAAGCTCTGAAAAAGGATACATTTGGCTTATCCCCAATTAGAATATGTAACTTGCCAGTAAGACAATAGTATATGATGAAGGAAACCAATGGCATGTGACGTGAAAAGTCACCTGTGGACTGCAGCACATGTTGTTCAATTAATTAAGCTGATGAACAAAACATGGGTTCAAGTCTACCTCCGTAGCCTCACTGCTGCTGCATTCAAACTAGCATGCAAATCTGTAAAAAAAAACTTTTTGGCAAGAAAAAGCCCTACTTTTATATATTAAATAAGCCAGCCCTAAAAAGGCCTTGTAGTCCACAAGTTGATGCTCCTAGTATTTAAAAGTGGTACAGGCAAGAATTTAGTATTGGCATGTATTAGAAATTGGGTTTCTGGTTGGCAGATGTATGTACCCTGTCCAAGCAGGAACCACAATCCTAGTCAGGGTAAGCCAGAAACACACTTTAAAATAACCTGTCTCACCCTCAGGTAGACTGGCACAGAGCAGTCAGGCTTAACGTAAGAGGCAATGTGTAAAGTATGTGGGCACACAACACACAGTAACACAGCGAAAACACCACAAAAATACTTCACAACATTTTAGAAAAATAGAGAATATTTTTATGGATGAAACAAGGACAAAACGATAAAAATACAAACAGTAGAAGTTGAGATATGATTTTTTTTAAAAAGATTTAAGGCAAAAATAGTGCTTAGAAGAAAATATCTCTCAAAGAGTTCATTGTTCATGTTGGACCAAAGTCAAGAGTTTAGGCCACCCACATTATAGCGCAGGCTGGCTACTGAACCCACGCACGCCCGCTGAGCAAAAGTACCTTAATCCTTGTCGCAGCACAAGATGTTTTGATGATCCCAATGTAGTTGGGGTATTGCACCAGATTTCTCTACGCAACTGCAGCGATGCGTCGGTTCTGTTGAGCTCAGCACTGGTTCTGAGTGTGGTAGTTCCAAATGTGATGAGCCGGATTAATCCATGCTGAAAGAACGATGAGTCGATCTTCTCCACGCAGTGGCGGCGATGCATTGGTTCCTATGCTATGATTCTGGAGGCGATGAGGTGGTTCCGAGTGTGATGTGTTAGTCCATTCCATGCAACAGCAGTGATGTGTCGATCCCAATCTCGCAACAGGAGATGTATTAGTTCTGATTGATGCAACGGCATCAATGTGCAGGTTCTGGCAGATGCAGCACTTTACACTCACTTCCAAGGGCCTTGGACAGGATTGGCACCACTTGGCAGACCAAGACTTAAAACAAGCAAAGTCCAGGTGCTGAGTTGATGTTGAAGTTGAAGTCTTTGATATCCCTGAGACTTCAGAAACAGGAGGCAAGTCAGCAAGCCCTTGGAGAGTACTTAGGTTCTGGGATGTAGAGATGCAGTTCCAGTTCTTCTCACTCTCAGGCAAGAAGCATTAGGCCAACACAGTAAAACAGTTCAGCAAAGTGGCAGTCCCTCCTGGCAGCACAGCAGCCCTTCTTCCTGGTAGAATGTCCTCAGTTCCAGAAGTGCTTTCTTTTGGTGGTGCCAGAATTCTAGAACTTATACCCAGTTGGGACTTTGAAGTAGGGATACTTCAAAGAGATGCTTTGAAGTGCACAAGACCCTCCCTAGCTCCAGACTCACTCCAGGAGGGTATGCAATCCTCTGTGTTGGGATAGGTCACTGCCCTTTCAAGTGTAGAGTGTCAGCTTCTTCTTCTCATCCAGCTCAGGTTCACCCATCAACAAGTAGATGGCTACTCAGTCATATCTACCCTTCCTTTGTGTGTGGCTGTCTAGAGGGAATGCAGGAAGTCAGCTGTCACCCACCCCAGACGTGTATTCCAGAGACAGGCAGAAGGCACCAAATGGTTTATGTAAGAAAATGTCAACTTTCTAAAAGTGGCATTTTCAGAACTGCAATTTAAAAACCAACTTCACCATCAATTCTGTTTTTAAATTGCGAGTTCAGGGGTACCAACTTTGGGTTTCCCATCTTTTTCCAATTGGAAATTATACATATAACATGAAATAAGGCAATCCCAGAGTTACCCTATTGAGAGATAGACCTTGCACTAGTGAAAAACTTAGATGTATTTTACTACCAGGACATGTATAACGTACAACTACATGTCCTACTTTTTTTAATACACTGCACCCTGTCCATGGGTTGTCCAGGGCCTACCTCAGGGGAGAATTATATGTAATAAAAAGGAAGGTTTGGGCCAAAGTGGCAGTTTAGAACTGCACACACAGGGTCTGCAGTGGCAGGCCTGAGACATGTTTAAAGGGGTACTTAAGTGGGTGGCACAATCAGTGCTTCAAGCAAACTAGTAGCATTTGATTTCCAGGCCCTGGAGCACATGTAGTGCACTTTACTAGGGACTTATAAGTAAATAAATATGCCAATTGTGGATAAAAGTGGAGAGGTGTGGTGCAGCGGCCAGGGCAGCTGACTTCGGAGCACAGGGTTCACGGTTCGATCCCCGGCTCCGGCGGCAGCTCAGCTCAGCACCATGTGACTCTGGGCAATAGCTCACTTAATTTCCACTCCGGCCCCCAGCGCCTTGAGACCCGTAAGGGTGAGTAGCTGCGCTATATAAAAACGGACTTACATTTTTTTTTTACATAAAACCAATGTTACCATGTTTAAAATAAACTGCTTTTGCTGTTCCTGTTGGAAAAACTAAAGCTCAGATAAAATAGTTATTATGCAATCTGTGGGGCATGCTACCAGAGTGATTAAACTATTTTCAGTGTTTATTAAAATCCAATACTCTGGTGATGTTAGATTTTAAATAAACATTTAGAAAAATGTACTTTAAAAAGGTTGCCATTTTTGGCTGAAACTTCAGTAGTCTAATTAGCATTGGCTGGTCAGCAGCTGGCTCCTCTCTGTGCTTCCCATTAATGAGGTGTGAAAACTATTTCCAGGGAGAAGCAATAACTTAGGTCTTTAGGCAGGAAGGCCTGGGTCAGGTATATGACTTCTCTCAACTCAGGAAGGGTTGCAGGGAGGGTTCATGAATTAATTATCTTGAACGGGACCAGAGTGTGTACTGCCAATTCATGGTTAAGTGTAAAGGGAGGCATGGGGAAGAGAGGTCTTTGTTCCCTGGGCTATCTGTAGCTTGGCTCCAGCAGAGTGGGATGGTGGGCTGGTCCCAGAACTAGTTTGGTGTATTCGAGTAGGAATGGACTGCTTATTTTCCTAAACACATCACTGTCTGACACAACAGTAACCTCCAAGGACAGAAGGGTGCTGCCAAATTGGATTTGCCTCAGAATAATGTATTGTGGGATAGTTTGCAGTAGGATAGACAGGATGTACTGCAAATGCGGGAAAGGTTGCCCCTGGGAATTGTTTTCCCATTGGTTAAGGAGTGTCCAGGGTCATCCAACCCTCTGGCTAATGAACCCTTCAAAAGTGACACCGCACCCACAGCTCATCAGAGTGCTTTCTGGATCTGTAGAAGAAAAGAAGAGGACTAGACCTGCTGGCTGTGACCTGTGTGCAAACTTGAGGGTCCGGAACCGCTTCCACTTGTACCAAGGCCTAAGAAGAGAACTGCAAGGGTCAATCGGCTGACCTCTTGTATAGCTACAGAGATAGAAAAAGGTACAAGAGGCTTTTATCTTGGAGTGACAAGCTGACCAGTAGCAACTGGACCAGGAATGGACCTGATAGTGGCCTCTTCTGATATGAATCATGGCCCCTGAGTGCTTCCCCTGAGACTCTAAGACTCTTAGAAATGACCAAGAGAATATGCTTCAGAAAGTCTGGAAAATAGGAACTTAGAAGATTTTTGGACTTCCAGGACTTCCAGGGTGTTAGCCGAGCCCCACGGTATAAGTATCTGACTTCAAGAGGATTTCATAAAACACAGCTTAAAAGGTTGCCCTGTTGGAGGATTTTGAGCTCCAAAATAAAATACTAATTCTAAAGGTAGAAATCTTGACCAAGTGGAGATGTGAACAATATCTGCCAAACGTATGGACAAGAGGACTTCAGCTGCCGCAATATTTGAATTTTCCAGCTCTGAGCTTTTACCACCAAAATCAATGGGTTTGTCTGGGTCTGTTCCAATAGCTATCCAATTTTGAGAGGACTTCACCAGATACAGCCTGCAGAAGCCTTGCCTCACTGCATGATTTTGAATTTCATTATAGAGACAAAGGGCGTGATTATGATCTTGGTGGATGGGATACTCCATCACAAACGTGACGGATATCCCGTCCGCCATATTACAAGTTCCAGTATATCCTGTGTAGAACTTGTAATACGACGGACACGTTTGTGATGGAGTATCCCATCTCCCATGATTGTAACCAGGCCCTAAGTCAGAAGGTAAAATCTTTGACTGGGGCAATCTGCTTGGGGTGTCAGATCTGTGCTTCATCGCGGCCAGCCTGAAATCATGCCTAGGCTCCACTCAACCATGAACAATGACTTCTGTTTGGCACTTTATTTTTTCTTGGTACTTTTTACCATACATTTTTTTTAAATCATGTCTTAAGTTTTCCTTATTCGCTTTTCATTGTTTTGGTGTCATTTATCTTATTACATTGTTCTCTATTTTTAGAAACTGATTGTGAGACTTCTCTTGTGTTACATTTTGACTTTAATTGGTCTGGTACTGCTAACTACTTTGTACACTTTTTCTTACGTTAAGCCTGCATGCTCTGTGAGATAGCTACTATGGGTTGAGCCCAAATTTCTATATTAAACCTGTGTGTTAGACATGACAGGATTTTGGGTTCATTCCATGGGAAGTACTCACATTCCCTCCAATTAATAATCCACTTCCCTACAGCTGCCATATGAATACACTTTTGCGTTTCTTGCTTTGAGAAAAGTGATCGTATGAGTCAACAAAAACCTTTCCATAATATCACCCATACCATAGCCCCAGTATTGAGTAAGGTAACAATGCTTTTTTCACTGATGGTTACTTTACAGCATGGCTGTAATTGTGATCAACATGTTTTCTTGTTTTCAATTGCAGATATGAGGTGCACATGTTTATTGCTAAGATCCAACTTGTAGTCCAACTCATCTGTTTGGGTAGCCTTCACTTGATCCTGCAGTTGTTCCACCATTTTCTGGTTTACTGTGGAAATCAGGGGGATCTTGGTGGTATGTCAATTGCCTGACAATAAACGGCACATTCTTGCAAAATGATTTGCCTTTCCACACACCGGCCAGGTTTTTCATTTGCAGGACATGCAAATGTTTGTGACAAGTGCATCTAATAATATTCGGAACACTCTTTAATAGGAGGGCAACATACTATCAATTAATTCATTGAATCAATCAACAATCTTTATTCAGTTTCTCTAACAAAAACTATAAAAGCACACAAATAAAATACAGATAAAAAAATCCTCAGATACATACCAGATTAAAATAGTGTTCAAGACTGTGTGCAGAAAGATTAACTTAACATCATAATACAAAAGGCACAATTCTCCCACAGATAATACCAGATGAAAAAAATGGCTATCTTAAAAACAACTAAACTCTTCCCGTATGAACACTTGGTGAAAAAGTACCAAGCAAACTTGTACACAATACCATTCTATAAACCGCAATGTAATAAGGGACCTACTTTGGTTTTTGTAGAAAGTGCAGAACATAATAAAGTGCATCGTGCCCTGGACTAAGTAGTTGTTACAGCTACATTAACAAGAAGTAAAACCAAAAGAGCTACCATAGAAGTCTGCTGATAGATGATATGTTAGGTTCTAACTAATTAATCACAACTGGATCTAAGCCTGACTGCGAACTTTAAAAAACTAAGAACATAGAAAACAGTATTGCTCAAAAGCATTGATAAAAAGATGAAAGCGGGACACACTTGCCTAAAATTAGCCTTTTTCAGAATAAGGATGATAAAAGTCTTCCTGGGAAAATCATAAAAACTACAAAACATTAAAAAGTGAAGCATGTCATGTGGAGACTTCCCGTCGTAGCCACAGGGCAACAGCCACTGGCCCTTGCTCTGCCCTCTTCGATGGCCAAGGAGGAGATGAAAAAGGTCAAACTGGAGCCATCATAAGAGCGATCATAAGAGCTCACAAGCCCGAGTAAATAAGGTTTAATCAGCTGTGTAGTTCTTAGCATAAAAAAACTGCATACGTTGGGCTTCATTAGCTCATTGTCCTCCCTGGCTGCTGACCACTGTCTGAAAAAGGCCTCCTTAACCCAAACCAGGTCCTTCTTGCTACTCAATTCCTGCTTAAAAAAAGGTCTGCTCTACCCAAGTTCAAAAAGCACTCCTTAATATGTTTGAGCCACGGGATATGGGAGGCATGATCAAGGGCCATACAGTCCTTTAAAATCAATTTATTTAATAAGTTCCCATTGCAGAAACAAGTTTTTATCCATAATGAAAGGGGTGAAAGGCCAACAGGTCACTGAGATAGGCCATACCAACCTCTTCATGAATAACAAAGGTGGAAATACCCTGGGGTACAGCTAGGAGCGGTCTCAAAAAGGTGTTTTTGGCTATTTGTAAGTCATCAAGGGCAATATAGCCCCAGATTTCACTACCATACAACACATTGGCGATGCACTTGGCCCTATAGATCTGCAAAAGCACCCCAGCTGATGTTTTGCCTAATCTTGAGGTGAAATTGAAGATAGCCGCATTTACCGGTATAAAGTAACGTTTCTTTCGAATTTTTAAAGGCCCCCCAATTCATCTTTGCATTTTGCAGGACCCCCAGGTAGGAATACACACTGGTCTTGGGGACCGGGGTGGACCCAACCTTAAAGTTAAAGGACTTACTCAAATGAGATCCCACTTGCATCACTTAGGATTTAGAGTTATTGACCAACAAGTCCTGATCATCCATAAATTAAAAAAAGGAGTTAAGTAGCATTTGCACCCCCCTCTTGGTTGAATATCCATTCACATATCCATGATTTTTTAGCTGTAATCACTTAGGATCCAAAATTGTCTTTCTTTGTGTTGGGAATTATTCTCCAGGCATTGGGATTTTTTCCAAGTATTCTTTATTACAAGCCAGTTTCCAATCATTTTTTGGGCAGACCCAGCCAACGCGTTACATCTCTTATAGGGGCTTCATCAGGGCCTAAAACAATTACATATAGACAAAGATTTTCCATTATTTGCTTAATTTCAAATTTTATATAAAATATTAAATAGGTATGCGTCTTATACACCTGCCTTAATCCTCAATCCGACCTTGTTCAGTCTTACATGTTAAATCTTCAATGTTCCCCAATCTTTAGTGTGAATTCAATTACATGCACATCCTAACCCAGTCATTCCCTTGTGATCTTGGTGATTACAGCTATACCATATGTGCTTTTTTCATTCCTTAAATTCCTTTTCCACCATGGTGTATATCCTAGTGCATATGATGTAGACAGGAGAACAAGTCCATTACTTACAATAATTATCTCATTCCTGTGTTTTCATCTCTCTGGCTCTCATCAATTTCAACCAATTAAAAACACTGGTAAAAAATAGAACAACATTTCATTTAAGTATACTTATACACTTGAATTAATTAATAGATAGTATGTTGCCCTCCTACTAAAGAGTGTTCTGATTTGATTTAAGTTTTGTGGGCAGTCGAAATTCTGGGAGTAGGCACAAGGTACTTAAGAATTTTGGAATATTGACCGGTGCAGTCTGAAGAATCACTACTGCTATTGTTTTGAACATCTAACAATATTCACAGTTCTTCTGCAATTTTCTGATTCACCCCACTATTGGTTTAATGCTTATGGGACGTACTGTTAATGAGGCCAAATTGTGAGATGCTCTTGCTTCTGACAATTCATGTGACCTTCCAACTATTAGCATGGCTCACAGTGTCATCATATCTTCAAGGGGGTCAACCTTCTCAGTTTGGAAGAGTAGCATCCCTGAATGATTTGAGTTCTGATTAACCTCATCAGTGTCTTTCACTTTGTTACAGCTGGCCAACAAGCAGAGATGAGCATACAATGCTTTAATTAGTTCTTTTGGACAATGCTTTGCCTTCCCGAAAAGGAAAAGTCCAAAGTCTGGATTTGACTGTGTTCTGCATTCCCAACAGAAACCTGCTAGTGCTGAGTCATAGTTATTTGCAAGGCCTGCATTCAGTAGCATAACGGATACATTGTGAACATCCTCATCTAGTAAATTAAGTAAAATTGAAAGTTTTGTATCAGGGTCTATTTCTTTAGTGGCTGAAAATTTGTTTTCAAATATTGCTATCCTCATTTTCCACCTTGCAAAAGAGAGGCTAGAGCAGATATCATGATGAATGGTAGGAATGCATTTGCAGAGTTATGTAGATTGTTGTGGGGTATACTGTGCTCTGTCACACCCACCAGCATATGCAGGAAAAGACATCTCACCTTAACATCTATGCACACCAGAGCTGTGTTCTGTCCACACTCTAGTATGGATCAGAATGCTTGCGGATAAAAAAAAGCAACATCACCAAGCTGTCGGCCTTCCACATGGTAATCTGAGAAGAATCTGGTGCATGTTCTGGCCACATCCCATCTCCAACCAGGAACTGCTCATCGAATGCAAGCAAGAGAGCATGAATACCATTATTATGAGAAGAAGATGGAGAAGGATAGGACACGCCATCAGAAGAGAACAAGACTCCGTCACAAGAACAGCTCTCCTCTGGACCCCAGAAGGAAAATCGAAGAGAGGCAGGCCAAAGAATACATACAGGCGAACTGCTAAAAAAGAAATGAAGCAAATGAACCACAGCTGAGGAACCATACAGAGACTTGCCCCAAGACAGGCAAAAGTTGAGGTCCTTTGTTGGCATCCTTTATGCCAGCCAGCATAATGGGCAGTGAGTGTGAGGTATACAGCTTTCACTCTTACGTGATACAAGAAATTCCAAGCAATGCTGTCCACCAGACTTCACCTTGTAGTCACCTTATATGTGGTTGAGCCCTGCACACATGTCAAATCACACATTCACTCTTCTTTACAATTAAATTCTTCCTCCTCTCAAAGCTTTCCTGGACATTGAATTTGCCTCAAAGACACATTAATCAGTTTCAATCCACACTTGAGTAATGGATTACCACCAGCAGGGAATGCAGTTTGCCATTCTAGGTTGCTCAGAGAAGTGAAAGAGCTGGGATCTTGCATTGCAGTTGTCAAACACTCTAGCTAGAAAGACTGACATGCCGCTGATGGAGAGCTTGTGTCTTCCACACATTGCAGACCGGCTCTCCTCTTTGCCAGTTGCTGGAGCTTGTCCTCGGAAGCTAGCAGTAGGCCTACCTATGCTGGCAGAGCATGCTGACAGAGACTCCGACTCATGATAGTTGCTGGGTTTGCACTGCCGCAGTCAGGGCTGCCATTTAGGGATAAACTCATCCTAACTTTATCTGGACAATTCAGTCTTAACTCAGACACTTCCACATCTAAACTACTTCCTCACATTTACAAAAGACTGTAAGGTGGCTCTTGCGCAATTTGAACTAAAAAATGTAATTTGCCAAAGGCAGGTAACAGACAGTATTGTAATTTACTGTTTAGATAGCAATTTGGTCTCCACTGCAGCTATGTTTGTTGATACACCCTGACTTTATGTTTGTTGGTGATGTCCCTACCTTTATCATACAGGTTGGAGACGTGTCTGCCCCATGAGCATCAATGCCAACGACAGCTGAGGCATTATACCTGACTTCTACAGGTAAGTGGCTTTTTCAGACACCCGTTCATGGTGTCCTCCAAACTGGGTTCTATTTCTCGGTTCCCCACCACCAGAGTTTCACTGGGTGGTTTTTGGGGGGTTATCTTACACCTATGTATAAAGCAATTGTGTTGACATATTGTCCTGGAATACTGAAGAAGTAGGCTGAGTTGAGTTTTGCCAAACACTTTTAAAACAGTATGGTATGTTGTGTGTGTTTCCTAACAGACACTACCAATGATCACCATCTTGAAAATCCATGGATCACTGGTTTTGTATTTAATGAATATACCTTAACAATGCACTTTATTTTGTATATATCACCTTCACAGCAGTAGCTCATATTAGATCCTGAAGAAAGCCATGACACTCACTAGGTCATTGGCTGAAGCATGTCGATCTTAGTATAACACGACTGGTCCAATGGTTCCCGTCGTGTCCTATGTTTTTTAATCCTAGCACATGGCAGACTGAATAAAGTTATGTGGCGAGCCCTGTAGCTAGTTTCAATTCACCCCATCACTTGCATTGCATCCCTCATCACATCTTCTAGCTCGTGTTGGGTTTTAGTAATTACCCTCCTAACATACAAAACATCCCTGAGCTCCTCCCTGTCAGTGAGGGGATTGTAGCCCGCACCATGACTATGTTTCTTCATGGTGCAAGGAGGATCCCTAATGATGAAGCATGCCAACTTTGGTGGGTGAGAGACAGGGCCAGACTGGGAACCAAAACCGGCCATGGCAAAGTGCTCGGCCGGCCCCCCGGGCGTTGGGGGTGCGGCCGAGCTGTTTGCCAGGGCCGGTTTCGGACGATTTTGTTACAGGGCCCGATATTGCAGCTATGCTGCAAAAACGGCCCTGTAACAAAAACGGCACCCCAGGGGCCCAAACCAGCCCCCACCCTGGCCGCCCACCGGGGAAATGACCGGTGCCCGCTACGGCCAGTGCGGCCCTGGTGAGGGAAGGCCGTCCTTTAAAGGGATGCCTTTTTCATTGCTGCATTTCTTTCTACTCAGCCTACATGTCACCTTTCAGACCTGAGGGCTCTGGTACGTTTTGCTTTTTGTTTGTTTGACAGACAGTATGTGTCAACTATACCAATAGGTTATTGGTATGGGAGTGGAAAGTTTTTCAAATTTGACAAGCTTCACAAAATTTTTAAATTTTAAATTAAAGTTTTTGTCAGGTTTGCACAACTTTGTCTCTGGGTTTAATTTTATCTAAATAATAAAAGGTATTTTTTTCTGAAATTATACTGCAAAAAGATTTTTAGGTAGAGAATTCTTCAATATTAGAAGGATTATGTGAGATATTTTACAGTAAAACCTGTTTGCAGCCTTTACAAAATAGCAAACGTCACAAAGATTTGAGAAGAACTCCAAAAGATCTACGAATATTTGGAGAGTACAACAAATGGGTAAGTAAAGGTAATGCAATTTTTATTGATTACCAGGAAACAATCCAGTGCCCGGGAGACAACTGGGGAACTGTACGGAGCAAAATGAGAATAAATAGGAACACATAAGGTAATACAGAGAGCTGGCAAAAACCTAAGAATCAATAATTCAAACCTAAGGAAAAACAAAAACGTTTTGCGACAGGTGAATAGATATAGGAAGCTTGAATGTCAAGCTGCACAACAAGCTAACACTGACAGGCATTCATGAAACTTCTATGACCTCCTAAAATCACATGGAATCCGCTTAAGGATGCTGTTTTGCTTTAGCACCCCTGCTGCCAAGGCCCGAACTCCTATTTGTGCCACCAAAGCAAGGATAATGCTTGGCCACCTTTAAACAGTGATCATTTCCTGACATTAAGATGTTGTACACCTTTACCTATCAGGAGACTTTGATGACTATTACTTAAACAAATCCAGAGGGAACGTCCTTTTCTAATAGATTCGCCCAGGTTCCCTCCTACAATACATGGCAGCCATATTTGTATCCTTTTATCTAAAATAACACGGCATAAAGAAACCACAAAGGCAACTCAAAAAACAGTACTTTGTGCCTGTACATGGAGGGGACAGCAGCTTGGAGGTCATATGAACAACGAGAGAAGGCAGAGAGGCATCTTATCTCTTTTCATCTTATATTTATTATTTTAGTGTAGACTGAAATTGGAGCCCGAGATCTGAAAATGCTATGCTTTGAGGTTTGTGGATATGAAATTATTTAGACGTATTTATAGAACATTTCGAAAAAAGGATGTGCAGCGGCACAAAAGAATGACAGTTTATCAAAAGACACCATGTCACAAAAGAGTCGAGATTTCTTCAGTCGTTTTAATGTAGAAGGATACTGTAAATTATAGTCATTTATCTGGTATTGTAATTGTTGGCTGTACTGGATGTTGACAAGTGCGTTAGGAGACTTTATACTATATGTGTTCTTTGAACATCTTTCATCATTCAGCACTTCATTAACTGGTCGGGTCAAATACATTGTAAAGCGTTTAAAACAAACGGAGACAGAGCAATGCTGCTTTGGTGATAAATGGTGTCAGTGATGTGGGAGATTTTCGATATACAGTAACTTTGAAATTATATTTTATTTCGCTTTACATTTCAAGATCTCCTGATCCTACAGTGACCTCGGCCATATCTCGACGCATTCCAAATGACACTTAAATAATACAGAATGGGGAGAGGGTGTCCCAAACCAAGAAGAGATAAGATGGGAAATGAGCCATGAGCCATGGGTTTGGGACTTTAGTATGGGAGCTAAGGTCCACCATTTTGGGACTGGCATTAAACTGGGGCAAAATAACCAGAAGGTCTGACATTTGACCTGGTACTTGAGTGACAAGTCTTGAGAAATGTGGCATTGAGCATAAGACTTTGGAAGCATAGCTTCTGTTTCGCATGACTTGCAAGCAAGACTTTGGGGCATATTCACAAGGAGCTATCGCCGAATTAACGGCACTTTATCGCAGCCAAAGTCGTGATAAATTTACCTCCCCACTCACAAGCCGGTGTTAACAGCCCACAGCACCAGTTTACCCGTGATTGCAGCCGCCAAAAACATCGCCACAGAGGACCCCGCAAATATCGCTAATGAGATGCAGAGTAGGCGTTCCCGTGACAAAAGCCGAGACAACAGCACACCTCAACATTCACAACGACCAGCCACATCCGCGATAAAAACACAAAACAGGCGATAAGGCGCGTTAGCACCAGGAAATCTACACCTGCTCTGACCTGGTGTAAAGTCAGACGGCAGCCAGCACCACAAAAGGGAGCACAGCCCAGGGCCACATCCGAAGGGCAACAGATGCCATGGAGCCACACATCAAGTGGCCCGGACACCCAAGAGGGCCACAACACCCACCTACACCACACCCAGGCCCGCAACACTCCCCCCTGGGACCACCCCCAACCCCGGACTAAGAAATTGCACACCAACACCACGAATTCCAAAACAAACATTTTGCCTGATTTCGCACAAGCAGGAAAATAAACATACATGCGTGGCCAGAAAATGGAGAATCAGTCATACAGCAATGCAATTACCAGCACAAAACACCATACAAACAAAAGCAGAAACAACCCTTAGGATGAGTCCTAGCTGCTCCTCACTGGACAATCCGTAGCACACTGCCTGGGAGACCAATTCCAAGAGAAGAAGGTGTGCCATGCACCCAACAAAGGAAAGAGAGGGAGAGAGCGAGGTAGAGAGACTGAGTGAGATAGCACAAGCAGCGCAAGGCCGCTCGGGCACCTGGCTCCACATGCCAACATGTGTGTGTGCATCGCCATCCGTACACCATGAGCCCAAGGCCGTGTCCCAATCTCAGCGCCAAAGACACATCACATTCCGAAAACGCAAGTAGTAGTCAGACAAACATCAGGGATGAAAGCACCACTGTCCCAATGCAGAATGCGGGAGGACACCTGCACCTCTGACCTTGGTCCAGAACGCGCCTGGAACACCCTGATAGAGATGCAATGGCAGATGGGGACGACTCCCACACCACACATTCCGCAAATGAACCATCCGACTCATCCACAGCCCACACACAGAAGCCCCTGCCTGTGGTACCCCCGCATGGGATGCCCTTGACACTCACGGAAACAGCAACCCATAACCCACAACATTGCACACACATTCGAATCATTGCTCAGAGCTGTGGCATATCCTCCACACAACTGCCGCAGTCCAGAAGAGTGCCTGTTCACGAGACGCACCAACGTAATGGCAGGCCATACCGGGCACATGCACAACCCCCGTCACGTGGAACAGTACCGTGCACGTATGCTGCATTTACTGGGCGCACTGCCACTGGCAGTGCTGCGGATCAGTTACAGGCTCAGCTTCCGCATTGCCCACGTCACCTGCGTCCAGCCCTGGTTCCACTGCGGAACATGCGCATTCCAGTGTCCCATGGATGTCTGCCTATCCAACACAACTGTTGATGAATTGGACTATGACTTGTGTCTGTGCCCCCTGTTGGATCACGAACAGGAGTGTAACTGAGATAGCCGTGCATGGGATGCCTTGACATACTGCGTATGCCTAGAGGCGGTAGCCGAATGGATGGATCTATCTCACCTTAAGTTAAATGGGGACAAAACTGAATTGATGTTCCTGGGCAAAGCTCCATCACCCTCCTCGGCATTCTCATGGCCTATTTGTCTCGGCACTATGCCTGCCCCAAAGCACCAGATTAAGAGCCTAGGCATGTGGCTTGATAGCTCCTTAAGTTTCAATCATCAAGCCACCAAGCTCTCAGCTACATGTTTTGGCCTGATGAGGATGTTAAGGAAAATTCTTCCTTTACTCCCCTTTCAGGCGCGATGGATTATGGTGCAAGCCCTCATCTTGTCCCGCCTGGATTACGGGAACGCCTTGTATTTGGGCGCCCCTCAGGCTACTATTCAAAAATTACAAGTGATCCAGAATTGCGCGGCTCGTCTACTCCTCCAGATTCCTCGGAGACAATCAGCAAAACCCGCAATGAGAAAACTTCACTGGCTCCCAATCAAGTCCCGAATACAATTTAAGGCCATGTGCCTGGCCCACAGAGCCATTTGGAAAACTGGCCCTGCCATTATCCATCCCCTGGTCACTCCCTACCAACCTCCAAGGAGTCTTCGTTCCAGCTCCGCTTTCCTTGCTACCACAAGGAAAGTACGCAGATCCAGATGGGGCGGACGTTCCTTTTCTCTGAATGCTGCTAATCTCTGGAATTCTCTTCCTTCTACTCTTCGCATGGAATCTAACTTACAGTCCTTCCGTAAACTCCTTAAAACTTATCTTTTTAGTACTACACACTAACCTGCCATGATTCCGTCTGTCCTGTCCTAAGCGCTACGAGGCCTCAGGGTAGTAATGCGCTATAGAAATTTAATTTCATTCATTCATTCATTCATGTATTGGTAGTTGTGCATGGGAGATTGCACAATTTCTCGTGTGCAGTGACCACATCGAGGCGCTCCCCTATTGGGCTGTGTTGCGGATCGGTGAGACGGCGTGGGCTGAGCACACCTGCCCGGACCACCTAATGGATAGGCTTACCCTGGTGTTCCTTGAACACGACAACGACGTACTATTGGAACACATTGCACATGAAGCTGCACGGGCATTCATGGACGAGTTCCTGCAGCCACATCCGATTGCCACCCACAGCACATGGCCCAACAACTTGTTGCATCGTGCGGATTGCTCACAAATCCCACCACAACAGAGGACACGTCTGCCTTCGTTCAAGCTCTGGATGCATGTGCGTGGAATAACGCGTGTGTACACACACCTGTGCAAGGCGACGCAGGTCCATGGTCGGAGCAACACAGCGTCGTGAACATTGCCAATTCGGACACACTGCTAGGTGAGAGCACACACATGGCAATGTAGCACGACATGTGAACCTGTCGGACCCTCACACCTGATCACTGTCGGCAGAGCAGACAATCGGCGCACCCCGGAGGCAGAGCACCATGCAGACCCCACGTGCAGTGAGTCGTGCCCCCTCACACGGGGCAATGTGCAGACGCCAAACAACACATGACTCATCCAGCAAGGCAAGGTGGGCTGTGAACATTGCCATCCGTGATGAATGTTGTCCATTTCAGCCCCAACATTATCTGAACCTCGATATGTACCCATGCTGCGTGTAAGTGTCTTAAGCATGTCCCTGCCTGTTGTGGCCGTTGCCTCGTCCGTACTGACACGCACATGCCAATAAAGCCTATGCCACTCCACTGGTGTCTAACTGTGAGGTGTGTTGTTTAGATTGTCCACTCGTGTGCCACAATGAGCCTCGTCCCAACACAGGGAGGAACTGACTGACGAATGTGCAATGGGGGTGTGTCCCCTTGGCAAGCTCCGCCTCTGTGAGCCAGACATTGTTTTTGGATAGGTGCTGGACGACATGTGCACTTACATGACTCCAGCTATGTGTGTATGGTGTCCAACCTCTGACCATGTGGAGCAATGTCATACATCACAACAGAATGTGTCCACACAGATGTGTGTAAGTCGGTATGCGACGTGAAGTTCTGCTGTCACACGTGGTGTGGGATACCACTCCTGGCCTGCCACCGTTTTGGTCACTCCTACACACGGCCCTATTCAACACATGGACGTGTGCCTACGTTGGGGTGTTGTTGTGAGATTGCTGTTGATGTGCAATGGGGACACAGCTAGTACTCACCTTCACAGTCATCCATTTGGCCATGTGTCTCAGGGATAGACATGCGCATAGATGTCAGTTACCAGGGTGTACCTTCATGTGCAATCATCGTCCCCACATCCAGCCATAATTCCATACGTGAGTGAACATAGTGATGACACATCTGTGTGATTTAGAATGTTTTATTCACATTCAGGTGATTGACGGAGCTGGAGCTGTACCTGGCCATCCAAGCCCACATCACATGGAAGCCCAGTGGTGGGCCAACCAGAGTCCTTTGGGGATTGCACAGTGATTGGGAAGAGGGAGAGTGCAGTCCGCAGCAGGATTGCTGTGTGATTGGCCAGCGGTGAAGAAATGGCAGTCCGTGTCGGGGTCCGGGTGAATGTCGCAGGGTGTTCCGGAGGTCAGTAGGAGGTATTTCCCAGGGCATGATGCATAGGTCATGACCAGGCAGGGACAGGCCATATGGCGGTGATGGATGCTACTGCCTCCTTCCTCACACAGTAGTTCCCATCCCCTTCTCACTCCCCTGATACGGGTTCTGTGTCCGGTGTGTCCGGTGTGTATGGCGGGGTGATGGCTGCATCGCTGTGTGCTCCTGACACATCAGACTGCGTAGGTGATGGGGCAGCATCACAGTGTGCCACGGACACATCAGGGGTCGGAGCTGTGTGTGTCGATGTTCCCGCTGCAGTCATCTGGGAACGGCTCAGTGGCAGCAATGGCAGGTTGGAATACTGCAGGGCGTTGCTGTTCCCAGCCACTACTCGCTGGTGTCCAGCCGTGGCAGACATACTTCCAGCCTGCATCTGCTCCATGGTGTCCATTGCCCTCATTATCTGTGCCAACTCTGTGCTGTCATGGCTGGTGCCTGTCTGACCAGACAGTTCTTGTATTAGACTCATGGCACCAGCGAGGTTAGCCAAGGTCTGTGGCGGAGCATGGTGCGTACAGGGGGTCTCCGATAGGGACTGTACGTGGTCCCTGATGGGACTCAGACACCCACATATGGCATCGAGTTTGGCTGCCACGAGCTTGAAACCCACCCGCAGCTGATCAGCCAACTCCACCTGGCAACCCAACACACGCCATTGGAATTCCATGTATTGGTCGGGGGGTCCTGGGAGACAGCCGTGATGGTGTGTGTTTCCTGCTGTGTGGTCTGTGCAGGTGGTGGGGTCACCTCGAGGCAGCTGGCCTGGCCTCCTCCTGGGGGTGGGGTGCAGAGGCTGTCCAGCATCCGTTGGAGGGTGTCTTGACATATGTGCAGGTTGTCCTCTTCATCCTCAATGGTGGGATGTGTGGTGTGCTCTGCTGGGGGTGTTTTTTGTCCCTCTGCAATGTAAAGGGGAGATGCAGGCTAACAGAGTTTCACATGTATGGTGATGATTTGCAGATGTTTACATTCAGACTGCATGCCAATGTACATTGTGACTGTTTGGGGGAGCTGGCTATTTGATGGCAGTCAGTGTGTTTTTCGACTACATGACGGATGTGTGGTAGTACCCGTACATCATCATCATCACACAGTGTCAGGCAATGCCAGATGTGGGTGGACAGTTACTACGCACGAGCGGAGCTCTGTCCTGTGGTGCTGGTGTTGCACTTTGTACCACATTGCCTTCATTGCTGATGTTCTGTGATTGCTATGTGTGTGTGCTGCATTGTGGGGGAATTGCCCCTGCAGCTCTGATTTTGTGTAGCCTTCTCCCTTTGAGGCGGGGTGCCTTTGAATTGTGTGCTTTTCGGGGCCTGATTTGCTTTTGGCTTGGGTCATGTGTGCTCGCGGACTGTTTTTTGGCCTGGTGCATTGTTCGTCTGCTGCGTGTATTGTAAGGCATGGGATGTGGGTGCACGTTGACACGTCGGAGTGTGACCTGCTCCTTTACGGATGTGATCCGCACTTGGCTACCTCATTTTTTTGGGGCAGCTGCCATGCTATCAGACATGCAGTGTTACTTGCATAGTCAGTGTGGGTCACGGAGCCGCTGCTTTGCTGGATTCAGCACATGTGCACGGGTCGGTTATGATATTGGTGATGGGGGGCCCCTCTGTGCACATTGTGGATGGGGGCCTACTTGGCATTTCTATGTGTGCTGCAGTGTGCCAAGGCATTCAGGGACATGTTCCACGGTCATTGTGGGTGTGCTGTGTGCTGCGCGTAATTGTGCATGTGTGCCATTGTGCCTATCTCCCCCCGCCCCCCCGTCCCTAGTCGTTACTCACCCTGTTGCTGTTGGGTCAAGTCGCATCGTGCGGTGTCCAGGCCCCCCAATCCTGCCACCGTCTCCTCACTGCTGACTGTGGCCACCATTTGCTCCAGCTCATCCAGCTCCTCCTGTGTCGCAGGACTACCACCTCCAGTCGCGGTTGCTGCCTCCCTGTTGGCAGCGAGCTTATGTTTGGTCTGCCTTTTCAGATCATGCCAGCGCCTCTTGACCTCCTCCAGTGACCTCCTGGACACTCCGACTGCATTGACGTTGGTGACGATGGCCTGCCATATTTCGGTTTGCATTGCCAGTGCCGCAGTGGAGTGCCGAACAGTTGTTGATTGTGTTCGGTCACCCCCGTGACGATGATCTGGTCTTCCTGCGGACTGTCTCTTCCTCTTGTCCTTGCCCTTCTCCAAATGCGGGGTTCCTGGATGGTCCTCCGTAGGGCTTGTGGTGTTCGGCTTGTCCTCTGCACTCGGTCCGGGTTCATCCATGTTGCTACGCAGTTTGAATTGTTTTTGGGCTTTTTTTTCTTCTTTCTTTTATGGTGCTTTTTCCCGCCGGCCGCGTGGGATTTACAGGCCTGTGGCTGGTGTTCGCTGATTTATGTACCGCGATTGGCCTCATCGCATGATATCTCGCGTTGCGCATTTTTTCGGCGTGGCGTTGATTTTCACGCTGACATTTGACGCGTTATCTGGTGACTATCGAATGCTACCGCCTTGTTGTGAATTCCACGTTGACACAGGGTTATTTTCTCGTGATAGGCTGCGATATTGAGAGTTGCGTTAGGCTACTCTTGCGGTAGTTATCACGCGTTCTTGTGAATATACCCCTTTGTCTTTGGAACATTTAACTTGAGACCCTATACTTAGCTGTTGCAACATGGAGACTGGGATATAAAATTAAAAAAAGATTCTATGAGGCCTGGGGCATGGGACGTAGGGTTTTACGACAGCGCCAGGTGATTTAGGAATTGAAAAAGCAGACTTAAGGAACGAGATACGGAGCAGATGTCTTGGAGGACAGAACGTGAGAGATGAGTCGTGTGATTTCAAATGTGTATTTCATAGTTGAGAACTAGAGCTTAGACAATGGTATACAGAATCTACAATCCATAAATTATGGCATGGGAAATTGTTTTGTGCCTTGGAGGACTTTGTGGGTGGGCCATATATCATTGAGCACCACACTGGGGCACGTACATTTTTTAAATCAGTTATTGCAGGATAAGACAATGAACGTAGTATGAGTCCCCAGGCGTGAGAATGGAATTTAGGCAAAACAATGGGGCATGGGGATTTAAGTACTGGAGGCACAGCTTTGAGGAAAGGATAGGGAACTTGTTTTAGGGCATTTGACGTCAATCACATCAGTGGAGGATGGAAGCTGGTAGCTGGTAATAGAGGCAGAGCACTCAGGAGATGGAGCAGTAGGACTTGGTCATGGTGCATATGGTTTCTCATAGTGTGGCACATCTCAGGCCTTCATTTAATTAAACTGATGTCAATTCATTATTAATGTAGGCCTGATGTTACTAAACCGTAATAACAGTGCAAAATGGACTTTAATTTAAATCCTAATTGCTCTTTCAAGACGGCGAGGCAGTTGGACCAGTTTTCAAGTGGTGTTAAGCTACGTCTAGGACACATCAAATAGAAGGAAGTGTGTTGACCATTGTGTTATTGCTTTGTGAAAGACAAGAGAAATTAAGCACATTAATTACATTCCATAATGCATCTATAGATACATAGCTTATGCATGCTTCATCTAGTAACTAGTTAGAGACATCACAGAGGATGGTAGGAGACTCAAAGCATCTGTAATATGCCATTGTGATGCCTCATGCCGGGCCTGTTAGTAGAATTTAACACAAGCATTGGCAAAGCCAATATTTATTTTTTCTTTGGTTAGTGAAAGTGGTGGGTAACTGATTGACAACTCTGTATGTGTGGGGGTCGAGGGCGTTTCCGATTGGTTAGTTGAAGTCCTAGTCATGGCATGGAACCACTTGGCAGTAGTATATGAAGCAAAATATAATACCATTTATGATTTTCTGATATGTTTAATTTATTCCTCCAACAACAGGTCCAGCTATTCAGCTTTACGCTTTACCTAGTGTAATGGGAATACACCTTGGCGTATGGTCTAACAAGGAAACTGATTGACACCACAGGGTTATTCATGGAGCAGATAGTGACAATTAGCAATGACCTTTGCTACCACATACAAATATAGTCATTGTGTTTTTCACATTGCCTAGGAACCTCTAATAATGACCTGTGGTAGTGAACCCTAGAAAAGTAAATGCCTATGCCACATTTCACATGAACCCTGAATAACAGTCTACGGTACTATAGCACAGATGATCTGTTCATGTGATTACTTTTTCCAGGGATGTTTAAAATTACCTTTAGAATTGCACCCCACAGGATGCAGTGTCTGTATCTGATTCTACAGTAAATGTAATGTGTAAGAAATTGGGCAATTAGTAGAGGGGGTTAAGTATCCACCCTAAGAAATAATCACAATCCTTGTCAGAGTGACTAAGTAAACCTGTGTTCGATCCCCTGGTAGCTATGACACAAAGCAGGCAGGCTTTGCTTAGAAGCTATGTGTATTTATGTAGTACTTAAACAATAATGAAGTCAAAATAACAAAGAATAACAATTCCAAAATGAATTAGGAAAATAGAGCAAAATTGAATAAACAAAATACCATGAAAAAGACAAAAATCCAATAAGGGGAATCAGGGACCAGGGATATGAATGTGTTAAGTTTTGAGTAGAAATAGCAACAAGAAGCACAAAGTGCCAATTGTAGTCAGTGGTCGCAGTAAAACAGGACCTATGTGCAATTTGGTGCTGCCCGCAATAGACAGTGTGTAGGGTACACTAACCAGGTTCGTCATGGGCAAAAGGTGTAACCTTCTGAGATAGTCCTTTAGGTCTGAATCCACCACAAGATTACACTTTTAAAGCCTCCAATGACCTCATGGGAGGTGCTTAGAGACTCATTGGTTTTAAGTCAGAATCCAACAGCAGGGTGCAGTGTATCCAGTTGTCACTGGTCAGTTGCAGGAATACCCTCTTGTAGCTTGCTGTATCCCTGTAGCTTAAACAGGAGGCCAGACTTATGACCCTTGGAGTCCACTTGTTTGTCCTAGTTACAAGAGAGAGAATAGGCCCAGTCCTTTAGGACTCTTCTCCGGCGTCAGACCCCAGGTTCATATGATCTTCCACAGGTCCAGGAGTGTTCTGCAGTAGGTGTCTGGAGATGCCACATTTATGCCTGGCATTAGCTAGTGAGTGGGAATGACCCCTTGGCAAATTGTAAACAATGAGGTAAAGGTTCCCTGATTGAACCCTACCCACTTTGGGCATCTATAAGATGGCAAACATTTTGGCCACATTACACTTGATTGCTGAGTTCTGGGGGGTGTTTGGGGAGTGTACCATGGTAATCTGAGTGTCCTCCCATATCTAACACTACAGTCCAGTTTACAGCAGTTCCTGTACCCTCAACAAACTCCGAGGCAGACTTCTGGTGGAACAAAAAGTAGAAATAGGTAATACACAAGAATGTTTTTGGTATCAAGTTTCCCTACTTTGAAGTGTGCCCCAAGTGTTAATGTGTAAACCTAGCAGTCCTGTCAAACATGCTTTGACACTATAATGTGAGAAAGAGGCCCACTGTGGTTGGAGTCTGCTTGGCTGGGAGGACAAAAGAAGGTCCCTGCCAGGTCTGAGTTAACATTTGCCTGTGACAGAAGAGGCCTCTTTAAAGTCTGTCCCAGGCGTCATGTGAAAATCCCTAGGAGACCCGTCAAGTAAATGCGACATTCAAGCATGATTTGACACTTTATTGTCAAAAAGGATCTTCACAGCCCCACCCTACATATTCTATAAGGTACAGGAAGGTCATCTCTGCCCATTCAGGTCAGGCTATTGCTTGCTCTTGGAAGGCATTTCACACCACTTCACGACAATTCAAATACTAAGTACTAGCTAGAAGAAGTGGCAGAGCAAAATGCAGATAAGCTCCAGCAACTTCAGGAAGGGAAAATGTAACTTTGTAAGAGTTACTTTCCCATAATATTTAGTACAACTCTGACTTCACTATTAAATCACATTTTGAATAACTATTAAAAGTGGTTGGCTAATTATTCTTCCAGCTAGTGGCATTCCTGAGCTACAGTATTAGAATTTATTTTTGCATCCCAGTGTTTTTCTATGGATTAGTCAACCTTGCTATAGTGAAAATAGCTTTTGGGGCAGTTTCACTGTAAGGACGTATGTAACATTAAACATTTACACATCCTACTATTAAATTCCATGTACCTTGCCTTCTGGGCAATTAGGCATACTTAGGTGTGCATTATACTTATTTAAAAGGAAGGTTTAGGCATGTCAAAAGGGGTTAATTTGAGATGTCAAATTTACAGTTTAAAACTTCACAGCCAATCTACATAGGGTATGCCTGCATTCAAGTATGCACT
The DNA here is from genome assembly GCA_963921515.1 of Calotriton arnoldi. NCBI lineage: Eukaryota > Metazoa > Chordata > Amphibia > Caudata > Salamandridae > Calotriton > Calotriton arnoldi. The sequence goes on along the minus strand of CAWUFW010008073.1, from coordinate 351,657 downwards.
GTCACTGTAGTAGATATCACAATGAGTGCTGCAGTTCACTAGTGACATTTAAGTTACAGGCCCCAGATACACTTTGTACCAAGGACTTACAGCTTAGTTATATATGTCAATTAAGTGTATCCCAATTTTACCATGTTGAAAGGTAGCGCACAAGTACTTTATGACTGTTTAGCAGAGGTAAAATGTACAGAGGTCTACAGCCAGCAAAAATAGAAGGTTCAACAAAAGTTGTAAAAACTTGGTTGACCATACAAAAAAAGACAGGTTTCCTATGGAATGGTCTTCCCTTGCACACTCTTTTATGGTTATGGGCAATCAGCGCAAATGCTTATCCATTTTTGTTTTGAGATAATTCTAAGGCATTTAGATTCTACCAGGGTAACGATTTTATTTCATTTGCTGGAACAGGCTGTTTAGTTTGTGAGCTAAAATTAGACATTCGTGCAGAGTATACATGTATCAGACAATGTAATTACAATGAATCAATGAAAAATTAACATATAGTGCCCTTTCACCTGTAGTCTGTTCTGCCTGCACCCTACATCTGTAGCTTGCACGTGCTGTGCTCAGCACCTGATGCCTGCCCTTGAATGTGGCCAGCACATGCAGCTGGTCCCTACCTTTGACCTGCGCCTGTCTGATCCTACGTAGAAATCACACATGTAGCCCGTTCCCAGCACAGCAGTGTACATCTTCTAGGCTATGCCCATGTACTGTACCTGCAGCTGTCACTTCCAGTGGCCTGCTCAGTCAGTTTAACCAGTGTGCTTACAGCCTATTTGTTATTGTTAAAAAGTGAATTATTACTTCGGGAGGCTGTGACTACATCAACTGAATAAGGCACTATCTTGCTAGGTTACAAAGAATGTACTGATAGTTACGGCACAAACAGCAGGGGTTTCCCACAGTAATGTGTGACAAGTTCATGCGGCACCAACATTAAAGACACTAAACAACACAATAAAATTGGCAAACTAATTTAAGAAAATTAAATCAAATTTATTAAGCAAAACAACAGAAATTATTGATGGGGGATTAACAAATATGCAGATAGGAATTTAAGGACCGAGAAGCAGCAAAGGATCAATCATACCAATGTTTGCAGTTAACCTGGACCTAGATGCGTTGTAGGCTGGGGTCAAGTATGCCTAGTCTGTCATTACAGTCACACATTTTACCATGAAACTTAGCTGTTTATCTGGTAGTCAACTCCTCCTGTGGCAGAAGGCAGGGCTTTGAATTCAGATGGGTTGAGAGGGGCTCCCACTAAAGCCTTCAGTTTTGCAGCTCAATGTTCTAAACTAGACAAGCCAGATTTTGCAGCCACTTAGGGGCATATTCACAAGGACCTATCTCCGAGTTATCGCCAACTTAACGCAACAAAAGTGGTGATAGATTTAACACCCCATTCACAAGCGGTTGAAAACTGCAGACAACGCAAGTATTCCCGCGATAACTGCCTCAACATTTACCTCCACGGGTGACACCACCAACTAACCCTAATGAGATGCAGAGTAGGCGTTCCCGTGCAAAACACACCAAAACACCACTACACCACTATCACAACGAACTTCCAGATCTGCGATGCGAACCAAAAACAGGCGATAAGCCGCGGTAGCAGCAGGGAATTAACACCTGCCTTCTGCTGGTGTTAAGCAGGACGACTACCTGCAGTATGAAAGGGAGCCCAGGCCAGAGCCACATCTGAAGACCCACAGATGCCATGGAGACAATGATCATGCAGCACAGAGACCCAAGAGGGCCACAACACCCACCGCCACCACTCCCAGGCCCCCCCTGGCCCCTCCCCCAGACAAACACATACCGTGCACGACACAAGAGCCACAAAAAGCGCATGACGTCACACAATGACAAACGGAAACACACATGTGTGGTCAGAAGAACGAGAAACAGTCACTCATCATTGAAGTAACAACCAAAAACTTTATTGAATACAACACAAAACACCAATGCGGAAGACTTCTGTCGGGTCTGTCCGGGACAATCCTGATGTCACAGCCTGGAAAATAAAGCACAAAATCAGAACGTGTGTCATGCGCACATCAAAGGAGCGAGACACAGAGAAACAGAGAAGGAAAGAAAGGCAGAGTGAGAAAGAGAGGGAAGGAAAGGAAGGGAGAGGGAGAGAGAGAGAGGGAAAGGAAGGGAGAGGGAGAGAGAGAGAGGAAAAGGAAGGGAGAGGGAGAGAAAGAGAGAAGGAAAGGAAGGGAGAGGGAGAGAGGGAGAGGGAAAGGAAGGGAGAGGGAGAGAGAGAAGGAGGGACACTGCCGCCCGCGCACCGAGGCACCACTGCTCACCTGCTACCACCGGTGTGTCTCCAACCACGTGCCGGGAAAAACTGCAAGCCACCAGGTCTGCAATCTGTAATTGAGGCCAGAGTCAATCATGGCAGAGTCCATCACACTGCACACGGCAACAACGCCTGTCCGTCGTGCGCACATATGCAGCCGCACCCTACCCCCTCCCACCGGCCAGCGCTGGCTGTCCGCACTTGCGCACCCACGCCCCACTGCTCACCTGCCGCCAATGGTGTGTCCACCAGTGGGCACACCATGTGCCCATGCAAGCTCCAGGCCCAGGTACCGCCACCATGGCATGCTCCACATCATGCGGACCCGCACAGTGGCCCAGCAGGTCCCACACATGATGCTGAGTCCTGAGGCATCAATGGCAGAGACCACATCAGTGCACACGTCATCATCGCAGGCTGCACACCTGCTCAGCAATTTCGGTGCCACTAACCCTGTGCAACCCCAGTCAGCACCACGTGGTGGTAGGCCCGTGACGTCCGCATGGCTCCGGGTGCCACTAACGCTGTGCGCAACAACTCATGGGCCCTTTATGATTGAGTATCGTGGAACGTCCGTCATCCAGTCACCACCAGCAGAGGGGAATGTGATGTTGTCGGCCCCTTATATTGGCAGGGTCACATGGCCCGTGATGCCTGTGCCGGATGGGTGTGGTGTGCATGCAAACCTGCCCTCAGGGAGTGGCCGTGACATGCTGACAACTTGACCAGCGACCTGCAGACCACTAGCGTGTAAACCTGCGACATGTAGCTATGTGGCCCCCCCCCCTCGGGGCGTAAGCGGAGTGGTCTGGCCTGGCGTACGCCGGACCAGCGCAGGGCTTGTAACAATTACTCGGGGGCTCTGGGCGTGGCTAAGTCCATGTCCGGACAAGGAAGTGACTAATGCGTGTGTCCCTGTTGTAGTGTCTACAGCACCCAAAACGCAATCGGCAATGTCGCACACTGTGACTGGAATCCCACTAGATGAGCATCATTGACGTTAGGGGGAATCACTGACCCTACATTCATCCACACATTCATACATGAATGATGAAAGACATGACACAGCAGTGCGTTTCTGAATGTTTAATGCACATCCAGTGGAGTTTTGCAGCTGGAGCAGTACAGGGCCATGCCAACCCCACTTCACAATATGGAGGGCCAGCCAGAGTCCATCGGGGAATGACAAGTACAGCGGAAGAGGAAGGGTACAGTCCGCAGTCTGGTCGCCGTGTCATTGGTCACCAAACAGGATATGGCAGTCCATGTCGCGGTCCAAGGTGAGTGCAGCAGAGTGTATCGGGGGTCAGTGGAAGGTCATGGGGCGATGTGCGGCACCAAGCAGCAACAGGCGAGGTGGCGGACATGAATGCTAGTGCCTCCTTCTGAACTCAAGCCCATCCACATCCTCGGATGTGTGCTCTGCCCCACCTGTGGGTGGTGCAGTTCTGGCTGCAGCACTGTGTGCCACTGACACATCAGGGGCCGGAGGTGGATTGTCGGCCGCACTGTGTGGCAGTGACACATCAGGTGCCGGAGTGGAAATGCCTGCCGCACTGTGAGGCACCGACACACCAGGGGGCGGAGATGTGGATGGTGTAGGGGCAGCAGCATTCATCTGCGCCACGCCTTGTGGCAGCAATGCCATGATGAGGACATGCAGAGCATGGTAGATCCCAGCTACATTTCGCTGATGTGCAGTGGTGGCTGCCATCCTTTCCGCCTCCATCCGCACCATGTCCTCCATGAGCCTCCGCATGTGTGCCATCTCACGGCTGAGATCGCTGGAGCCACTCTGTGTGGACAGGTGTTCTTGTCTCTGAGTCATGACTCCAGCGATGTCAGCCAGGGCTCATTGGAGACCATGGATCGGCGTGTGGGTGTCCGTTAGGGACTGGAGGTGGTCCCTGATGGGACTCAGACACCCATGGATGGCGTCAAGTTTGGTAGACATGAGGTCGAAGCCCACCCGCACCTGCTCAGCCATCTCCCTCTGGACCTCCAACACACGGCATTGGAAGGCCTTGTGTTGTTCGGGGGGTCTTGGGAGACAGCCGGGGTTGTGGGTGCCTCCTGCTGGGTGGGTTGTGGAGTGGATGGGGTCTCCTCGATGCAGCTGGGCTGCCCTGGTCCTGGAGGTCATTGGAGGATGAGTTCAATGATGTCTTGGAGGGCTTGGGTGTCGATGCTGGTGGTGTCCTCCTCGTCATTAGTGAAGAGTGGCTGGGACTGCTCTGCAGGAGGTGTTGACGGTGCCCCTGCAATGTGAAGGGGAGATGCTGTGTTACAATGTGTCCACATGTATGTGGCCGCATGGTACATGTTCACATTCAGACAGAATGGCAAAGTACATTGTGACAGTGTGTAGATCAGGGCCATGATCCTGAGTCATTGTGGGTGTGCACTGTGCTCTGCTTGGTCGTGCATGTGTGCCATTGTGCCCATCTCTCCCTGTCCCCCCAGTACCTGGTGGTTACTCACCTTGTTGCTGTTGTGTTGTGTCATGTCGAGCAGTGTCCAGTGCCCCGACTCCTGCCACGGTCTCCACACTGATGACTGTCGACACCAGCTCCTCCATGTCATCCAGCTCCAGCTGTGGCGCTGGGCTCCCACCTCCAGTCTGCATTGCTGCCTTCTGGTTGCCTGCGAGTTTCTCCTTAGTCTTGCGCTTGATGTCAATCCATCGCCTCTTGACCTCGTCCATTGACCTCTTGTGCTCTCCGACAGCATTCACCTTGTCCACGATGGACCGCCATAATCCATTTTTGGTGCCCAATGACACATTGGAGGCGACAAACAGTTGTTGATGTTGTTCTATCACCTCCGTGACCAGGATCCTATTCTCCTGCAGACTAAACTTCGTCTTCCTCTTCTTCTTGTCCTTGCCCTTCCCTGTCACCGAGGTCCCAGGCTGTCGTCCGGCGTGCTTGTGGGGTTGCGCTCGTCCTCTGCACCTGCTCCGGCTGCCTCCACGGTGCTTCATGTTGGTCATTTTGTGTTTGTGTGTTTTTTCTCCTTTTGTAGTGATTTTCCCGCCTGCCGTGTGTGTATGGCAGGCCTGGCGCTGCTTATCGCTGATTTCCTCATCGCGAATGGGCTCATCGCACGTTTTTTGGTGTTGGGGTTTGTGTTTTTGACTCCGTCGCGGTGGTTGTTTCGCAGACGTTGGCCGCGTTTTCGGAGGACTATCACATGGTACCGCCGTGTTGTGAATTCCAGGTTAACACAGGGTTATTTTCCCGCTATCGACTGCGATGTGTAAAGTTGTGTTAGCATTTTCTGGTGATGTTTAGCGCACGTTCTTGTGAATATCCCCCTGAGTGTTTACAAATATTGCCTCTATTTTAACTCTATAGTGGGGCAAGACTGGAGATTTTAACCGAGGAGGAATCCACAGTGTCTGATACCTATTTTCAGCAGTCACCTTTACACATCCTTCATGCTCATAAAATCAGCCCTTGTGTTTAACTGGGAAAGGAGCTCTTTACACTTCAGCAAGTTGTAATTACTTTCAGGAGAAAAGCTTACCAGAACTGAATTTATTACTACTGGAGTTTCAGGTAGCACAGTGTATGTTTTTCAAAGTTACTTTACAGTACAGATATTTGAAAGGAATTTGGACTGAAGTTTTAGCATGTTCCTAGCGAAAATTGTGAAATTAGACTTTTAATCAGAGCGAGGCTTTTCCATAGAAAAATGCCAAGTTACCTATACAATGAAGAAACATTTTATTGCTGTCATTGTAGGAACATCATTTTCTTTCATTGTTTACCATGTTTCACCGTTATGTTTTAGCACCCAACTGTGTGTGCCTCAAGGCACACTCCATGGTGACTTAACTTACACATAAAGGTACATTTTTCTATATGGCAGAACACTTTCCTCTGACGTGTTACTGCAGTATTCAGGCTGCAGCGAGGCAATCTACTATAATGAACCTAGAGTCACTTTATCCTGTCGATTCTGTTGGTAATGTAAATGTACACTGCTGCCCATATGTAATATTTCACATCAGTGTCACTGCTGTAACAACTTAAGGTGACTTTACTGAAAATGCAAGTGAGCTCATTGTATGTAACTGAGTGGAGATTTCATAATTGCATTTTACACCTTTGTAGGGGTGCATCATAATCACGAGTAGAGCGCACCCACATATAATCATGTCTTGTGTAACCATGTGTGTTAGAACTGTGAATCGTGCTAACATATTTAGGTGACATATATAGTTTACTGACAAAGTCACATGAAGAATTAATGTAAGAATTAAATGTAACTAGCAGAAAAAGCTAACATGAAGAAACTGTGCTGTAGAGTTTAATACGGCTCATGTATTGGATGTGTTTAATAATAATAATACTTTTATAATTTGGTAATGTCTTTGTTTTAGCAGTTAGGCATGGAGAGAAGAAGTTACAATTGCATGACTAGGACCGATAAAGGACTGAATTTGGTTTCACATGGGAGAAGACATGAGAACCAAGGACTAATTGTTGCACAGGATGTACATGAAGAACATTGTGGAAAAGTATGCTCATGACTGTACCCACTGCGGAGTACGTGCGAGAGGTGCACGATGGGAATTTTACCTGTGAATAACTGGTTGTTGGAATTAGGGCTAGTGGGCACTCATCTTTTTTGCCTTTGGAGAGGGAGCATTTCAGAACAAGCTCTTCCTCTTGCAACAGTGACTTTATGCTGCTCGACTCATACACGACTGACACCTTTCCTCTTCATTTGGAATGCTTACTCACTAAAGAAGGGATGTCACCTTAGTGTTAGAATAGGGATAGATTTAATTCCTTTTCGCCCACCAACCCTCGATGCGAGGAAATTTGGACTCTTGCTTTTTGATACTTTGCATCCTCCTTCTCTAATTAATAGTTTTACTTATGTTGCACCGTCTGAATTTGGCACATAGATTTGGCTTCATGCTGTTTCCTTTATATTTCTATAACCGGTGTTGAGACAGAATATCGAGTTGGAAATGTCGACTTACACAAATATCGAGTTGGAAGTATCGTGATTCAGAAATATCGACAGCAAGAATATTGTGGTCAAGAATATCGAATTTAAGTTAAGAAATATCATTTTTTAAAATATAGAAGTCATTAATATTGTTTGCAAAAATATAGATGTTTTAAAATATCGATTTTGTAATTAGTGTTATGTATTTTAGTTTATATTTTAAATGTATGTGATGTATGTTTTTTGAATAAATATTGTTTATGTTTTTTAATATATGTGTTAAATTGTTAGTAGTTATGAATTTTATTTTAAGTAAATTTTGCATTTTTTAGTTCCGTAGCGGGTTGTGGGTTTATAGGGGAATAGGGTGGGAAGTAATTTAATTATAATAAATTAATGATTATTTTTTATATATTAAATTTAGATTTTATAGTGTTAATTGTGGAAAGTAATTTATTTGTAATTAATTATTAATTGGTTGTTAATTATTATTAATTAATTAATTAATTAATTAATTAATAATTAATTATGGTAATTGTGTAGTTTCTTTTAGGTGTGGGTTGTGGGGTTAATAGGGGTAAAGGGAAGTAATTTATTTTTGATTAATTAATAATTAATTGTTAATTTATATCAATTAATTCATAGAAAATTAATTATGGAAATGTAATTAATTTTTGGAGCAGGTTGTGGGGTTTATAGGGGTAAAGGGTGGGAAGTAATTTATATTTACTTAGGGGCACATTACGATACCCGGCGTAAAAAAATCCGCCAGGCATGGAAGCGGCAAAAATCCGCCCGCACACACCGCCTGAACACCGACCACGCCATTATGAGTACACAAACTGAAAACCGCCATCGGCGGAAAAATCATACAAAATACCGCCCGCCATCGTCCGAGTCGGAGTCAAACCGCCCGCCACGGACGGAAACACGCACGACAACACAAAACCGCCCGCCCTCACGGCCGACACACCGCACGTGAAATTACGATCGCACCGCCATGAGCGCGGAAAAACAACAAAAATACCGCCCGCCAGCGCAAACAACGCCGATGAGAATCGACACGGCAGAAGCCATGGCGCCCACGTACCTGCACAGAAACCATCCGCACACAAAACCAATAGCACACAACATGGCCAACAAGTCCACACAGCAAGGCACGCACAAATACACAAGCACAGTACACATCCCGAAAACACCCCCCGGACAAACAAAAAATACAAAGGCCAGAACCCCAGACACAACACACCTGAAAACAACAGACCATGAGGACACACCCACATAGGTGAGTACAAAAGCAGCACTCCCACAGACCACAACCCCTTGCTACATTGCAAACCAGAGAGGAGAGGAGAGGACACAGTGACACAGCAAGGACAGCAGCACACCACAGAAACGCACACATCACAACCACCACCACCAAACACCGGCACCACAAACCCCCTGCACATTACACAACACACACCGCACCAGCACCACAAACACCATGGCACCACAAAGGATGCCCAAGTTCACGCCCATGGAGCTGACGGTCATGGTCGACGAGATCATCAAGGTGTACCCACAAATCTATGGGAACATGGTCCAGCACACACCACTAGCCACCAGAAACAGAATGTGGACCCGGATCGTAGACCAGGTCAATGCAGTCGGGACCCTGCCCAGGAACAGAACCGAGATAAACAAACGTTGGAATGACGTAAAGAGCCTGGTCAAGAAGAAGGAGGGCAAAAACAGAGAGCTGGCTGCCGTCACTGGCGGAGGGAATCCCGCGCTCTTTAAGACCTTCAAAGCGTGGGAGGAGAAGGTGCGAGTCGTAATCCATCCGGAGATCCTCGCCGGATTAGCAGGGGAGTGGAGGCTGGTAAGTACAAACTAATGTATACCAGCACACCGCTATGTACACACATGCGCAACCACCATGCCACAGCTCCCAGGGACAAACACCCCCATGTCCAGCACACAATACACAACACATCACACGCACATGCAACAGACACTACCACACACAGGCCAAACCGAACAACTGTAAGATGCGTGGGGACATGTGTACACTAAGCCAGCCACGTAACCACCAACAGGTCCACAAATATGCCAGAAGCGCCACAACGAGCACCCGCCACACCCATGTGTCCGCCACAGCTGCACCAACTGACAAGTAACAGGTAAGTGGCAGGAACACAAAGTGCAGTGGGTCGGAGGGGGACAGCTGAAGTACAACACCCACCAGGCCCCCACTCCCACAGACCAGCAAGGTGGAGCACTCCCCACACCCATGTGTCAGGCACAGCTGCACCAACTGACAAGTAACAGGTAAGTGGCAGGAACACAAAGTGCAGTGGGTGGGACGGTGGACAGCCCAAGTACAACACACACCAGGCCCCAGTCCCACAGCACAGCAAGGAGGAGCATCCCCCACACCCCACACCCACGTGTCAGCCACCGCAGTGCACAACGACAGCCGAAAGGCAGACATCACGGTCCACAGCAATCGGTGTCAGTGGGTGTACAGCCACCCCCACGACCCACTACACCCCCCACCCCCACAGACCTGCAACATGGAGCACCCCCCGCTAAGAGCCATGTGGCATCCAGTACAGTGCACGCACGAACAACTTGCAGGTGGGAAACTGGACAGGGCTGGATTACTGGAGGCATGAGGACCATAACACCACCAACACATGGGACATGTCACGTAGCACACGGACACGCAGCACCGCCCACCGTCACAAACAAGTGAACAATGTGCACACGGACATGAACAGCAGACTCACACCCCACATGACCCATCACAGACATAGCAACACCCAAGGAGCCACGTCTGCATGCACAAGCCACACTGAATATAGTCCCACACGGCAGCCACTGTGCAACTCATCACACACAACCGAAACACCATTGAAGTCCTGTCCATGTAGCCCCTACTGCCTGTCAACCACACACCCCACAACTACGCCTATGTAAGACAAACAACACTAGACGCAACAGAGCGGAACAACAGAAATGCACACGAACACCACTGAACCCATCAAACACACAGACACACCATGCACATACAACATACCATCCATCCCATCCGTCAGCCCCAGTCTCATGAAAGGCATGTCATCCGCACAGCTGCCACACATACAGCAGTCACGCTAAGACACATGCCCATGACCAACCATGTGCCAGAAGTCAATTAAGCGCACGACACACTGTGAGCAACAACACACAACATGGGCCACACCCCCCGAGCACTGCAGTGATGCACATGGCACAGGGCAGCACGCACACCAAGGAGATGGGACAACTGCAATACGTTGGCTGGCACACAACTATCACTCACTCATAACGATGCGTCCAATGCCATGTCCAGTAACCACAACAGACAGCAAATATGCAGGGCATGTCAGGCATGCACACACCTCAGACCATGCACTGTCATGCTGCCACAACACATGTCACGTTCGGCACCCATGGCTCACAGCATGTACCCCAAAAGCATATACCCTCCCAAATGCGAATCTGGGGCATGGCCCCCATGTTGCCATATGCGTTCCTAAGCGTTCCATTTGAACTCCAAAAGCAAAGTACAAACCAGACCCAGGATGGGCCAGGAGCCCGCATACACCAGAGTCACAATGAGTAGGGGCAAAGCAACACACCCATCGGCATGGCCAATCCGTCCCATGCCACATGTGCACAGCACACAGTCCCATTGCCTAGCACACACACCTACAGATGCCACAGCCACACACTCGCCTCCGGGAAACCCATGTACGAGATTGCACGAACTGCCAATGTCAGACGACTAATACATACTTCGCCAGGTGCAACACAATAACAAATCTCATTCTCTCCACAGGTGACGAACTGCTGGACGCTGGGGATGGAGACAGCAGCCAGCACAGCCAGCCTACAAGCCCCCAACGAGGACACACGGATCTGGAGGATCTGTCCACCTCTTCGGACACGGACCACCAAGCTGGCCCATCTGGCGTGGCAGGGCCCAGCCGCTCCCCAGGACCCCTCCTACCCACCAACCCATCTTCCAGGGATGCTGAACAGTCCCAGTCCCCTGCTGCCACTGTCGTTGCGGCCACACCCACGGTCATTGCGGCCACTACCACTGCCGCAACCGCCACCATCGCCGCACCGACCACCACCGCCTCCACCACCACCACGTCTTCGCTGGCACCAGCCCCAGCGCAGGTGGTGGCCCGGCCGACTGGATCCACCCTGGGAGCCACAGCGAGGACCGTGGTGAGCAATGTGGCTAGTGGGCAGGCCGGTGGCAGCAGGACTGGTAGGAGGAGCAGGGTCAGGGAAACGCCAGCCTCCCCTGGGAGCCATGCCCTGCCTCAAATGGACAGAGTCCTTGGGGCCTATGAAGAGGCCCAAGGACAATGGGCCAGGTCTGCTACTGACACGCGGGAGGTGCTGGGGGTGCTGAGGTCCATGGACGCCCATATGGGCCAATTCGTGTCCCGTATGGACCAACTCGTGGACCTCATGGGCCAGCTGGTGGTGGCGGTGGGGTCACAGGCAAGGCCAGCAACACCACCTCCGCCACCACCTGCTAGGGCGCAGGCTCGGGCAGCAGTGTCCACTTCCCCTGCGTCCACAGCCAGTGAGCACACCTCACCCACCACCAGCAGGTCGCCACCACACACCCCCTCCCAAACGTGGAAGGGGCCGTCCGAAGAGGAAACAGATCTCCCGGGAGGACTTCGCACGCTCCAGTCGCAAGTGAGGCAGCCAGCCAGCCTTCCGCCAGCCTTCCTTGACCAGCCACTGCATTGACTTGCTCTACGATCCCACTCCACACAGCCATCTGGATGGCATGTGTGTGTTGGACTATGGACATAGAACCAGTGGGTACACCCTGATCATCACGCAGCCATGACCGACAGCTCATTGTCACTGCACGCACCACTTTTGTCATCACCTTACACACAATCACATGTCACAGTTTGTAATAAATGCACCTTTTTCACTAACTGCTGTTTGTGCCCTGTGTCTTTATTGTACGGAATACAACGGCCACCTTGGGCGGAAAGGCACCTGATGCGTGGCATGGAAATGGAATCCGGAGGGCCTGTAGGGACCTAGGGGTGGGAGACAGAACAGGAGCACATTCAATGAGTGTGTCACACACCCATCACACAGTACATGTCAACAACTACAAGCAATGTACACACATCGCACAGAGCAATAGGGCACAATGCCACAGCCACCAACAGTGGCATACTACCCTGGCCATGGAGCGTTGACACACTGCACGCAGTGAACATACGGCCACCCTGACACAGCACACACACACCTGCATAGATACAGACACATCATCCGTCGTACATGGACACTCACCGTCAAGTGAAGTAGCGGGCGATGAGCTGCTGGCGCACATTCCCAGCTTCCTCCTCTCCGCTGTCCACCTCACTCGAGCTGTCCTGGTCTGCGGGCTGGGGCCCTGGTTGATCTCCGTCATCCACAATGAGGGGGATCTGCTTCCGAATGGCCAGATTGTGCAGCATGCAGCACGCCACCACTATCTGGCACACCTTCTGTGGGGAGTACGCCAGTGCACCCCCGGTGCGGTCCAGGCACCTGAACCTGGACTTGAGGAGGCCAAAGGTACGCTCGACCACACGTCTGGTCCTCCCATGTGCCTCATTGTATCGATCGTCTGCTGGGGTGCGAGGATTCCTCAATGGACTGAGCAGCCATGCCCCATTCGGATACGCAGAGTCACCTGGGTGTGAGGGACACAGAGAACCGTTGCTATTCCAACTGGACAGGGGACAGCATCGCACAACCAGCACGCTACACCACTCCACATACTCACCGACAATACAGCCACGATCCTGTTGCAGATTGGCCATCAGTCGTGGCAAGATGCTGTTGCGCATTATGTGTGCGTCATGGGCCGAGCCTGGAAACTTTGCACACACGTGGGTGATCACCATGTCCGCAAGGCACACCACTTGCACATTCAGGGAGTGCGTGTGCTTCCTGTTGCGGTACAGGTGCTCAGTGGCCTGTGGTGGAACAAGGCCAACATGAGTGCAGTCAATGGCTCCCACGACGTGTGGGATTCTGCCAAGGGCATAGAATGCACCCTTCACTGCCGCCAATTCACGAGCCCTGGGGAATCTGATGTACCTGTTCCGGTACAGCATCATGGCTGCCAGTACATCCCTCAGCACCTTGCTGAACATGGGCTGGGACATCCCTCCTCCACTGCCCACTGTGTGCTGGAATGACCCAGTGGCGAAGAAATGCATGGCGGCCATCACCTTAGCCGTGGGGGTGACAGCAGTCGGATACACCCTGCGGGGACGGAGATGGGGCTCTAACATGGCACACAGTCGATGCAGAGTTGGCCTGTCCAGCCGAAACTTCCTGATTACCTCTGTATCGTCCATGTCCGCCAGCAATTGGTATGGGCGGTCAATGTTCGGTCTCCGCCTGGGTTAAATGGCAGAGGACACATGTCAAAGCAACACGGCACATAGCAATTTCGCATACACATCACTGACATGACTGAGCAAGCACATGAGCCACAGCCCAGCTGTCAAGCTGGGACGGCACGGCCACAATACACTTACACAGGTCTCCCAACAATGGCAATGGCAAGTGAGACATACCACTGCCATGTGCATGCACATGGGGATCTAGGCCCCAATGACTTGCGGGGCGTGCTGATGGGGACTGACTGCATATTCGTCAAGCGGCAACGCCACGGCAACATGAGTGTCTGCTGAGCATGGTACTGCTTCCGAGGCTGGATGAGTATGGCACACGACGACGACGATGTGGGCACGGGCTGAGCGGCCAATACAAGTGGGACCTGTGGCACGAGGGGATATGAGACAGTAGTAGGTGTCAGCACTGCACCCTATGTACAGCACTGTACGGATCACAGCTCCCGAAACATTGACTGGTGTCCACATTGACAGCCCCATGCCAAGGCGGCTGTGTGCTTGCAGTCACACGTCACAGGTGAGAGGTTACATTGCACGTGCCAGGTGGCAGTCGTACATAGTGGGAGCTGGCATGTGTGTGCATGTGTCTCCTGTTCAGGATCCACCAGATGGGCGCTGACTCTGTACTGACCATTGGACACAGCATGTTCCGTGGAAGGCTTGTGTGTGTGGGATGGTGGCACTGGATGTGCCTCCGTTGGGGGGGGCCATGCACAGGGCGGGTACGTCGATGATTGCGCATTGATGGTCACGGTGGGTGCACCAGCTAAGATGTGTTGCCCTGTGTTCAATTCCTATGTCCGCATGATGATGGACTGTGGATGTGGGCAGACTACACATTGGTCGATGTGCTGTCTATATGCATGTGCCTTCACACCAGGCACAGCTGCCCCTGCACATGTGACCCCTGCTGGACTCGCTGCTGGGTCTGTGGAGCTGATGCACCTTCTGCGCGTGGGGCGGACAGCTCTCCTCACTTCCCTCATTGCGCATGTCATGTCTTTGCCGCAGGTGACATGGATCATGGAGGGCCCACATGTACGCGTGGGTAGGCTACACATGATTGTTCACTGGTCGCCACCCCCAGTCAGTGTTTCGAATGGGAAGGTTGTCGTGCTGGTGGTATGTTCGATGTGGCGGATGGGCGGGCCTAGGTGCGGGCTTACATTTCGGACATGGGGGGTAGTTGGATTGGCGACTAGTTGCAGTACACACGGGACACGTCTCTTCCTTTCCACATCTGGGTCATCCCTTGTACTAACTGACAGTGATACAGTCATCTTCGCCCCAGCCCTCATGTCCTCCCCTCGCCCCCCAATATGCATGCTCACCTGCGAGGCTAGCGCTTGCACAGGCAGCCCCAAGCTCGCACCAGAGAGGGCAAGGAGTGTATGTGTGGGTCCAGTTGCACGAGTGGGCTGTCTCAGGGTATGATGTGTGGCGGGACGCCGTCCACCTGCGTGGTGCCCCAAATGGAGACCCGGCCTGCATGGACTATGCATCACAGTCTTCGCCTTCCGGATCCGCCACCTGCGACACCCAGTGGCTGTGGCTGCCCTTGCGGCCATGCCGCGTCCGTCTGTGGCTGATGGCCCACACATTCACTCTTTGGCCTCTCTGGGGAGGGCTCAGGGGTGGTGGCGCACGCGCTTGCACTTAGTCGCAATGGCATGTGTCGTGGTTGGTATGATGGGCAATGGATGGGATGGTGCGAGCCACCTCCCGTGACGTCAGTGCTGCTCGTGCTGTGGTGCGTCCCCCCTACACTTCCATTTGACTTTTTGCCATGCTGGACGTTGAGGTTCTATTGCCTGCGTGATATGACCAGGAGGAGCGCGAGGAGACCTCTCACACACCATGCTCCACTGCCATCCCGTGCCCTGTATCGCCTGTGCGGATTGACTATGTTGGGGTTACACCTGGTCGACTGGGGCTGTGTGTGCCTTGTCAAGGGGCATGGCGGGCGCACAACAGGATCCAGCTCGTCCACAGAGGGTGGGCTGAGGTGCGCCTGGTACCGCTTTGTACGTGTGCCCGGCTGCTGTGCACACACGTGTTCACTCCCCCCGACAGGTGTCCTCTCACAATGCCCAGGGAAGCGGTGGTGTACTGTTCATGAGCCCTCCCAACACGGCGTGCTCCAACTTGGCATGTGCGCATCTACCCGTCGCACCCACCCACCTGAGCACTGCGTCCATACGACTTCACACGACACATGTGTGTCTTCCACAGTAGTGCTACTCATTTGCGTTGACATCCAATACCAGTGGACTACATGGTCATGTCACGACTGCCGTGTACTTCACATACTCTCATCCTCTCTCATTCGTACTTGTGAAATGAGTCAGCGGAGACAGTTCTGGTTTCAAACATTATATTGAGTCTTCTGTCCTCTGTGATGCAGTATAGTGGACACTACTGGCAGCGGAATACATATTGAGGATATACTGAGCATGATTACAAATGGGATAGGGTGTGGGGTTACATCTGCTTGGCCAAGGCTGTGCTAATGTACATTTACGTATAGCTGCGGAGCTGCGGACTTTGACACAGACGGTATACATGTAGCCTACCAGACCGCTCGGCATCATGGGCACAGTCCATCTCAGTTCCATGTGACAGGTTTGCTGCGGTTGTTCCTCATGCACGCGTGCATGTGAGATGACATCAGGGCATGTGCTTGCGTGCATGCAGCGGCGTGCCACTTGTTGTTGCACTGTGGTGGTTACTGGACATGTCACAGTCACTGGGGTCGTGTTGTTGTTGTATGCACTTGTCGTCCATGCAAAGGTCCTGGTATGGGATTCCCGGGGCGGGGGTGGGAGGGGTGCAGCACCCACAGACTCCAGGCGACCTATTCATGTCCACTGAGCGGTGTGTGTGTCCATGTGCGCTGGATCCATGTCGTGTCCTGGTTGTTCGTGCAGTTCCGTCCATGTGGGTGCGATGCACAGAGCCCATGCCACTGCCTCCCACGATGCATGCGGTGTTCCTGGATGTGATGGGGAACAGTGTGCATGTCCCGGTCATATCCGATGTCATGGCGATGTCGTTGATGGTGTGGTTACAGTTGCCGGTCGTTTGGTATGGCTGTTGTGATGGTGACTGGCCAGTCCGTGCGGAAGCTGAGCATGGGTGCGGGGTTGGACTTCATAGGTCACTCGGGGAACCTGCGTTGTGGTCCGACGTATTTACAGGTTGTCAGGTATGCGATGCCGTCCAGCAGGGCTTCCATGTCATTGGTGGTGTACATGTTTGCCAGCCAATGAAGCGGATGGTGGCTGTCAAGGTGTTGTTCGTAGGTTGTCCCTTGGAGGACCATGATGGGGCATGCTGGGTGACATTCGATGTAGCTGTTCTCGATGATCCGTCGTGTGGAGGCACAGTGGTTCCATTTCAGTGCGCGTGCGATGTTGGCCACATACGCCATGCCCCCATAGGCAGAGCAGGCCCTGTCGTGTGCGTCCAGAGGGAGGAGTAGTGGTAGCAGGTCCGCCTTCAGACATGCCGGGTTGGAGACGCATATCTCGACGGGATGCTGGTAGGGACACCTCCGACAGTAGAAGACGGGCATGACGCAGCTGAACAATGTGATGCGGTAAGTCAGTCGGTAACTTATGTTCAGCAGGGACAGGAGATCGCATCCCAATGTATGTATCGTGCTGGTTTGGTACAGCTTGAGCTCTTCGGCGTAGTTGGGTAGGTGTGTTGCGGTTGCCATTTCGCAGCGGTGCGTTGTGGTGGCGTGCTCCGGCTGTGTGTGCAGTCTGCAATGTGCACACTCCGGGGTTGCTGTGAGCTCTGTGTAGTCGTGGGGAGACAGGACTTGTGTTCTGTTGGCTTGTTTGGAGGACACGGGCCCTCTTCCCACATGCTTCTCAGACAGTTCAAGGTCAGTGCTGTGTGACTCCTTCCAATTAACTTGCATGTGGCCGACATGGGGAGTGTTTTCTTCTTTCTTCCCCGTCCGTTGTGTGCTTCTGTGATATGCGCTATCTGCCGTGTGGTCGGTCTCCTCGGCATGCCTGTGTTGGTCTATTCTTGGACAATGGCTGTATTCACCGGCTTCTGTCGTAGGGCTGTGGTTTCGGTGTTGGAATGGAAGGTCATTCAGTGCTGTCTGCTCTCCCTTGTGTGGGCGGCAGGCTGCCTTTCCGCTCTGCGTTGGGCCTTGTGTGTGGATGTAATTCTTGGGCCACCTGTTGTCGGTCACCGGGCTCTTTGGTGTTCCGTTTCATGTGTCTTGTTCATATGTGCAGGGTGGTATGGGTTTTTCAGTGTGGTACTGGCGTTCCTCTTCCCGAAGGAGCCCTGCTTCTCCTAGTTGGTGTTGCCGCCGCTGTGTGCTTCGCCATGTTTGTTACACTGGGGTGTGTCCTGCTGTTGCGTGACTTCACTGACATGTGTGCGTCGGTTGTGTGGCGTTGGGTGTTGTCCGTGAATTGGGCGTTGGGGACATGTCTGTGGCAGGCCTGTCACGTGTCATGTGCGTTCGGGGTGGGGCTGGTGTGTGTGCTGCTTGGTTGTGTCCCTGTGTCTGTGTGCGACGCATGCATGGCGCTGCGGTTGGCCTCTGCGTTGTGCGCATGTGTGGCGGCGTCATCGGCGCTTTGGGGCCGTGACGGGGTGGTTGGTTCCTAGTCCCAGGTGGTGTGTACACATGTGTTCCGCGATGTTAGGATTTGGCCTGTGTGTCATATGTGGATGCAATGGTGGATGTGTAGTGTGCACGCGCTGGTGGGGGGTTGTCCGCTTTTTCCGCCCTTGCACTGTGTGCGCTGTTTGCGTGCACTTGTTGTGTGTGTGCCTACCTGCGTCTCCGCGGTACGTTGCGTCCTTGGTGGTGCATCAGCAGAAGCATGGGAAGGGCCTGCAGTGCTGGATTCATGCCCGGGGTGCCGCTTCTTCGTTGTCCGTGCTCTGCGTCCGTGTTTCCGCCTCTCTTTCACGTGCGGTGTCTCTTTGCCGTGGGAGCCGTTTGTTTGCGGCATCGTAATTTATGCGCCGGGCGGGACGTGTTTCGTCCGGACGGTGTGTGTCAGTTGTGCTGCGCCGCTACGTGTGCGGGCGCACTTTGATGGCGGACGGTGTTGCTGGCTTGCCGGCGGTGTTTGGCCTGCTTTTCGCATCGTAATTGGGCGGGCGTGTGGACTGCTGCGTGCCGGCGGTAACTGGTGGTTTTTGCATCCGCCAGCACGGCGGTAGTGCTTCCGCCCGCCATCGTAATGGGCCCCTTAATTATTAATTAGTTGTTAATTTATATTAACTAATTAATTGATAATTAATTATGGAAATTGTGTGATTTTTTTTAGGAGTGGGTTGTGGGGTTTATGGGGTATAGGGCAGGAAGTAATTTATGTTTGAATAATGAATAATTAGTTGTTATTTAATATTAATTAGTTAATTGAAAATTAAAAATGCATTTTGTGTAATTAATTTTAGGTGTGGGTTGTGGGGTTTATAGGGGTAAAGGATGGGAAGTATTTTATATTTAATTAATTAAAAATTAGTTGATCATTAATATTAATTAATTAATTTATATTTAATTAGGGTATTTGATTATATTTTTTTGTGTGGGGTTTTATTGTTATAGGGGTACATTGTGGGGAGTAAATTAAGTTTACTTACTTTACAATTAGTTGTTAAATACTATTAGTTTTTTAATTGAAAATAAGTTTTAATTGTGTAATTAATTTGTTTACAGTTTAATTTTAGCTGTGGGTTGTGGGGATTATAGGGGTAAAGTGTGGGCAGTTAAATAATTTTTATGAGTTTTAATTTGTTTTTAAATTAATCATATTTCTTTAATTGGTAATTAATTATGTTAATTAAGGAAGTACATTTTTTTTTTAAATTGAGATATGGGTTGTGAATTGTGAGGTGATATAGGGTAGGAAATAAAAAAGTAAATGTATGTAATAATTAATGTTTTTGTTTCTAAATAATTTCTAATTTAAAATATTTATTTGTTTTGAAATTATTTTTATTTTATTTAATATAATATTTGTAGGTATTTGTCATATGTATTTAACATTATAATATACACTTTGTGAATGATGGCTGGGGAAATGGTGCACACGCAATACTGGTCCAGTCGAAGTCCGTAATTAGATGCACAATATTACAGTTGGTGCTAAGGAGGAGGGAGAGCCAACAAGTCTTCCTCAACTGGAAAAGAAACTTCTCCTCAATAAGTTCAAAGATGACTCCAAGCACTCATAAGTCAGGAACACAAGTGTGTATTTATGTAGAAGTGTCCAGTGTCTTTTATTCAGACATCAGGCTTTTCTTTCAGGATTTACAATTCACCATACATGTTATACCTTGACATCACTACAGTTCCATGCCAACACGTGTTTCGTCCGTTAAATAAAACTGGACTTCATCAGGGCTGAAACATAAAATAATGGCATCATAAGGGATATGAGGAGTCATGGGATCAGAAGTTAAACCCATTTCCAAACTGTATCACCCGAATTGTACCATGCACAGTTATATGTGAGAGATGGCTGTGATCTATTAGTCACTAGTAATGATAGGAAGGTATGGCTATCAATGTGAAAGCCAAGGCAGAGGAAAAGATGAAGTATAGAATGAGAGAACCATAGATATGAATCACCCTTGTGTATAAGTCATCACTAGCGCAAGTGCATTCCAAATATGTCCCCTTGCTTAGTTGGATTATATTAATACTGAAAAGTGTCAGAATACGCAGAATATTTAAGAGACACTGGTATCTATTGACTAGTGATAAAAACATTGCACCACATGTTACGAAGAATCCAAGCATAACATTCCGGAAAGGGAGAACATTGGGCGGACTCATCAGCCCGAGTTACCCCGTGTAATCGAAAAAAGATGATTGGCTGTCAGCCCGGAATAAAGGTTCACATAAATGTGGACACTGTTCCATGTGTAGACTTAGCATGGATTTGAAAGAATTTTCATATAATCAGAGCCCGAAGTTTGTGATCAGAACCAACATACATTGTTATACACGTTATGTGGTTTATGCATTAATTTGCAAATGTCAGAAAATTTACGTAGGTAGCACTATTAGGATGCTCAGAAAGAGAATCCAAGAACACTTCAGGGCAGTGAAACAAGGTGACTCGAGATACCCATTTGCAGTACACATGCTCTCATGTGATAAACAAGATCAACACAGATCCTTCCAATTCCATGGCCTTGAAATGGTCCCTTCATTAGAAAGAGGCGGAAATAGAGAATTGAGATTACGGCGCCAAGAGGTATAAAAAGGTAGGACAAGATGGCGCCCACGCAGAACGCCACAAAGACCGCTTGAGTAGGGGAGTACTCTACCGTTCGGTAAGGGCTTGCTTTTTCAATAATGCCAGTAACTCAATCGCGTATTCTCATATAGATAATAACGAACGCGTGCTGAGTCAGTATAGTGTTTTCAGTGTGTGTATTTGGATACTTGGTAAACTTACTAAACTTCTCCCCGTGTAACTTAACGGAGCAGAATCTGCCGTGTGTTGAAGATATGTCATTTGTGATGCTTGGTCTTCTTTTGCATCCTTGAGTGTGCCGCAATAATCAGGGGAGGAGACATAGATTACTACTCACAGGATTTTGACACAGTGTTTTGCGTTTCGCAAGACGTTTATACTCTGATATTAATATTTACCCCGTCCGCCCACATGAAACTTGATGCCCATAATTGGGACCTCAGTTTGTGATTTAAAACTTTTATTTTGGCATTTCAGACTCGCGGAATGACTTAAGCATGCCGCTTTATACTAAGATATACTAGGACTGAGGCAATCTGGGTAAGTGAGACATCGCTGTGAATACTATATAATAAGATACCAGATTACATGTGTATCGTAAGTACATTGTATTATGGATTCCTTTCAGATATTTGGATGTATTGCACAAGAATATTACTATTTCCAATTGAATAGGACGGTAGCAATTACAGATTTGGTGAGCCCTGATGATTTTGCGTGGCCTATTACTTATGGCTGACACTTTTTAGTATTAATATAATCCAACTAAGTAAGGGGGCATATTTGGAATGCACTGGCGCTAGTGATGACTTAATACACAAGGGTGATTCATATCTATGGTTCTCTCATTCTATACTTCATCTTTTCCTCTGCCTTGGCTTTCACATTGATAGCCATACCTTCCTATCATTACTAGTGACTAATAGATCACAGCCATCTCTCACATATAACTGTGCATGGTACAATTCGGGTGATACACTTTGGAGATGGGTTTAACTTCTGATCCCATGACTCCTCATATCACTTATGATGCCGTTATTTTATGTTTCAGCCTGATGAAGTCCAGTTTTATTTAACGGACGAAACACGTGTTGGCATGGAACTGTAGTGATGTCAAGTAATAACATGTATGGTGAATTGTAAATCCTGAAAGAAAAGCCTGATATCTGAATAAAAGACACTGGACACTTCTACATAAATACACACTTGTGTTCCTGACTTTTGAGTGCTTGGAGTCATCTTTTAACATTATAATATGTTTTTTTATATTAAATATATTTGTATTTTAATTTGTAACATATTTATATATTTTTTAATTCATTTTATTTTTTACATATTTTTGTTGTTAAAATTTGGTTTGTTTTTAATTTTAAAATGACTGGTGTGAGAATATTAATTGTTACTTCTCTGCAACCCAACACTTTCCCTACTGTTGCAGTCACTGGAGTGGGAATAGTAATTTTTGCCCCACCGCTATCCAACACTTTCCCTACTTTTACAATTATTGCAGTGGGAATAGTAAATTTTATCCCGCCACTATCCAACACTTTCCCTACTGTTGCACTCACTGGAGTGGGAATAGTAATTTGTACCCCTCCGCTATCCTACACTTTCCCTACTGTTGCACTCACTGGTGTGCGAAGAGTCATTTTTACCCCTCCGCTATCCAACATTTTCCCTACTGTTGCACTCACTGGAGTGGGAATATTAATGTTTACCCCTCCGCTATCTAACACTTTCCCTACTGTTGCACTCACTGGAGTGGGAATAGTAATTTTTACCCCTCTGCTATCCAACACTTTCCCTACTGTTACACTCAGTGGAGTGGGAAATTTAAGTTTGAAGATTTTTAAATAGTTTAATGTTTTAATTTCCAATAGCATGTTGTTTTTTATTAGATTTTATGTTATTGGCACACACACACACACATATATATATCATTTTGGATTTTGTGTGGTATATATATATATATATATATATATTTGTAAATTTTTATATAATTTTAAAATTATAAAATAAAATAAAATTAATAGTTTATCAATTGTTAAAAGTAAATATATGTGAATTAATATGTATGTGTGTTCAACTTTTTAAAATAAGTTTATTTATTATATTTTTTTAATTTATATTAAATCTATTTTATTTCTTTATATTAATATTATTATTTAACATATTTAATATTTATTATTTTATTTTATATATATATCTAAAATTCGATATTTTGTACAACTATGGGGTATATTAGCAAGGCGATTATCGCCACTTTAGCGGGACTTTTTCCCGCTAAAGCGGCGATAATATTATCGCCTTATCAACAAGCTGTCGCTAACTGCTGTTAGCGACAGCTTGTAGGCGATAGCGACCGGGTTGGGTGCCGCTTTGCATGCCAGCGATATTTATCGCTAATGGCATGCAAAGTAGGCGTTCCCCACCTAACAGCGACTGGAAACAGTCGCTGAGGTCGCTAACGCCTATCAGCGAGGCAGGGGCGGTGATTAGCGAACCAGCGCTAAACACGTTTAGCGCTGGTTTGCTAACACCTGGTCCCACCCTGACTTAGCCATGTAATCCAATGAGAGGTGGATTACATGGCTAAGTCCCCTCGCACTATCAGCAAGCAGAACTGGGAACAGTGTGAATATCGCCTGTTTTCAGGCGATATTCACACTGTTCTCCAAGGTTTCTATCGCTTTGGAGATTAGCATTGCTGATTGCACGCTAACTCCGCGATAGAAACCGGCGATGCCTGGCGATAATTATCCAAGCGCTAATTGCGCTTGCGATAATTATCGCCAGGCATTGCTAATATGCCCCTATATTTTTACATTGATATTTTTTTTCGATATTTTTGTACTTACCTGTTTAAGTATAGGGAGTCTATGGGGCATATTAGCAAGACCCACGTTAAAATTATCGCCGTTTTAGCGGCAGTTTCCTGCCGCTAAAACGGCGATAATGGGCTTGCTAATATGCGTTATAGAATTCCAATAGAAGCCCAGGTTAGATGTCCTGCACATCTAACCTGGGCTTCTATTGGAATTCTATAACGCATATTATCAAGCCCATTATCGTCGTTTTAGCGGCAGTTTCCTGCCGCTAAAACGGCGATAATTTTAACGTGGGTCTTGCTAATATGCCCCGATATTTTTACATTCTATATTTTTTCATCGATATTTTTTACTTCTATATGTTTTACATCAATATTTTGTCAGTGAACCGTTTCTAAATTGACTGTGATTTAATGATTTTCTCCCATTCACACTTTCATCCTGCTAAAACGATCCAAATTAGTGAGACTCTAGAAAGATTCCAGATTGACTGGAATCGGCCCTTTCATAAACAATTGCATTTCATATTTTAGGCATATTTTAGGCACATTCATTTTGTAAGACAGAATGAAAATGTCAGACTTACAATGCCAGCAAAAAGCAGTTCATAAATTGGTCAAAACTCTAGGGAGACAGAGAAGAAGTGAGGCAATGCAACAAGTCTTCTCTACAGTGGAATCAGTCTTTAAGCAGATTCCAACATCTAATTCATCACTGAAATATCTGCACATTGCGACGTGAAAATGCTCCTCTCGGATACTCCAAAACACGAACACTATCAAAAAGCAACAGCTACATGTGGGTGACAAATCAACCAATGACAGCGAGGCCACCTCTATGTATATTCTTAGGTTGACAACAGCAACTTTGTCAGACAAAAGTCATATAAAAATAGTCACTTAAAAAGAGAGTGAAATGCCTCACGTTGAAGGTGGGGGAACTGGTAAAAGAAAATGATTAAAACCAGTACACAACGGAACACGCATGCACCCCACACAGGGCCGGACTGGCTACCGGGCGTTTTGGAATGCTGCCGAGCTGGGGGCTGATGTCACTGCGGTGGGGGCTAATTTCGTTGATGGAGACCTGCGTGTGCTTCGAAATAAACAAAGCAAAACGAATTTCGTTCAGCACACGCAGGTCCCCATCAACGAAATCAGCCCCCAGCTCGGCAGCATTCCAAAACGCCCGGTAGCCAGTCCGGCCCTGACCCCACACACATGCAGTATAATTGTTGCCTGATGCCACATGATAGTGCTCCATTGGAAATGCAACGTGGTTCGTCATCTACCAATCACCTATGGCCACAGAGAGATAGTGACATCAGCAACAGATGGCTCAATGAGCATAAACGCTGCAGAAAAACATTGAAATCCTCAAAAGCATCAGTATGACATGAGCGAGCTTCTGACAATACATTACTAAGTACTTTACTCTTGAATAGATGGTGTGTTTCACTGAGAAACAAAGGATTATTGTTATCACAGTGGCAAGCAGAAAAATCCACTAACATAGCTTCACAAGCATGCTTATATAACAAGGTGAACTAGAGTATAAATTCCAAATTATTATCTGCAGCACATGTTTTGCCCTTGGAAACACATTTGTCTTTTCAGAACACAGACTGTAAAAAGTCTCATTACTTTTACTGTTCCTTCACACTATGACTCTGTCAACAATAACCTTACTGCAACCCCCTTGCTGATCATGTTGAGATCACATTTAGGAACAGTTTGACAGCCAAGCCCAAGCCGCTTCATACCCTGCTATGCTATGGTAATGATCTGACAAATCACTGCCTGTGACACAGACACAGGTAATATGCTTCCAGCTGCCAGTTCCCTGCAGTATAATTTCCAAAATGAACAACAGCGACACAGTTGGACCTGAACTTCATTTTTTTCGTACTGTAAAGTATCCCATTTGCAGTTTGTGAGCATCTCTTATATTTAGTATTCAAGGAACATCAGGTTCACATCTTCAAATACAAAAGTAAATTATTCTAAATTGAAATTATATTCTAGAGTATTTGAAACCGCAGTGCCGTGCAAAATGTAATGACAGCATTATATTTTAAAAAACATCAGTACAATGTATAATGCTTGGATTCTTCATAACCAGTTAAGGATTATTTTTTAAGCAATGTGCAATAGAACAGAATAGAAAATATGTTGTTTTTTAGGATATTCACTAGCTACAATAAAGCTTATTGCTCCTACTACTACTAATGGTACAAACGGTTCTTGGGCTTCATGGCACATAATACTGCAAATTCTGGCCATCATTCTTGGCGATAAGAAATTATTTTCTGTGGATACTGCACGTGTATGCCCGAAGCAGGAATGTCTCGAGTGTGTCATTTAGGTTTTTAAAGCTATTCATCTCTAGGGCAGAAGTTCAACTCTAAACGGTTATTCACCTAGGGAATTGTTTTAGTGTCTTAATGAAATCAGTGTTGTGGTTGCTCGTCAGCTCCTTTGTGTGTGAAAACCGGCCTTACTGTTTTACTAAGGATGTTCTCATATATGTTATACATTTTGTGGTTTAAGTTGTTAACCGTATAACTTTCATGTTTGTATTATACTCTTTCTATTAGTGCTTTTGACTGAGACGTCTCTATGTGCACTGCACCTGCAGGCTTTAGATGGTGGCTATCAGTTTCGTATTGCAAAATATTTTCTTGAATGAAATTAAAGAAACTAGATTCCAGAACACCT
Organism: Calotriton arnoldi; assembly: GCA_963921515.1. Classification (NCBI taxonomy): domain Eukaryota; kingdom Metazoa; phylum Chordata; class Amphibia; order Caudata; family Salamandridae; genus Calotriton; species Calotriton arnoldi. The sequence continues at coordinate 325,116 of CAWUFW010008073.1, read as the reverse complement.
GTCCCATAAGGATTGTCGAATGTCTTTATTAAAAGACACCGCAGCAAGATGGCCATGCGTTTTAAGCATACAAAAAACTACTAGATGATGGATATCGATGGAATTTAATGCATGGGCGAGGAGCCTATATATTCTGGGAAGATGGAGAACAGGGACAGCCTCGAAACTCTGGCGCAACTCAACATAACTCGACCTTTCCCTTATTACTGAAATATTTAAATGCCCAGGAACATGCATAAAATATGAAATATAATTGAGTTTTTTAGTCCTATAGAGAAAGAAAACACAACTGTGCACTCATGACAAAAAAAGTGGCGGGTCTCTTATTTTACGTTTCTTTACTCAAGGTTCCAATACAACATAATGCCATACCAAGTGCACTCCCCTACCAGAAACTTCTTCACTCACCTCTGTTAAGATACAAACTCTGAGCCATATTTACAATGAAAGTGACTCAGTGTGTGCCGCAAGCCATTTGGCTGCACCGCACTGAGACACTTTCAAAGCACATGGATGCAACATATTTACAACAATAGGTTGCTTTCCCCTGCGCTGGCGCACAATCGGCTGCCATGCGCCAGCACAGGCACCCTTGCACCATGGTGCAAGGATGCCTGCGTCGTGGGGAGATTGCTTTGTTGCAGGAAGGGACACCTTCCTGTACAAAAACAATAAATTGAGGTGATTTCCTCTTTCCATCCATGCTGTAGAATGCAGCACGCATTGAAAGAGGAAAAACATTTCTTGTTGTGCATCGCTGCGCCACCCCTGTCGTGGCATAGCATTCTGGCGCATTTCCAGGCTTACGATTTCTCGTAAATCTGGAAATGCATCCGAATACATGGGTGTTGTGTGGGAACACCCAAAGCAACACCCATGTCACGCCCCTTACACGCAAAGTGTTGCATGTGAAGGGGCGATATTTACAAGCACACGTAAAGCCACGCAGGGTGGCTGTACGTGTCCTTGTAAATATCGGGCAGCAGGTTGCGCAGCTGGTGCGCCAGGCAACGTGACGCACCGGCAGCGTAAGGGGCTTGTAAATAAGCCCCTTAGTACTGAGTGCTGTAAAACTAAGTGGAATAGACTGCACCATTTCTATACAAGCCCATTTTTCCAGATATTTGGTAAAGCTGTTGTATGACAGAATATCAAGAAATATGTGATCAAACTCAGAAACTATCACCAAAAAATCGATTACCTTAATAGTGTGATCCTATATTTAGAAGGAGAAAACAATAATATTAGCAACAAAATGTTATATCTGTGACAAAAATAAACAAACACTAAAAAGTTCCACCACATAAAACACGCTAAACATAATAAAAATATTGAGAACCACAAATGCCACTTTGCTTTCTACGACAATAATGATGGAGAAGAATGATTATATATGCTACTACAAAAACGTACTCATACTTACAAGGAGAAGCACATGGATGAAGGACGGCATGGTCAAATAATGTTCTCCACCATTCACACAAATTTACACGATCTATGGTCAAATAATGTTCTCCATCATTCACACAAATTTACACAATCTATGTAGAATAATAGAAGACCAACATAGCCCTTAGTCTACCCACACTCACCAACTAAACAAAGTGCAAGAAACCAAGAACTAAGAAACAAAATAAAATCCAACACCAACAATTAGAATTCATGTTGGAGTTGATGTCCTTGGTTTGGAGTGTATTTAAAAAGTGGGACATGCACTTTTAAGTTTTACATATCCTGGAAGTAAAAACTCCTAAATTAGTTTTTCAGTACTCTGAGGCCTGCCACTCCCATAGAATAACATTGGGTGAACTTATTACATCTAATACGTGATAACTTTCCATTGGGGGCAGGTAGGAATATCGAGTTTGGTCACTAAAAAATTTCATTTAAAACCAACTTTAATGGGAAAGTCGGATCTGAAGTCACAATTCTGATTATGCCACTTTTAGAAAGTTGGAACCACAAGAGGGGTTAGGCCCATTGAACAAGAAGCAGGTAGGGCAGTAATACAAATGATCCACAAAAAAGATACCTGCCTCTTTTGTAGTTTAGTGCTAAATTGCTTTACAGCTTTTAATCAAACAACCAATTTGTAATGTCTGATTATGGTTATTTATTTCAACTTATTAAAAGATTTTTTTAAAATTTTTATATTTGTTTTCATCATTTCAAAAAGTAGAAAAAAGGATCACACTCAATAATCAAACAAATAAAACATACATCACTTTGTCAATAAATAACATACACCATTTGGACAAAAACAACGTACAAATACAGTACATCAATAACAAATAATCAACAACACATTATCACAAAAACAATTCGTAGTCGTTTGCATCATACTAAATTAAACACATGGCTAGCCTTCAGACTTACAAATAGAGCCATCAATTAAGGCAACGCCTGGACAAAGGGAACAATAGTTATTCAAGTTGGGAAAACAAATTAATTACGCCAACATGTATTTCTCAAACGTTCCACAATGATGAAAATGAAATGCCAACGCGTTTCAAAGCGCAGGCTTGCTGGACTGCGCTTATCATCAGGGCCTCTTAATTGTGTAGATATTCCACGATAATCTAAAAAACAAACGATGCAAAAAAATCTATGAAAAATGTTATACCTAATCTATGAAGCTTTTATGTAACACATACTCCTTACAACTCCAAAGTTTCGGAACGCCACTGCCAAGCCAATTACCTGTAATGCTTTATTTTGAAAACTTTATGCGAAACTGATCGCAAAATCGCGTGTTGTGGTGCTTCAGGGCGGACCACTCACGACTGAACGAATACGATATTCAACCAGTCCTGTTACTCTGTGAACACAACCGGAAAGCTAGTAAGCATATACGGTCGCTCATTAAAACTTATACACCTTAACAACAACAAAGGCCAAAAAAGGGGGAGAACACGCGTACCTTCGAACCGAAGGGAAGTCGCGCATCAAGCGAAATTGAATTCGAACACTTCTGACGAATCTACAACAAAATTAATGAAAGTTACCAACAGTGCAGATCGCCACTGAAGTAACACCAAAAGCTTTTTGTTAAAACAAACAATTGAAGTAATGATGTTGAACTTACTTCAAGAGCTACTTAGTTCCTCGTTACTGCCGTCATTCGGGATGCGCCGCGACTATGGCGGGAACATTTCCTGCAAGAGCATCAAAGCATCATTCTGCGCTAAGCCTCATGGGGCTTATAATCAAGCCCAACAGCCAATAAGGTGGCTGTCTGTAGCTACCACGAAGGGGGCATTCTGGGACATGTAGTTTAGCCGATAAAGGACTATGTTCGCGATAGCTGTCCGTACGGAAGATTTTCTTTCAAGCTTCTAGGATGGGCACTCCTATGATGTAAAATCGTATTTTTATCAGTTGGTTTACGATGAAGGGAGGTAGTCAAACAGTTGTCTTCGGGTGACACATCCACATCTCGATACATCATAGGAGTGCCCATCCTAGAAGCTTGAAAGCTTGAAAGAAAATCTTCCGTACGGACAGCTATTGCGGATCCGTCGGAATTGTTCAAGAAAAAGTGATTATGAGCACCATGCAGCTATTTTTCGCGACCAAATAGTATCCAGGGGCTACCCTAAAAAAATTCTAAAACATGCTATAAAAAGGGCCTGGTATACACCACGTGAGGAATTGCTGATTAAGAGGATGAAACCACCATTAGAGAAGTTAGTGTGTGTTACGACTTTCAGCCCTGACTCAAATAAGTTCAAGCAAATTGTCCTTAAGAATTGGCATTTGTTGGAAAATTTGGACTGCCCTTTCCCCAAACCTTTATTTGCCATGAAAAAGAATCAAAGCATTGGCCAGCATATAGTAAGGGCTGACATTTTTCCATCCCAGGTCAAAGGGAGTCTTCGATCACAATGGCACCTGAAACCCATTACAGGCCATCACAAATGCAGGAATTGTTCAGTATGTGAATTCACCATTGAGGGATCAGAATTTATGCATAATTCGATCAAATGGTATCACTCCGATTTCACAAATTGTAAGACAAAAAATGTCGTATATGCGATCATGTGTCCATGCATGAAGCTATACATTGGTAAGACCAACCAGCAGGTGAACCAACGGATTACACAGCATCGATCACGTATAAAAAGAAAGTACTGACAGCGCCCATGGTTGAACACTTTGTTGAGAAATCTCATTCTGAAAAAGATATGAAGTGGACAGTGCTTTTTGTTTTGAATACTACACAACGAATGGTTGATATAGACACAGCTTTGATCCAGAAAGAGGCATATCTTATTCTTAAGTTTAATTGTACAGTGACTGGGCTCAATGGGATGTCAGAGTTATCGCGAACATAGTCCTTTATCGGCTAAACTACATGTCCCAGAATGCCCCCTTCGTGGTAGGTACAGACAGCCACCTTATTGGCTGTTGGGCTTGATTATCAGCCCCATGAGGCTTAGCGCAGAATGATGCTTTGATGCTCTTGCAGGAAATGTTCCCGCCATAGTCGCGGCGCAGCCCGAATGACGGCAGTAACAAGCAACTAAGTAGCTCTTGAAGTAAGTTCAACATCATTACTTCAATTGTTTGTTTTAACAAAAAGCTTTTGGTGTTACTTCAGTGGCGATCTGCACTGTTGGTAACTTTCATTAATTTTGTTGTAGATTCGTCAGAAGTGTTCGAATTCAATTTCGCTTGATGCGCGACTTCCCCTTCGGTTCGAAGATACGCGTGTTCTCCCCCCCCCTTTTTTGGCCTTTGTTGTTGTTAAGGTGTATAAGTTTTAATGAGCGACCGTATATGCTTACTAGCTTTCCGGTTGTGTTCACAGAGTAACAGGACTGGTTGAATATCGTATTCGTTCAGTCGTGAGTGGTCCACCCTGAAGCACCACAACACGCGATTTTGCGATCAGTTTCGCATAAAGTTTTCAAAATAAAGCATTACAGGTAATTGGCTTGGCAGTGGCGTTCCGAAACTTTGGAGTTGTAAGGGAGTATGTGTTACATAAAAGCTTCATAGATTAGGTATAACATTTTTCATAGATTTTTTTGCATCGTTTGTTTTTTAGATTATCGTGGAATATCTACACAATTAAGAGGCCCTGATGATAAGCGCAGTCCAGCAAGCCTGCGCTTTGAAACGCGTTGGCATTTCATTTTCATCATTGTGGAACGTTTGAGAAATACATGTTGGCGTAATTAATTTGTTTTCCCAACTTGAATAACTATTGTTCCCTTTGTCCAGGCGTTGCCTTAATTGATGGCTCTATTTGTAAGTCTGAAGGCTAGCCATGTGTTTAATTTAGTATGATGCAAACGACTACGAATTGTTTTTGTGATAATGTGTTGTTGATTATTTGTTATTGATGTACTGTATTTGTACGTTGTTTTTGTCCAAATGGTGTATGTTATTTATTGACAAAGTGATGTATGTTTTATTTGTTTGATTATTGAGTGTGATCCTTTTTTCTACTTTTTGAAATGATGAAAACAAATATAAAAATTTTAAAAAAATCTTTTAATAAGTTGAAATAAATAACCATAATCAGACATTACAAATTGGTTGTTTGATTAAAAGCTGTAAAGCAATTTAGCACTAAACTACAAAAGAGGCAGGTATCTTTTTTGTGGATCATTTAACTTTTAGAAAGTTGGCATTTTCTGGGCCCCACCATTTGGTGCCTGTATCCTGGGTCCCGTGAATAGGTGAAGTTGACAGCTGGTGTTTGTAAATTGCTCCCAGACAGTGAGACAAAGGAGAATAGATATTGACTGGATGGGCCAACTCTGACTTGCAGAGGACCTGCCACACATCACATAGGCTCTGAAAGGGTTTGCCACTAGTCTTTTGGGACCCCAGATAGGCTGGGGCCAGGGCAGGGAAGCAGGAAATTCCAACCACCTTTGGGGGTGGAAACCTCCAGAACCTTCTCCTACTTCAAAGTGGGCACCAGGTATAAATAATGGACCGTCAGACCCAACCCTTCAGTACACCTCTGGACCTATTGAAGATTCAGAAGGACTGCTGTGCTGCTCTGCAAGAAGGACTGCTACTCTGCTGCTCTGCTGCCCTGCTACCCTGCTGCCTGAGTGAAAGGACCAGGCCTGCATCTTGAACTCAGGACCACTACAGTGACTACAAAAGCTAGTTGGCTGCCGTCCTGATCAGAGCCTCAGGGACAGAAAAGGCTCCAACCACCTTGAGCCTAGCACCTGGACTCTGTCAGCTGTGAGTCCTACTCCTCAAGTAGTGCTACCCCTGTCCTGGATCATTGAAAGTGGGCCTGAAGGGGATCCACCAGCGCCCCTGAGATCCTGTAGGCAGAACTGATGCAACACGATGATTCTCCTTGCAGCTACACTTTGGAACCACAGAAGCGTGATGCATCCCGGATGCTAGACCACGCATCGTAGCCCGCAGTCTTCTTGGAACTGCCAGTGCGCAACGCATCCTCGAGGCAGGGCTTCGCATGGCAAGTCCCTCATCAACGTCATTCTCGACAAAGATGCAGGACTTTGCATCGGAGCCCCACAGCTTCTTCTGGACCACTGATGCGCGACGCATTCTTAATGCCAAAGCTCACTTTACAAGCCCCTCATCAACAGCATCCTTGATGATGACGCATCACTCTGCATCGCAGTCCTGTAGCTCCTTGGAACTGCTGCTGCACAATGTATCCTCAACACTGGGTCTTGCTATGCTCCACAAACCAGAATTTTAGGTACTTTAGTCAGTGTACCTAAGTTGGCCCCTGTACCCGGCCCGCCATCCACCGCAGTGATGTCATCAGTGATGTCACTGACGATGTCATGAATGATGTAATATGTGACGTCATCAGCAGTGCATTGCGGGGCGTGCGAGTTATAGTTAGCTGAACTAACTATAATGGCTGAATTTCTCTGGTTTTGTACGAGTGAAATGTCTAACTAACTATAACGTCCCTGAAACCTGTGGTTTTTTCAGTGAATTTCAAAGGTTTTTTAAATGCTAATTTCTAACTTTAACGTCCCTGAAACCTATGGTTTTTTCAGTGAATTTCAAAGGTTTTTAAATGCTAATTTCTAACTATGCCTACAGAGTTAGAAAGAGGAAGAAAGGTGCAGAAAGAAGCAAGAGAAATGCAGAAAGAGGCAACAGAAGTCCAGAAAGACGAAGAAAAGTGCAGAAAGAAGCAAGAGATATGCAGAAAGAAGCAACAGAGGTGCAAAAAGAGGCCTTGTTGCAAAGTCATCCTGTGCCCACGAACTTTTTGCTGACTGGTACTGGTGGTGACTGAATCACTAACCAGGCCCGGAGCCAGTGCTATGCTGAAAGACACTTAGAATACAGTGTTAGGGTATCCCTGTGATTGGCATGACCTCCCCTGTAAGGCCCTAGTACATAATTGGGCTGAGGGATTAAGACTACCTCTAAGTCAGAGGTGCAGAAAGAGGCAAGAAAAGTGCAGAAAGAAGCAACAGAGGTGCCAAAAGAGGCAAGAGAGGTGCAGAAAGAAGCAAGTGAAGTGCAGAAAGAGGCAAGAGACACAAAGAGGCAAAAGAGGTACACAAAGAGGCAGGAGGGGTGCAGAAAGAAGGAAGAGAAGTGCAGAAAGAAGCAACAGAGGTGCTGAAAGAGGCGCAAAGGGTGCAGAAAGAGCAAGAGAAGTGCAGAAAGAACAAACAGAGGTACAGAAAGAGGTAAGAGAGGTGCTGAAACAGGCAGGAAAGGTGCAAAAAGAGGGAACAGAGGTGCAGAAAGAGAAAAGAGGGGTGCAGAAAGAGGCAAGAGGGGTACAGAAAGAGGTAGAAGGGGTGCACAAAGAGGCAAGACAGGTACAGAAAGAGGCAGGAGGGGTGCAGAAGGAAAGAAGAGAAATGCAGACACAGGCAAGAGAATTGCTGAAAGAAGCAACAGAGGTGTAGAAAGGAGCAAGAGAAGTGCAGAAAGAGGCAAGTGAGGTGCAGAAAGAAGCAAGAGCAGTGCAGAAAGAACCAACAGAGGTGCAAAAAGAAGCAAGAGGGGTGCAGAAAAAGGTAGGAGAGGTGCACTAAGAGGCAAGAGAGGTACAGAAAGAGGCAGGAGGGGTGCAGAAAAAAGGAAGAGAAGTGCAGAAAGAAGCAACAGAGGTGCTGAAAGAGGTGCGAAGAGTGCAGAAAGAGCAAGAGAAGTACAGAAAGAACCAACAGAGGTACAGAAAGAGGCAAGAGGGGTGCAGAAACAGGCAGGAAAAGTGCAGAAAGAGAGAACAGGGGTGCAGAAAGAGGCAAGAGGGGTGCAGAAAGAAGCAAGTGAGGTGTAGAAAGAGGCAACAGAGGTGCAGAAAGGCGCAAGAGAGGTGCAGAAACAAGCAAAAGAAGTGCAGAAAGAGGCAAGAGAATTTGCTGGAAGAAGCAACAGAGGTGTGGAAAGAAGCAAGTGAAGTGCAGAAAGAGGCAAGTGAGGTGCAGAAAGAGGCAAGAGAGCTGCAGAAAATTGCAAGAGAACAGCAGAAAGAGGCAAGAGGGATGCAAAAAAGGGAAGAAGGGTACAGAAAGAAGCAAGAGAGGTGCAGAAAGAAGGAAGAGAAGTGCAGAAAGAAGCAAGAGAGGAGCAGAAAGAGACAACAGGGGTGCAGAAAGAAGCAAGAGAGGTACAGAAAGAGTCAATAGAAGTGCAGAACGAAGCAAAAGAGGTGCAGAAAGAGGGAAGAGGGGTACAGAAAGAGGAGAGAGAAGTACAGAAAGTAGTAAAAGAGGTGCTCAAAGAGGCAAGAGGGATGCAGAAAGAGACAAGAGCAGTGCAGGAAGAACCAAAAGATGTGCATAATGAGGCAAGAGAGGTGCAGAAAGAGGCAAGAGATGTGCAGAAAAAGGGAAGAAGTGTGCAGAAAGAAGCAAGAGAAGTGCAGAAAGAGGCAAGTAAATTGCAGAAGGAGGCAAGAAAACTGCAGAAAGATGCAGGAGAGTTGCAGAAACAGGCAAAAGGGGTGCAGAAAGAGGGAACAGGTGTGCAGACAGAGGCAAGAGAGGTGCAGAAAGAGGGAAGAGGGATACAGAAAGAGGTAAGAGGGATGCAGAAATGTGCAACAGATGTGCAAAAAGAAGCAAGAGCAGTGCAGAAAGAACCAACAGAGGTGCAGGAAGAGGCAAGAGGGGTACAGAAAGAGGCAAGAAAAATGCAGAAAGAGGCAGGAGAGGTGCAGAAAGAAGCAAAAGGGGTACAGAAAGAGGCAAGAGGGGTGCAGAAAGAAGCAAGAGAAGTGCTGAAAGAAGCAAGAGAAATGCAGAAAGAAGCAACAGAGGTGCAGAAAGAGGCAAGAGGGGTGCAGAAAGAGGAAGAGAAGTGCTAAAAAGAAGCAACAGAGGTGCAGAAGGAGGCAACAAAAGTGCAGAAAGAGGCAAGAGAGTTGCAGAAACAGGCAAAAGATTTACAGAAAGAAGCTAGAGCAGTGCAGAAATATCCACAGAGGTGCAGAAGGAGGCAAGAGGGATGCAGAAAATTGCAAGAGAGGTGCAGAAAGAAGCAAGAGCAGTGCACTAAGAAACAACAGAGGTACAGAAGGAGGCAGGAGCGGTGCAGAAAGAGGCAAGAGCAGTGCAGAAAGAACCAAGAGACTTACAGGAAAAGGGAAGAAGGGTGCAGAAAGAGGCACGAGGGGTGCAGGAAGAAGGAAGAGAAGTACAGAAAGAAGCAACGGAGGTGCTGAAAGAGGTACAAAGGGTGCAGAAAGAGGCAAGGGAAGTGCAGAAAGAAGCAACAGAGGTACAGAAAGAGGCAAGAGTGGTGCAGAAAGAAGCAACAGAGGTACAGAAACAGGCAAGAGAAGTGCAGAAAGAGGCAAGAGAATTGCTGAAAGAAGCAACAGAGGAGTAGAGAGAGGCAAGAGAGTTGCACAAACAGGGAAGAGGGGTGCAGAAAGAGGCAAGAGGGGTACAGAAAGAAGCAAATGAGGTGCAGAAAGAGGCAAGAGAGGTGTAGAAAGAGGCAAGAGAGGTGCAGAAAGAGGCAAGAGAGGAGCAGAAAGAGGCAAGAGAGGTACAGAAACAGGCAAGAAAAGTGCAAAAAGAGGCAAGAGATTTGCTGAAAGAAGCAACAGCACTGTAGAAAGAAGCAAGAAAAGTGCAGAAAGAGGCAAGTGAGATGAAGAAAGAGGCAATAGAGGTGCAGAAAGAGGGAAGATGAGTGCAGAAAGAGACAACAGGGGTGTAGAAAGAAGCAAGACAGGTACAGAAAGAAACAAAAGAAGTGCAGAAAGAAGCAACAGAGGTGCAGAAAGAGGCAAGAGGAGTGCAGAAAGAGGGAAGAGGGGTACAGAAAGATGGAAGAGAGGTGCAGAAAGAGGCACAAGGGTTGCAGAAAGAAGGGACAGAGGTGCAGAAAGAAGCAAGAGAAGTGCAGAAAGAAGCAACAGAGGTGCAGAAAGAAGGATGAGGGGTGGAGAAAGAGGTAAGAGAAGTGCAGAAAGAAGCAACAGAGATGCAAAAAGGGGGAACAGGGGTGGAGAAAGTGGTGAGACGGGTGCAGGAAAAATCAAGAGAGGCGCAGAAAGAAACAAAAGAAGAGCGAAAATAAGGAACAGGGGTGCAGAAAGAGGCAAGAGGGGTGTAGAAAGAGGGAAGAGGGGTGCGAAAAGAAGCACAAGTGGTGCAGAAAGCAGCAAGAGAGGTGCAGAAAGAAGCAAGAGTAGTGCAGAAAGAAGCAACAGAGGTGCAAAACGAGGCAAGAGCGGTACAAAAAGAGGGAAGAGGAGTGCAGAAAGAAACACGAGGGGTGCAGAAAGATACAAGAGATGTGCAGAAAGAAACAAAAGAAGTGCAGAAAGAAGGAACAGAGGTACAGAAAGAGGCAAGAGAACTGCAGAAAGAGGGAAGAGAGGTGTAGAAAGAGGCAAAAGAGTTGCACATAGAGGGAACAGGGGTGCAGAAAGAGGCAATAGGGGTGCAGAAAGAAGCAAGTGAGGTGCAGAAAGAGGCAAGAGAGGTGTAGAAAGAGGCAAGAGAGGTGCAGAAACAGGCAGGATAAGTGCAGAAAGAGGCAAGAGAATTGCTGAAAGAAGGAACAGAGGTGTAGAAAGAAGCAAGAAAAGTGCAGAAAGAGGCAAGTGAGATGTAGAAAGAGGCAAGAGGGTTGCAAAAAGAGGGAAGATGAGTGCAGAAAGAGGCAAGAGATGTGCAGAAACCGGCAGGTGGGGTACTGAAAGAGGCAAAAGAGGTGCAGAAAGAGGGATGAAGGGTGTAGAAAGAGGCAAGAGGTGTACAGAAAGAAGCAAGTGAGGTGCAGAAAGAGGCAACAGAGGTGCAGAAAGAGGCAAGAGAGGTGCAGAAAGTGGAAGAGATGAGCAGAAAGAGGCAAAATAAGTGCAGAAAAAGAAAGAAAGGTGCAGAAAGAAGCAACAGAAATGCAGAAAGAGGCAAGAGAGGCGCAGAAAGAAGCACGAGTGGTTTGCACACCATTAGTACCAATTTAACACCCACATTTAGCAATAAGTAACAGGTGACCATTCCAGGTTTGCAAAGGGCCTTCCACCACGCTGTAACACTTGTCGCTGCATTTTTGGTAACGTTTGAGCCGTTTGAGCTAGAAACAAGGTTTTTTTTGTTCAAATCTGCAGATTATGCAGCAGATGATGGATTATGTGGCAAATGCGGAAAATGTATAATTATGGGAAAATCGGTGCAGCTGAACAGTCGCATAATTCCAGTGGCCCTGCTCATACCTCTGACTAGGTCCAGAATTGCTCCTCAGTGCTTCCTTTTTTTTGTCTCATAGAGTTTATAGTTTAGCTTCTATGGAAAGAGGAAGACTAAACCTGAGGTTACCCTCCACAACACAGACTACCATATCACATAATTACTCTCCATAACACATAATCCCACTCTACATAATAGCTATACACTAAATACCACATACTTTCTATCCACATAATTTCACGGCACAATATACCACATAATTTCACTACACACAACGTACATCCACTCCACTCCAAAAAACATTAGTAAAAAACATTTACATTTACAACGCCAATAGCTCTAACTCTCACAAATGCAAGACCTATTGCATTGCAAATGCTTCTTTAACTACTAGTTGCGTTTGCAGAGTGCTGGAGAAAGGGGGCTGGGCCTCCGACCAGCGCTTAACAATTCTGCTGTGTAGGACTTACAAGAGGTGCCAGGAGGGCTTCTTGGCCCCCAAAGTCTCTTAGGAGTGAAGTGGACTTCATCCCCCAACCAGTAGTGTGCCAGGGGGCGTGTTTGCAGAGTGGTGGCAAAAGGGGGGCCATGGCCTCCAAAGACCTCTTAGCAATCCCACTGTGTGGGACTTAGTGGAGGTAACAGGAGGGATAGTTGGCCCCAAGGACATCCTTGGGGGCCAACTACCCCTCCTGTTGCCTGCAGTAAGTCCCACAGAGCAGGATTGCTAAGGTCTCATAGCAGGCCACGCCCCCTTTCCCCCACCACTCTGCAAACGCGCTCCCTGGCATGCTCTTGGATGGGGATTGAAGTCCCCTTTGCTGCTGGGGGTCCTTAGGGGCCGACTAGCCTACCTGTTACCTCCAGTAAGCCCCACACAGTGGGACTGCTGAGAGGTGGACACAGGCCACGCCCCCTTTCTCCACCGCTCTGCAAACGCACCTCCTGGCGCGCTCTTGGTTGGGGGATGAAGTCCCCTTGCCTCCTGAGGGTACCTGGGGGCCAACTAACCCTCCTGTTGCCTCCAGTAAGCCCCACACTGCTGGATTGCTGAGAGTGCTCTGAGGCCATGCCCCCTTTTTACACCACTCTGCAAACGCGCCTCCTGGCGCACTGCTGCTCGGGGGATGAAGTCCACTTGTGTCCTGAGGTCCTCAGGACACAAGAGGACCGCATCGCCCCACCAGCAGTGTGCCAAGAGGCGCGTTTGCAGAGTGGTGTAAAAAGTGGCGTGGCCTCAGACCACCTCTCAGCAATCCCACTGAATGGGGCTTACTGGAGGTACCTGGTGGGCTAGTTGGCCCCCAGGGACCCTCAGGAATCAAGGGGACTTAATCCCCCAATACAGAACATGCCAGGAGGCGTGTTTGCACAGTGGTGCATGGAGGGGGCGGGGCATCCGGGGAATACCGGCTTTTGGTTTTTAGAAGGGGGGTTGTGTGGCCCCCCCTTCACTAAATTATTTTTGGGCCCTGGGGACCCCATCCTCCAGGGCCTGAGCATTTTTTGTTTTTTTTTAAATAGAAAAAACAGGAAGGGGGCCGCGTGGCCCCTCTTCCCTGGGCCACTATTGGCCCCAGGGACCCCATCCCTCGGGCCTGGCCTCGTTTTTTAATTTTTTTTTAATTTCTTCTGGGAGGGGGGCCGCGTGGCCCCCCTCCCATGGGCCACTTTTGGCCCCGGGGACCCCATCCCCTGGGGCATGGCCTCGTTTTTTTATTTATTTTTAAAACATTTTTCCGGGAGGGGGACCGCCTGGCTGCCCACCCCTGGGCCAATTGTGGCCCCGGGGACCCCATTCCCCGGGGCCTGGCCAGCCTTGTTTTGTTTTTTTTTAGGAGGGGGCTGCATGGCCCCCCTCCTGAGGCCAAATATGGCCCCAGGAACCCCAACTCCCGGGGCCGGCCTTCCGTATTTTTTTTTTAAAATTATTAAATTAAAGGGGACGAGGGCGGAGTGGCCCCCCTCCCGGGCCACTTCTGGCCCCGGGGACATCATCCCCCGGGGCCAGCCCTCAAGTTGGGGACCACGGGGGGAGCGCCAATGCCCCCACGTTCCCTGCCGGCTCCACGCCTCCTGCGAGAGCCGGCATTGCTTTTGGGCAAGGGGAGCTACTAACATGCAGCTCCCCTTGCCCAAAAGCAATTCTGCTTTGCTTGTTGGAAGCGAGAGCAGGAAACCTGCTGCCGCTTCCAACAAGCAAAGCAGTGTTTGCAATGACAGGGCGGAAGCCACACAGCACCCGCCCTGTCATTGCAAACGGCAATGTCCCAGGGGTGGGCACCCCGGGACATTGCAGGAGCCGGACCTTGGGGTGGTGGTCCCCAGGGCCATCGAGGGCCGCACGGCCCCCCTCCCAGCATTTTTAAAGCCCCGGGGAGGTGGTGGTCCCCAGGGCCAGGGGTCCACAACGGACTCCTGCCCTTTATTTAAAATTGTACCGGGGAGGTGGTGGTCCCCGGGGCAGTGTGGGGAGGGGCAGGAGCCCCCCCACACTTATCTATATTAATGTAAGTCCCGGGGAGGTGGCAGTCCCCAGGGCTTGGGGGGCCCATGAGGCCCCCCGCACATAATTACAAATGCCCCGGGGAGGTGGCGGTCCCTGGGGCAGCATGGGAGGCAGGAGCCCCCCCATGCATTTTTTAGAAAAAAAGCCCCAGGGAGGTGATGGTCCCCGGGGTTGTGGGGGCCACCATAAATTTAACGATGTTGGTTGTGCTTATTCAATTGATAGACTCGATGTGGTTTCACTCTTTGACGTCTCAGGCCACTGGGCCGCCATGTGTCTAACAGATGAAGTCTTTTATTGCGCAGGATTTAAATTGTGGGATACAGCCACTTGGCTGAGGACATTACAACATATACGAATATGCGGGATACCAAGGCATTGCTAACAATGAGTGGTAAAGCGCACCAGATTATGTGTTATTATTTGCACACTTATACCGTAGATATGTATATGTTCGCATATATTGTATATATTTATTTATTATATATGTAATTTTTCTCGAGTGGACCTGCATTGGAGAAACAAAAGTCTTTTTTCTATTTGTGACGTATTGTGAATGTCAAACTGTTTGTGCAAAAAAACACTGATAATGTGGATGCAGTCTTTCTTTGCTATCGATGCTTGTAACCAACTTCGTGTCTGTCCTTTATGTTTATTATATTTTTTATGTACTACAAATGGTGTATGTAAACGATTTAACTTTGGCTTGTGAAGAAGATTGTCCTGGTCAAAATGCGTTGCCGTTAAATACACTTTGACTTTAAAAGTGACCCTGGTGTGCGAGTTTTCTGTGGGCTTATCGGATCACGGAATTTCCTTCATTTACAACCGGGCTCCAGCACCCGGACGTCGCACCGACCCCGCCTGGTGAGGAAGCAGCTCTGCTGGAAGATTTCTTATATATATATATATATATATAAATATTCACTGAAAAAACCATAGGTTTTAGGGACAGTTATAGTTAGTTGGACATTTCACTCGTACAAAACCCGTGAAATTCCCCCGTTATAGTTAGTTCAGCTAACTATAACTCGCGCCCCGCAATGCACTGCTGATGACGTCACATATTACATCACTCATGACATGGTCAGTGACATCACTGATGACATCACTGATGACATCTCAAATGACATCACTGGGGAATTTCTACGGGTTTTGTACGAGTGAAATGTCCTACTAACTATAATTGTCTCTAAAACCTATGTTTTTTCCAGTGAATTTCAAAGGTTTTTTAAATGCTAGTTTCTAACTATAACGTGCCTGAAACCTATGGTTTTTTCAGTGAATTTCAAAGGTTTTTTAAATGCTAGTTTCTAACTATGCCTACAGAGTTAGGACATGTGAAGAAAGAAGACAAAACGCACAGAAAGAAGCAAAAGAAATGCAGAAAGAAGCAACAGAAGTCCACAAAGACGAAGAAAAGTGCAGGAAGAAGCAAAAGATGTGCAGAAAGAACCAACAGAGGAGCAGAAAGAGGCCTTGTTCCAAAATCACCCTGTGCCCACAACTGTTTCCGACGTGTACTGGTGGTAACTGACTCTGACTAACCAGAGCCAGTGCTAGGCTAAAACACACTTAGAATACAGTGAAAACACCTACATACACTAGGGAACACTATGCGTTGGGGTACCCCTGTGATTAGCATGACCTCCTCTGTAAGTCCCTAATACATAATAGGGCAGGGGGATTAAAACTACCTCTTAAAACGCGCTACAGGGCGCGTTTGCACAGTGGTGAAGGGAGGGGGGGCCTGAGGTGACATGTGTGCAAACGCACCCCGTGGCACATTTTAAGTTGCGGGATTAAGTCCCCTTGAATTCTGAGTGTCCCTGGGGCCCAACTAGCCCCCAGGTACCTACAGTTAGGACCACAGAGCTGAGTTGCAGAGAGGCGTTCGAGGCCACGCACCTTTTTTCACCTCTCTGCACACGCAACTCTGTTGTGCTTACTGAAGGTACCTGGTGGGCTAGTTGGACTCCAGGGACCCTCAGGATTGAAGAGGACTTAATCCCCCAACTAAAACACGCCACAGGGCCTGTTTGCACACATGTCACCTCAAGCCCCGCCCCTCCCTTCACCACTGTGCAAGCGCGCCCCGTGGCGCATTTTAAGTTGGGGGATTAAGTCCCCTTGAATCATGAGGGTCCCTGGGGTCCAACTAGCCCACCCTGTACCTCCAGTATGCGCCAGGAGGCTGCGTTGCAGAGAGGTGTTCAGAGGCCACGCCCCTTTTACACCTCTCTGCAACGCAGCTCTGTGGCGCTTTCTGGACGTACCTGGTGGGCTAGTTGGCCCCAGGACCCTCAGGATTGAAGGGATTTAATTCCCCATCTTAAAATGCGCCACGGGGCCTGTTTGCACACATGTCACCTCAAGCCCCACCCCCTCCCTTCACCTCTGTGCAAACGCACCCCGTGGCGCGTTTTAAGTTGAGGATTAAGTCCCCTTGAATCCTGAGGGTCCCTGGAGTCCAACTAGCCCACCATCTACCTCCAAAAGCGCCACAGAGCAGCGTTGCAGAGAGGTGTAAAGGGGCGTGGCCTCTGTACACCTCTCTGCAACGCAGCCCCTGGCGCATACTGGAAGGTTCCTGGTGGGCTAGTTGGCCCAGAGACCCACAGTATTCAAGGGAATTAGTTCCCCATCTGCAAACGCGCCAGGGCGCGTTTGCAGAAGTGCTGCAAGGAGGGGCGTGGCCTCCAGGGCGATGACGGTCTTTTTTTTTTTTTTAAGAAGGGGGCTGTGTGGCCCCCTTCTTTCTAATTTATTGGCCCTGGGGACCCCATCCCCCAGGGCCTGCCCTCTAATATTTTGTTTAAATATTTTGTAAAAAAAAAAAATTGGAAGGGGCGTGGCCTTCCTCCCCAGGCCTTAATCGGCCCGGGGACCCCATCCCCGGGGCATGGCCTTCTTTTTTTTTAAATAAAACTTATGGAGGGGCTGCGTTGCCCCCTCCTCAGGCCACTTATGGCCCGAGGACCTCATCCCCGGGGCCGGCCTTTGTATTTTTTCATACATTTAATTTTGGGGAGGGGGCCACGTGGCCCCTCCCGGACCACTGTAGCCCGGGGACCCCATCCCCGGGGCTGGCCCTCTCTGTTGGGGACCGTGGGGGGGTCCCCAATCCCCCACGGTCCCGCTGGCTCCACGCGTCCATCGGGAGCCGGCATTGCTTTTCCACATGGGGAGCTGCTAAGATGCAGCTCCCCGTGTGGAAAAGCAATTGTCTTTGGTTTCCTGCTCTCTCTTCCAAAAACCAAAGCAGTTTGCTATGGCAGGGCGGGAGCCGCGAGGCTCCGTCCTGCCATAACAAGCTACAGTGAGCACCCGGGACACTGCAGGAGCGGGCCCTGGGGGTGGTGGTCCCCAGGGCCATCACAGGCTCCAGGAGGGGCCGCGCGACCCCTCCCAACTTCTTCAATGCCCCGGGGAGGTGGTGGTCCCGGGGCTCTGGGAGTCGTAACGGACCCCCATATTTAAATATTTAGTGCCCCGGGAGGTGGCGGTCCCGGGGGCATGTGGAGGCTGGAGCCCCCACACAGGCTACTTTTATTTTTAAAAGAAGCCCGGGGGTGGCGGTCCCAGGGGCTGCGGGAGGACCGAGCCCTCCCGCACCATTTTTAAAGCCCCAGGGGGTGGCAGTCCCTGGGGATTGGAGGCCTTAGAGGCCCCCCATACCTAAAATTCAAAACCCCCGCATGCCCCGGGACTTGGCCCACCCGGAGGCCAATTAACAACGAGCGCGGGAGACCGCGCTTCGTTTCTATCGGCTGGATCCGCACACCCAGCGCGTATTTGGCCGATTTTTAAAAAATTGGGCCCTGAGCAGGCCTAGGGGTCAGGGTGTTTCTACCCTGCCCCTTTTTGCGTTTTGCGCAGTTGTTTTACTGCTTTCTTGTGCCTCGGTTCTGCCGAGGCATAAGATGGCTGCCAACACTTCCTGGTTTGGAGTGTTGACAGCCAATTACCATACAGCTCGTGATCGGGAGAGTGCAGCGGACCCTACGCGGCCATAGATATATATGTGGATTTATTTTTGATTTTCTCAGGAACTACTGACCGGATTTACACCACTTAAGCAAAAGGCACGACTCTGAACCAAGGGCTACCTTTTTGCCAAATTTGGTGCAATTCCGTTCAGCAGTTCGGGCTGTAGCTGCGATGAAAGGTTCCTATGGAAAATTGCATGGGGAAAACACGTTTTGGGACCCCCCTTTTTTCTCGGCCCCCGCTTGACGAATCACCCCGAGACTTTCAAGATAGGAGCGGACCGGAGCGGGCCACAAAGTTATTTCAAATAGAATGTTGCGGATTTCCTATGGAAAATAGGTCCTAACTATAACTATCTACTGGCGACCGCCAGTAGATAATATATATATATATATATATATATATATATATATATATATATATATATATATATATATATCACCGACTTCGCCTTGCAACATCCAGTTTCCCTGGAACAGACGAACGCGGACCCAAAGAGTTGGTGCAAATGGATTTATTTACTGCCCTGCACCACCGCCATAATGCGTTTCGGCCTCCCAAAGGCCTTCATCACATGACACAATGCGGAGTGCCTTCAAATATTAAAAGTGCTAGTGCAAAGACTCGTGATCACACAGGTGAAGCGATCATAGATATGGAAGAGTCAGGAATAGATTATAACATCAAATGTGCACCAAACAAAACAATTACAGGTAAAAACGGATGCCAGCTTAAATATTAATATTTCAAAATCAATTAAAACATTAAATTAATTTAAAAGCCAGTGCATTTGTTAGATAGATTTTTGTCGTGTAAATACAACAATCCGCTGATCCTGCATAGAAGATAACAGTGCAATATAATATGGCGTGTGTTAAAATATTGAATAGATAAAAACAAAGCTCATTATCAATGCATATTCATGTTTACCTCAATTTTCAATGTCACACATACCGCCACTGTTTATTATTCTTTTGCTATAAATTCATAAATTGCTGGTGCTTGTTACTTTATCCCACAGTGGGCCATGAATCTCTCCCTTGTGCTGCTGTGATAAAGTGCAAATGCTCTAAAGTGTCACCCTGTCGAATCAACAAAGATTCTTAAAGTGCAAAGTGCTAATTATATGAAGACTAAAACAATGTGACTGAGGGGCTGAGTTGTTTAAAATATATATATATATATTCACTGAAAAAACCATAGGTTTCATGGACGTTATAGTTAGTTGGACATTTTACTCTTACAAAACCAGAGAAATTCGGCTGTTATAGTTAGTTGAACTAACTATAACTCGCGCCCATGCAATGCACTGCTGATGACGTCACATATTACATCATTCATGACATGGTCAGTGACATCACTGATGACATCTCAAATGACATCACTGATGACATCACTGATGACATCATCCAGTGACTGTGTGTTTCTGTAAAGTTTAAATATGTTTTATATATATATATGCCATGGTGTATTGAAGAATGAGTGGGTGTATGAGCGTCTGAATAGATGATTTAGTAGGTGCGTGACTGACTGTATAAGTGAGTGATTAAACATGTCTTACTGAATGCATAGGTTAGTGAGTAAACTGTGTAAATGTCTGTATCAGTCTGTCAGTTGGTGTATAAGCGGCTGCATGGGTTGGTGAGTAGCTACATGAGTGTCTATATGGGTAATTGATTGGTTGTCTGAGTATCTGTATGGGTGCCTGAGTGTCTGTGTGGGTGGGTGGGGGGGTGTGTGACTCTGTGCATAGATGTGTGAGTGGGTGATTCACTGGGTGTATGGGTTCAAGAGTGCATCTGTAAAGGGTTGTATGGGTGGGTGAATATATGTATACATGTGTTGGTGAGTGAATGGATGTCTCAGTGGTACATGTGTGAGTAACTACATATGTGAAAGGCAGTATATGTGAGTGTTGGAGTATATAAATCACTATATGTGAGAGTGAGTCATTGTGAGAGTGGCTGTATGGATGAGTGTGTGGTTGTATCATTGATTGTATAAGAGAGTAAGTATGTGTTAGTATCTGTATGTATATGTATGTATATGTATGTATAAGTGAGGTGGTGTGTGTATAACTGTATAGGTGAGTAAATGGGAGTGTGATTGATTCTTTGCATGATTGTCTAGGTGTGTGAGTAACTCTATGGATGAGTGTGTGTGTGTGTGAGTGTCTGTATAGGT
Organism: Calotriton arnoldi; assembly: GCA_963921515.1. Lineage (NCBI taxonomy): Eukaryota > Metazoa > Chordata > Amphibia > Caudata > Salamandridae > Calotriton > Calotriton arnoldi. The sequence goes on along the minus strand of CAWUFW010008073.1, from coordinate 304,800 downwards.
GTATGAGTGCAAATGATAGTGCTGTATTGATGAGTGACTGCATGTATGAGTGACTGGATGGGTGAATGACTGGATGTGTGTGTAGACCTAGGAATCAGTGTGTGGGTATGTAGTAACTGGTATTGGTGTGTCTATGGTTTTGAAAATGGTAGTCTGTATTTTAGAGTGGGTGTATCAAATGTTATATTAGGGTGTGAGAAGGTGCATCAGATTATCACGTGGATGATGTCATCAGTGATGTCATTTGAGATGTCATCAGTGATGTCATCAGTGATGTCACTGACCATGTCATGAATGATGTAATATGTGACATCATCAGCAGTGCATTGCGGGGCGCGAGTTATAGTAGTTCAACTAACTATAACGGCCAAATTTCTCTGGTTTTGTACGAGCGAAATGTCCAACTAACTATAACGTCCCTGAAACCTGTGGTTTTTTCAGTGAATTTCAAAGGTTTTTTAAATGATAATTTCTAACTATAACGTCCCTGAAACCTATGGTTTTTTCAGTGAATTTCAAAGGTTTTTAAATGATAATTTCTAACTATAACGTCCCTGAAACCTATGGTTTTTTCAGTGAATTTCTAAGGTTTTTAAATGCTAATTTGTTAGTATAATGTCCCAAAAATATTTTTCTTTTTTTTGTTATAACAATAATATATTATTTTCTAATTTTTAAGAAGTAAATATAATTTTTTTATTTTTATTTTTAAATAAAAAAATGGATTCACGCACCAATCGTGTACCTGTCTCGATCGGTGCGCGAATTCAAGCTGCCATATTGGTAAAGTTGTGTAGGATGCGCGCTTCATAAGCGACGGGTGCGCGAATTACGATCTCGCGTAAGGTTACGTACGTAGTTGCGGAGGTCGCGACTCCACCGCCATATTTTACGCTTTAAAACTATATATATATAAGTTTTATATGTATATTAAAGCAAGAAATTATTTAATTTATTTATAAAAATCATATATTTGTAAGTAGAATAAAGATAAATTATTCTTAAATATATTTTTTGAATTTGTGATGGGTGCACGCTGTGTGCGTGCTTCGTGCGCGAATCCATGTGACTTTTTAAAAAAAGAATTTCATTGGTTGAGAACCTTTTCATTCTAGAAGTTAGAAGACCCCACCCAATTTTGTCATTCCTTTTAACAACCTTGGCAGGAGGCACACCTGTTGTGTTTTTTGCTCTTCTTCATTTCTTTTTGGTGTTTTCTTGGAGCAACATTTGAAATATGGCATCTTCAACTGCACCAGTGGACCTTCATGAAGAAGATGAAGATTTGGAGGAACCACCACGTAAAAAAAAAGAAAGTGTTGTCTGAGCGTTCTTCACTTTCCCGGAGGGTGAGAAGAAAGTAAACGCCCGCAAGGTGACCTGCAGCATCTGTCACCATATTTAATCAAGGGGCTCTGAGAAGAAGTACTCTTGCGGTACTTCTTCTATGTTAAAGCATTTGCAAACTATCCACCCTCGGCAGCTGGTCCGAGAGCAGAGAAAGAGAGCTCAAACAACAAGCCCTCCAAGATGACCAGCAACCAGGACCGAGCACATCTTCTGGTCCTGGCTCTCTCAACAGAGGACCAGACATCAGGCACGAATTCGCTGCTCTTGAACAGCGTTGCATCAAATGCAAGAAGATTTTGTGTTACGGGGAACAGTCTGTTGATGCCATCGTTTTTGCTGTTCGCAGCCATCATTGTTGATTTTTTTGTTTTACAATGTTGTTTTATTTGCAAAAGTTGCGACACCGGTTGTGTCACTTTTTCCTGTTGTTTACTTTTTTCTTTTTAAAAAATCACCCCAAAAATTTGAAAAAAAGTTAAAAAATACAAAAAAACTATAAAACTAAAAAAGAAGAAAAAAAACGGTTCTTCCACCTATTCTGTTAAAAAAGAGAAATTTGTATGTGTTATATGAAGAAGTGTGTGTATAATATCTGCATGATTACATGGGTGCATGGGTACTGCGTGGATGACTAAAGAACTGCAAGGATAGTCACTGAGTGATTGTAAGAGTACATGGGTAGTGCTCCGGTGATTTTATGAGTGCATGGGTAGTGGTGGAGTGATTGCATGAGTGCATAGGTAGTGCATGTGTGATTGCATGAGTGCATGGGTAATGCCGCATGATTGCATGAGTACATCGGTAGTGCTTGAGTGATTGAAAGAGTGCATGGGTAGTGCCTGGGTGATTGCATGAGTGCATCAGTAGTACGTAGGTGCTTGCATGAGTGCATGGGTAATGCCTGGGTGATTGCATAAGTGCATGCAAAGTGCCTGGATGATTGGAGGAGTGCATGGCTACTGGCTGGGTAATTGAAGGACTGAATGAGTAATGTATGGGTGATTAGAGGAGTGCATGGGTAGTCCTTGCGTGATTGGAGGAGTGCATGGGTAGTGCTTGGGTGTTTTTGTAAAACTTTGGTTAATGCCTGGGTGATTGCATGACTGCAGAGGTAATGTATGGGTGATTGTAAGAGTGCATTGCTAATGCTTGACTGATTGCATTAGTTTATGGGTAATGCCTGGGTGATTGCATGAGTGCATGGGTTGTGCCAAGGTGATTGCAAGAGTGCAAAGGTAGTGCGTTGTGAGTTTATAAGTGCTTGGGTATTGGCGGAATGATTGCATGAGTGCATGGGTAGTGCCTGGGTGATTGGAGGAGTGCCTGGGTGATTGCATGAGTGCATGGGTACTGCCTGAGTGATTGGAGAAGTGCATGGGTAGTTCCTGGGTGATTGCATGAGTGCATGGGTAGTGCCTCGATTATTGGAGCAGTACAAGCATAGTGCATGGTGATTTTATAAGTGCATGGCTACTGACTGGGTGATTGGAGGAGTGCATGAGTAGTGTATGGGCGATTGGAGCAGTGAATGGATAGTGCTTGGGTTATTGCATGAGTCGATGAGTAGTGCCTGGGTGATTGGAGGAGTGCATGGGTAGTGCGTGGGTGATTTCCTGAGTGCCTAGTTAATGACTGAGGGATTGCATGAGTGCAGAGGTAATGTATGGGTTATTGGAAGAGTGCTTGGGTAATGTTTGACTGATTGCATTAGTTTATGGGTAATATCTGGATGATTGCATGAGTATATGGGTAGTGCCTGGGTGATTGTAAGAGTGCAAGGGTAGTGCCTGGGTTATTGCATGAGTCGATGAGTAGTGCCTGGGTGATTGCAGGAGTACATGGCTAGTGCCTAGATCATTTTGTAATTGCATGGGTATTGCTTGGGTGATTGTGTAAGTACATGGGTAATGCCTGGGTAATTACATTAGTTTATTGGAAATGCCTGGGTGATTGCATAAATGCATGTTAGTGTCTTTATGATTGCATAAGTGCATGGGTACTGTTTGGTTGTTTGGAGGAGTGTAAAGATAGTGTATGGTGATTTTATAAGTGCATGAGTAGTGACTGGGTGATTCGAGGAGTGCATGGCTACTGGCTGGGTAATTGAAGGAGTAAATGAGTATTGTCTGGGTGATTAGAGGAGTGCATGGGTAGTAGACAGGTGATTGGAGTAGTGCATGGGTAGTATCTGGGTTATTCCATGAGTGGATGAGTAGTGCCTGGGTGATTGGAGGAGTGCATCGGTACTGCCTGGATAATTTTGTTAGTGGATAGGTATTGTTTGGATGATTTTGTAAATGTATAGGTAATGCCTGGGTGATTGCATGAGTGCATGGTTACTGCTTGGGTGATTCCATCAGTGCAAGACTAATGTGTAGACGATTGAAGGAGTGCATAGGTAATACTTGGGTGATTGCAAGACTCTAGAGTGTATGAGTAGTGACAGACTGATTATAAGTGTGGATTAGTAATGCCTGGGTGATTTTATAAGTACGTAGGTTATGGTTCAGTAATTGAAGGAGTGCATGAGTACTGCTGAAGTGATTTGAGAAATTAGATGATTGAGTTGGAAAAATGAATAACTACAATAAAAGTCATTGTAAACATTAATTCCTATTATTTTGTTTATTTCATTATTTCATCTTACCTTCTGTATTGAAGTACATATCAATCTCATTGAAACTATTTTTCAGATGTTTCATTATAAAGTAAATTTAAAATATTTTCAAAGTTTACTTTTACTTTCTGTAAAAGGGAAGAAAAAATACAATTATTGCAAATAATATTATAGGTTTAAGAACACAATATATTTTTAGAATTACATAACATATTCAGGTTCTCTTTTTTGCTGTTTTCAGATTCTATTGAATTTCACCATACACAGTGATTTCAATGTTGATCATCATGTAACAGCGGGCAAAAAAATACACTCAATAAGATTGTAAAACAAAAAACAAATCTGTGTTCAAAATATTTACAACAAACTCAACTATCTCTTTACATTTTCAAAAATAAACACTCATTTACATCGCATATAATACAAAGATCAAATATATGTACTGCTTCTTTCAAACACAATTTTCTAAATGCAATATCAAAGAACAGAAACGATAATTGAAACACTAATTGTTGACATCTTCCCAATAGGCCGAATGATGTTTCCGAAATCATTTGCATTGAAAATATCCAAAATAAACTCGTTAATTCATGTTTACATCTTCCCAATAGGCCGAATGATGTTTTCAAAACTTTGGCACCAAAAATATCAGATATGAATTTGGCAATTCATAAGGCAACCGACATTTGAATTCCAAATGGGCATCATTACAATGTGTCCATCCTTTATTGCATCTTGAAATACACAGTATAGTGTCCAGATTAAGCCCGGGCGTAGTTTGCGTAGTAGCACTTCACGTAGCTACGCGAAATACAGCTTCAACTATACGTAGCTATGCAAATTGCGTAGTGCGTAGCTGTGTGCTTGACTGCACTGTACAATAATTACCAAAAGCAAACTTGTACAGTGCAAGTTAAGATAAAATAAATATCTCTGTCTTTATATGCTAAAAATGCATATAGTCATTTCACTAAAGTGAAAACAAAAAGTTAACAAGCAGTGAGAGAGGTGATGATTTTGGTATCCTCACTAACTTAGGGAGAGAACCAACAACCAAGCAGATGTCTTGAAAACAAAAAGCACATCTTATTGAACGATTCCTCCTAGGACCACCCCAAGCACAGTTATGGGCAAAAATACAATCCCAACCAAAGGCCCTGCAAAGCATTATGGGACGAGATTAGCAGTGGGCAGTGAATATTATAGTGTCCAATATCAAAATAATTCTACAAAGAGCTGCAGTTCAACTAGTCGTTACTAGGTGTCGTCCCTCAAGAGTGAAATGCAAAGTATTGAAAACCTTTCATGAAGCTTTTGCATTTGACTCGTGAGGGACGACACCTAGTAACGACTAGTTGAACTGCAGCTCTTTGTAGAATTATTTTGATATTGGACACTATAATATTCACTGCCCACTGCTAATCTCGTCCCATAATGCTTTGCAGGGCCTTTGGTTGGGATGTATTTTTGCCCATAACTGCTTGAGGTGATCCTAGGAGGAAGGACCACCATTGAATCGTTCACATGATATGCTTTTTGTGTTCAAGGCATCTGCTTGGTCCTCCCCTAGGTTAGGGGGACTCCAAAATCATCACCTCTCTCATTGCTTGATATTTTATTGTCAAAATTCATTTTTGTGAATTGGTTATATGCTTTTAGCATAAAAATTGCTTTATCAAAGCTTTTGAAGGAGTTTATTATTAAGCCTGGGCATAGCTATGCAAATTGCGTAGTGCGTAGCTGTGTGCTTGACTGCACTGTACAATAATTACCAAAAGCAAACTTGTACAGTGCAAGTTAAGATAAAATAAATATCTCTGTCTTTATATGCTAAAATTGCATATAGTCATTTCACTAAAGTGAAAACAAAAGTTAACAAGAAGTGAGAGAGGTGATGATTTTGGTATCCTCGCTAACTTAGGGAGAGAACCAAGCAGATGTCTTGAAAACAAAAAGCACATCTTATTGAATGATTAGGTGGTGGTCCCATCCTCTTAGGACCACCCCAAGCACAGTTATTGGCAAAAATACAATCCCAACCAAAGGCCCTGCAAAGCATTATGGGACGAGATTAGCAGTGGGCAGTGAATATTATAGTGTCCAATATCAAAATAATTCTACAAAGAGCTGCAGTTCAACTAGTCGTTACTAGGTGTCGTCCCTCAAGAGTGAAATGCAAAAGTATTGAAAACCTTTCATGAAGCTTTTGCATTTGACTCATGAGGGACGACACCTAGTAGCGACTAGTTGAACTGCAGCTCTTTGTAGAATTATTTTGATATTGGACACTATATATTCACTGCCACTGCTAATCTCGTCCCATAATGCTTTGCAGGGCCTTGTTGGGATTGTATTTTTGCCCATAACTGTGCAGGGTGGTCCTAGGAGGAAGGGACCACCATTGAATCGTTCACATGATATGCTTTTTGTGTTCAAGGCATCTGCTTGGTCCTCCCCTAGGTTGGGGAACTCCAAAATCATCACCTCTCTCATTGCTTGATATTTTATTGTCAAAATTCATTTTTGTGAATTGGTTATGTGCTTTTTAGCATTAAAAAATTGCTTTATCAAAGCATTTGAAGGAGTTTATTATACTCCTGCTGCGCTACGTTTATTAGCACAGTTATTCACTCTGCTACGTGCAATTTGCGTAGTAGCACAAACTTTGCATGCTTCGTGAGCGTAGCAAAGTATTATGCCCAGGGTTAGTCCAGATATTGTACTAGGTCCATCATGGAAAATAATAGCCACTGCTTTAAAAGTTCTTCCTGAAATTGACATTTGACTTGCCACAACATTTTTAATTTTGGTTTCCAATTTTCTTCCATCTGCTCTACAACGTTGTAGCATTAAAATGACATATTGTCCAAATCTTTCTATAAATAATGTTGACAACATTTCAGATTTACAGTGAGTACATTTCATATCTTGATTAGCTGATTTTACTAATTTGTTAAAAGACACGGGGGCATTTAGCAAGGGCGTTATCGCCGCTTTAGCGGCACTTTTTGCCGATAAAGCGGCGATATTTTTATCGCCCTATTAGCAAGCTGTCGCTAACAGCTGTTAGCGACAGCTTAATGGCGATAGCGGCCGTTTTGTTGCCGCTTTGCATGTCAGCGATAATTATCGCTAATGACATGCAAAGTAGGCCAACTAAAAGCAACTGCAAACAGTCGCAAACACAACTTTCCCCTATTAGCAATGCCCGCAAAGCGATAAAAAACTCGCGCTAACCGCGATTATTGCTGGAATTTAACACCTGCTAAAAACTTGACTTAACCATCTTGTCAATGGGAGGTGGATTATAAGGTTAAGTCCTCACCTGCCTATTAGCAAGCTTTTCATTAGCGCAGTGAATTCATCGCTGGATTTCTCGCGCTACTGCTGGGTTTCGCAGCTATCGCTGGATTTTTTATCACCTTGGAGATAAGCGTTGATAGTAACGCGTTATCTCCGCGATGAAATCCAGCGATTGCCGGCGATAAAAAAAACAGCGCTAAGCGCGCTTTGCGATAATTATCGCAAATCCTTGGTAATATGCCCCACTGTTTTGCAATCTGGTATTGTCAAATATATAAATCGTTCAGTGTCTATTTCAGTGGTAGAAGAAAAAGAACAGCTATCACATTTATGATCCCATCTGTAACGTAGTCCAAACAGATTTTCAATTTGTATTCCTTCATCTTCCAATACTGCAAGCATAAACATAAGAAACTCTTGAGCATCTTGTTGTACATCAAGTGTAAATTGTGAAGAACCAGTACATACATCCAAAAGATGCCGCATGCCAGAAGCAGTATGGATTTTAGTTTTATCAGTTGTCAATTTTTCAAAAATATAATGCAACAAAGAACAGAGGGGCATATTAGCAAGACCGGCGATAAAATTATCGCCGTTTTAGCGGCAGGAAACTGCCGCTAAAGCAGCGATAATGGGCTTGCTAATATGCGTTATAGAATTCAATAGAAGCCCAGGTTAGATGTCCTGCACATCTAACCTGGGCTTCTATTGAATTCTATACGCATATTAGCAAGCCCATTATCGCCGGTCTTGCTAATATGCCCCAGAATCTTTTTTCTCGATTTTCCATAATTTGAAGCTGAAGATTTTCAAGAAAAAACACGACGTTCAAAATTACATTAGCATAGCAGTTGATACCTGAACTATTTTCTATTTGATATCCTACAATATCATCAACATTGTCCATTTTCATTTTTTTTACAGCCTCATCATTCTCTTGAATTGTTTTCTTCCTTGCAACCTCACTAGAATGTTTCACATATTTTGGTTTTGGACATACTACACACTTTTCATATATGGGATATTCACCTAAGTTAGGAGCATACAGTCTTCTTAACTGATTATACTCTCTTACACAATTTGCATCTGCACTAACCTTTTTCTCATCAAAATCAATCAAATACAATCCAGATAATGTTCTTACTCGAGACAATGCAACATATGCCATACCCTCTTTAAAAACTGTACTTCCAATGTTTACCAAAGCATTGTCTACACTTAAACCTTGAGATTTATGAATAGTCACCGCATATGCTAAAGAAAGAGGAAACTGTTTTCTACGAACATACAAGTCTTTAACAAGCAAAATACGAACAGCACAGCGTCCAATCTGTTTTACCTCTTCAATCTGATCAAATTTAATCTTCAAGAATTCAATTCCATCTCTGTTTGGATAATTAACAAAATCAACAACTTTTCCCATTGCTCCATTTACTAAACCTTTTTCTACATCCAAATTACGACGTAAAATTACCCGACAGTTTTCACAAACATATAAATTCTTTTCTAAACCAGCAGTCTTAGCTATAGACTTTTCCAAAGAATCCAATTTTGATTTTAATTTTTCTGACAGAATAATAGTAATTCCTTCGTGTTCTATTTTTTCAATGGCTTCCATTTTCATTATTTGTTGTTTTTCCAGCTTCAAAAGTTCTTGATTGAATGTAGAACACTCTTGCAGTGTTGGCATTAGGCAAATTACGGATTTCTTTTCTCCAATTTTTTTGTACATTATTTCAGGACCAACATTTTCATTTGGAAACAAGTTTGTAAGTAGCCGACTTTGTAAAGCTTCTTTACCATGTTTTGTCAAAGCACCAATTCTTATATCTTGAAGAATGCTTCCATAAGGTTTATCACTTGCTTGTCACATATTCTTAATAAGTTCTTTATATTCAAAATGAGACCAAATGTTGACATTTCCAAAACTTCCCAAAGATTTCCTAGTGTCTTCATGCACAAGTGTTTTAAAAACTGGTTGCCCTTTTACAGGAGTAAGTTGAAGTAGGTCACCAAATACAAATACATGTTTTCCTCCAAATAAAACATCATAATCGGTTTTTAAAATCTGCTGCATTCTTAAATGTACAAAGGCAAGCATTAAATTTGAGACCATGCTCACCTCATCAATGATCAGAAGTTTAATTTTCTTTAGTACTCTTGAAACTTCATAACAAGCTTCTCCAGATAGCTTGTGATATTCCAACTTGTTTTCATGTTCAACTGGTAGCATCAGTAAACGATGTAATGTAATCCCTTTAATGTTGTCTGCTGCTAACCCAGTTGGAGCGGTTATAAAACAAGATAAATGTGATTCAGTGATTTTCTGTAGGTAACTGGTCAAAACTTTAATTAAGAAACTTTTCCTGTACCAGCTTGACCACTGATATACATTTGAATAGATTTAAATGATGTGCAGTTGCATTCTTTTTTCATGAAGAGAACCATGCTCTCTCTGTTGTGTAACTTGCTGATATATTTCTTTCTGTTCAATATTTAGTTGTTCTTCCAAGTTTCCCAACTCCATAATATCCTGTTGTGCTTGTTGCATTGCCGTTTCTACTTCACTCATAGCTATTGCTACTTCGTTTTCAAGAATTGGTTCTCCTAGTGGATCTTGACTCAGTGGAGCAGAACTTTGAGTATCTTGAGAACTGTCTCTAGCAATTTCGGCTGCAATAGTATTTTCTTGTTCAATCTCTTTATTCAACATTTGTAGATAATCTGGAAAAATTGTGCATTCAATGTTATCTTTACATGCATTAAAAGAATCTTCATAGCACTCAAAATCTCCAAGTAAAACCATTTCAGTCCGCCAAGGCTTGAAGAGTTGCAGAAGTGCTAAATAGAAAAATTCCCTTTTATCTGCAGTATCACAGCTGAGTTTCCTGTGATTAATGAGATTTCCTTTGGCATGTTTTACCAAACATCCATCACATCCAATGACTGCATATTTTTCTTCATTTATATTTTCTGTAACATTTCTCTTAAAGCTGTAATATTGCAGTACTTCATAGAGACATATGTTTTCCAGATGTGGACTTCTTTTAGGATAGTACGTATCCAACATGTTTGTTTTAACATTATCTGTACTTTCCGGTTCATTTAATGCTAAGTATTCAATTTCTTGTACAGATTTCAATACTCGATTTCGTGTTACACCAAGACCTAGACTTACCCAAATGATTCCTCTTCACTTTGAATATAAACTTGCAGATGTCAACCGATCCGAACATTCATAGGATCCAATCTCTCGATGGGAAAGCATCTTCAAACTAAAGCTGTACAATTTGTTACTAAGAGTCTTCTCTTGTGAAATTTCTTCCCACATTTCTTTCAACTCTGTCTTTTCTGATTTTGTTATATATGATGTCACATAGCGAGCAACAGCAATTGAATTATCTGCAACATACTGGATATCCATATTTGCATTCCACATTGTCAAAATCACAGGATTGTAATCATTAATATACTTTGAATCTTCACTTCTTTTTATATTGTAAGTATTCTTTGGTGATTTTCGAGTTATAGTATGCCTCACTGATGACATGAAACTGTTGACTCTTCCTTTGGAAATTACTGGACTTGGAAATGCAAAACGACATTTTGTATAAAAGTTTTCCTTTGACTTGTATTTCCGTCGACAATATTTTCCACATCGATGAGTTTGAAACCGTAAAACTTGTTGTCTTAAGGTATTTTGTTCTCCTGATTTTGGAATACCACATGTAACATAGTCTTCAATGAAACATAAAACAGTCTCATCAGAATCAGTTCCAAATTTAGGTGCATCCTTGATCCACAATAGCATATGTATATGTGGAGCACCTCTGGTTTGGTACTCCTTTCTCCAAAAGAAATCAATAACTTCTCCAAGAGGTGGGTTATTTTTATTGCAGATAAAAGACATCATAGCTTGAAACCTATGATTAAAATATCTGCACACATTTACAGGATCCAAAGAACACAGTTCTCCAGCTGTCTTGAATTCAATGTTTTTAATATTTGAATTTGCTTCTCGTAGAAATTCAAGTAAATCATCCCATGCGTATTCAGCCAGCTTAGCGTAACAAACCATGTATGGGTTCCTTAACATACATTTAAGTTCTCCGTGACAACGATACCAATAATCATTAGTACCACGTTGACACGCCATCAAATTAATCAACTGACATTCTAAATGATCGTCTCTTTGTTGTACTTTGTCCATGAATTCCTTTGCAGAAACATGTGTAAGATGAACTCCTGTTTTTAATATGTGGTTCACTGTATATGAAAGTCCAGACAAGTCACTTTCAAACAGAAGATGAAATATATAGGGAATACATTGTCGAAATCTTGGATCTTCTGAGTACAATCTTGTTGAACGATATTCTGAAGCTGGAATCTGCACGGGTCGTTCATCATATCGTCCTCCTTTTCCAGTGGGGAAGAGCTGTGGAAAACAACGGGCTTCTAAACTTCTTTCCCAAACACTCATAGGAGTTCCTTTCGCTTTCTTCATTTGGAATAATTTAATAGTGTTTCCAATAACTTCTTTTGAATGTAGAGGATGTATACTGTAATGTTCGTAAATTTCTTCACTCCTGGACTTGTCCACTTTTTCGATGTGGCCAGTTGAAATTTCTGTATCATCTCCTAAAGATATTTCTATTTCTTCTAGGTATACATTTTTATAATAAAGATTGTTTTCTATGAGATATAACGTAGCCTTTTGCACTTTGGTGACATCTAATAACTCTTGCCATATTTTCCGACTCTTTGTTGGAACACCATTAACTAGAATAACTACAGGTTCAGTTTCCTCTCTCTCTACACCAATAGTTTCAATATTTTTCTTTAAATCTAAAGGTAAATACCCAACTCTTCCTTTTAATCCTCTTTGTAAATCTGATGGAGGCAGCTTACCTGTTTTAGGCTCCATACGAACAATAGCCTGAAACGGATGCGCAGATTGAATCAGAATGAACTCATACATACTTAAATCTACCAGTTCTGGAGGAATAGCTGCCAACTCTAGGTTATTATGTACAGCTCTAGCTGGCATTTTGTTCTCTTCTAATTTGCTGTAACAATATATACAAATACGTTGATCAATACCCAACTCAAAAAGACCTTCTACCAACAAATAAGCACCAAATTCCTCCCACTTATCATTGTTTTCCTTTTCACTTTTTAAATACAGATCAACATTCCTAGTTTGTTTTCTATAGTGAGTACGTCGACAACAAATACAAACATAGTTTGGTTTTTCAGAACAAATTACCTTAAACTTTGTAATTTCTTCTTCAAACTTCTCAGTAGTACTATCTTCCACCTCCTCTTCAACACCTACACTTGTATCAAACGCTCACTTTCTCTACACTCTTCTTCAGTACTAAAGAAACGAAACTCTATATCATCACAAACTTTTTTTACATCCGATACTGACCCATGCAAAAGAGCAGTGTTTATTTCACTTAAAAATAATGCAGGACTTTTTACATAGTACAATCTTCTTACTAACTTCTGCATTGCAGGGGGCGGAGCTTGCCTGGTCCAAAGATGGCCGCTTTGTAACCGAGCTCCGCCAGCCACCGACTATCCGTCATGAATTTGCAGCTTCAGGCGCTTCGTCTTTGGGAGGAGACACCGGGCAGCTGCAGCTAATGGAGAGCAGTTTGCATTGCTGAGCTCGCCGCCCGCTTCGCCCACATAGATCCGGAGCTCTGGCCGATTGATCCTGTGCCGACGTGCGGCCTACATTTTGGTCTGGTGTGCACGGCGCCTCCCGCTGTTCCAGCTCCACACGACTGGCCGGGGGAGCCCTGCAGCGGGTTGCCCTCCTCAGCATAACTCCTCGTCGTGTGCCAGGAATGGTCACGGCTGACCGGGACAGCCCTTTGGTGTGCCGCACATAGCAGGTGAGCCGCACGGCCCTGCTGCTGCTTAGACGGGGCCCGATCCTGGGAGTGGAGCGAGTGGAGCTGCAGCGCGCTGCTTAGTGGGGGCCTTTCACTCCTGAGAACTCCTGCCTTGCCCACGGGCCCGGATTTCCGTTTCTGCCTCCCTGACTGCTCGGTGCTGCTAAGGCCTGGGGCCCTATTCTCTTCCCACACTGAGAGGCCTGAAGGACTGGGTGATAATTCGTGGAGGCTTGCAGGGATCTGTGGTCAGCCTCGTGCCAGCTCTCAGCTCGGCACATTTTCCTGGCCCTGAGGCGCTGCCTGCCTGACCTGGCACTTCTGGTGTTGATGTCCACGGGCCCTGCCCCTGATACTTCCAGTAATGGGGACAGTCGTGCGTACAGTTGGTGTGCCGGTGAACTAGGGGCGCCGTGATGGGCAAACCGGATAAGACCCGGACGAAAATAAACTTTGACCAACGAAAATCACGCTGCTGCGAGGATGCGGCGGAGTCTGCATTGTCCGAGTCGGAGGGCCTGCCTGGGGACCCGGTGAGTGACATTAAACATATCATAGCTTCCATGCAGCAGGGCCTGACTGCCATTGACGCAAAAATCGACACACTAGCCTACAGGATGGACAGGATGTCAGAGAGGGTTGACAAACACTCGGAACGCCTGGATATGGCAGAACGGCGCATCACGGAAACAGATGAGGCCCAGTCTGACCTCGACGTGGCTCAGAAACGAGTCGAAAAGGCCTTGACTGCATTGCAAGACAGGGCTGAAGATTTGGAAGCTAGATCACGCCGCAGCAATCTTCGTATTATTGGCCTGGCTGAATCCACGGCGACAGGCAATATGGAGACCTTAGTTGAAAAATTACTCACGACACTGCTGGGGGCCGACACTTTCTCCGCTATGTTTGTCGTGGAGAGAGCACACCGATCGCTGGGCTCCCGGCCTCAGCCCGGTGCCCCTCCGTGGCCTATCATCGCCAAGCTCTTGAATTACCGTGACAGGGATGCCGCGTTGCGAAAGGCGAGAGAACTGGGCAGTCTGAAATACGAGGGATCTACCCTTTCCTTATTTCCAGACTTCACCCTTAGAGTTCAGGAGGCTAGGAGGCAATTCACCCCTCTGAAGAGGAAGTTGAGAGACCAGAAAATCGAGTATGCAATGCTGTATCCTGCACGACTCAAGGTGATGTTCGATGGGAGAGCCAAGATATTCCTAGACCCGCAATCCCTGCAGAAAGCTCTTAAAGACCGTGAGAAGGCTGAAAGACAAGGGTCGGGCCGGCGGGGCGGGCCTAGTGCTGAAGCTGCAGATAGCGACCTAGATGAAAATGACTGATATGTTGACTGAATCCGGACAAAGTTCGCTCTGTGGTTGGCCCCTTCTGTCGAGTGTCAATCTAGGGGGGCTCCGCAACTTACCATTATTCCTGTGCTTCTGGTGAGCTGCATGCAAAGGGGTTACTGTTCATTAATTCTTATGGGTGTATTTGGGTCTACCACGAGGCCCACCCTCATGTTGCACTGTCTGCTATTGTCATCTTTGCTCTTTGGGGCCCAAGGGTGGATGTGTTAGACTCCTGGCTGGGGTCATTGATTACAGTTTACTCTGCTGGGGGATACGCTGCTGGCGGGCGGTGCGATTTGGGCTGTATAGGTGTCTCCTAAACGTAACTGTTCACTGTCAATGAAGCACAATGTTTGATCTTTGGTGGTTGGGCGGGGGGCGCACAAGTGTGGTATTCCTGGGCAACATCCGCCCCAATGCATTGCATGCTGTTCTCTTTTCTATTTTGGGGGATTCATTATTTTGTGTATGTATTGTCTTTCCTTTGGCTGCATATATTTGAGGTTACAGGGTGGGTTGCTATTCGCCTCTGCCAAGTTGGGGATTGCAAGGCATGGGTGGGGGGAGGGGCAAGGTTGAGTTTTGACTTTTTTTTTCACAGATCACATGTCGCACTTTGGTCACGATTGGTAGGGTAACGGGTGCTGCTTCACAGGTCTCCCACAATGTTTGTCAACACTCACTGTATGGCAGGTCGACACACTAAACAGGGGGGCCTTAAACAATTGAACCTCATTACTTGGAATGTTAGGGGGTTGAATGACCACAGAAAGGTTCGAAAAATCTTGGTGTATTTGAAACGCAATAAGGTAGACGTGGCTCTGCTCCAGGAGACCCACCTTCAGCCTGGCAGTGCACTACTTTCAGGTGGTAGATTGACAGGTCCCTTTCATGCTGCGTGTTTCACTTCCCATTCCAGAGGGGTGTTGACGTGGGTTAACCCCGGGTCGGGAATTCGTTTGGAGCATTGCGCAACTGACAAGGCTGGCAGGTATGTTGTATCCAGATGTTTCGGCAAGGAGCTCAATTTTCTCATTGTCAATTCGTATGGCCCTAATTACGACGATCCACAATTTTATCAGTCTATATTTACACTGTTGAGAGACCGACAGCCCTTGCCGTTGCTATGGGGGGGGGACTTTAATTGTGTCTTGGACCCGGTTCTTGATCAAGAGGTCCACCCAGGCCCTTGTCTGCTTCATCGAAAGCTATTGTTGACATAGCACTGCAGTTGGGTCTATCGGATGTTTGGAGGGCTAGGGCTAGTGCTAGGAGGGATTCACTGACTATTCCGCTTATCACGACATTCACACTTGTATAGACTATTTGCTCATTTCACACACACTACTGCCTAAAGTGCAGGACTGCTCTGTTTTGGCTCGGACTTTCTCGGATCACTCCCCTGTTCAGTTAGCCATATCTGTGCCTTCTCATGGTCCTCCTCCTTTCCTTTGGAGGTTCCCTCAGTATTCGTTGTTGGATGCTCTATTTAAATCAGAGTTGCAGGACGCAATCACTGAGTTCTTTGCTATTAATGTTGGCTCTGTAGATTCTTTTGCCACGGTGTGAGAATCATTTAAGGTTTATGTTCAGGGGATCGCGATTAGTAAACACGCAGGGGTTCTATGCTCAATTAGAGATAGGCTTGCTCTGTTAGAATCCCAGGTAGCGGGGTTTGAAGCCGAGCTCACAGGTGGAAATGATCCTAGCACACGAGAGCAGCTGAAGGAGGCGATGAAGGAGTACCACGAAGAGGCAGATAACGAGGTTAAGCATATGGGCAAATATGCCACAGCTAGATTCTATGGCGAGGCTGATCGTCCGGGATCGGTGCTGGCGGCTCTAGCTCATCGTAGATCAGAGCCCGGTGGCTTCTCTGAGCTAGTAGACGATGAAGGCTCTCTACTGACAGAGCAAGCAGACGTTAATAAACAGTTTCGCCGCTATTATCATGAGCTCTATAGTTCTAAGGTTTCCCCTAGCGAATCTGACATATTGCAGTACCTTGAATATATTGAACTCCCTTGGCTACAAAATTGGCACCGCGAATTCTTATTGTGTCCTATTGAAGCAGCGGAAATACGGCTAGCCTTGAACTCCATGCGTGAGGGCAGCGCCCCGGGGCAGGATGGGCTTACGGTGTCTTTCTACAAGGGCTTTAGTGACTTTTAATTCCCCATTTGTCCGCCCTGTTCCAGGAGATGGGAGGGGATGGGATAATGCCTCCCTCCATGCGCGAGGCCTTGATAATTACACTGTTGAAGCCTGGTAAGGACCCTCGTAAGTGCTCCTCTTACCATCCACTTTCCCTCCTAAACGTAGACACCAAAATATTTGCTAAGGTACTGGCTAATCGCCTGTCCCCCTTATTGCCTCAACTGATTGGCCCGGAGCAGGCTGGATTTATCCCAAGGCGCACGCTTTCGCACAACCTTCGCACAGTGTTCGGTGCCCTCCAACATGTTCGACTGGAGGTTAGGGCGTCAGCGGTCTTCCTAGACGCAGAGAAGGCCTTCGATTCGATCAAATCGACGTTTATGCTGGCTGTCCTGCGTCAAATGGGAGTTGGAGAGGTGTTTTTACAACTGGACTCAGTACTTTATAATTCTCCCTCGGCCCGGGTGCGAACTGCCGATATGGTCTCTGCTCCTATTCAGATCTCACGGGGCACTCGTCAAGGGTGTCCTCTTTCCCCATTACTGTATGCGGTTGCCGCTGAGCCTCTGCTGCGTGCTTTGCAGGAATACCACGGCCACAGAGGCCTGCGCTTCCCTAACTATGATTTTATTGTTTCAGCTTATGCTGACGACATGTTACTATATATTCGGGACCCTGAGACACATCTCGCACCCGTGATACGGGAAGTGTTGCGCTTCGGGGGTCTTTCGGGACTAAAGATCAACTGGGATAAGTCCATAATTTTTCCGCTGACACCAGCCATGGTTCCGATACCTCTTGACTTCCTTCTCCAATGGACGGCAGATCCAGTTCGCTACCTGGGTATCCAAGTGCACTCCGACGCGGACCAGGTGCTTACCGCAGATTATGGCAGGGCTATCGTCAAATTGGGCGAAGACATAGAGAGATGGATCCGGCTTCCACTCTCACTTACGGGCAGAATATCCCTTATGAAAATGATGGTGCTCCCGCGCTTTCTTTTCCTTTTCATCAATATTCCCATAGTGGTTCCCCAACACATGTTTCGGGAACTGCGGGTTTTGATGGGTAAACTGGCAAGGTCGGGTAAGGCTCCGCGCGTGGGACTAGGCACTCTTATGTTACCATATGCAGTGGGGGTATTGGGGGCGCCTGATCTGGAGCTATATTACAGGATAGCGCAAGCCTCGCATGCACACAGTTGGGTCCATGGTCCAATAGATTTACTGCATCTCCAGATTGAAAGCGTGGCTGCTGCCCCAGACCCTCTGGCACGTTTTTTGACTAAGGCGCCTGACAGGCGGTGTGGGGTCTTGGACTCGGTGAATTCCACGGTACATGCCTGGAACGCTATACTAAAGAAATTTTCTGGTGCGCAGCTGTACTCGCCTCGGATGCGAGTTGAATGGTGTCAGTGGTTTGCTCTTAGCTCTGAGCGTGGTACTCTCCGTGCTCTGCATGACCTACACATAAACGAGATGGGAGACTTGTTTAAAAATGGGTGGTTGATTTCATGGGAGGAGGCGGCTGCTGGCATTGAGGAGCCCTCAGCACTGATGCGCTTTCACTTCTTTCGTACGCGCCATGCTATGTGCTCTGTGTTGGGTGATGAACTTCTAGAGCCAATGGAAATTCCACCGCTATCCATAGCAGTGCGCTCGCAGTACCCTGCTAAGCTAGTTTCACACCTGTATGCTTCGACATTATCTGCTAAGACTGTCTCCTTCACGAAAGCACGTTTGGATTGGCAGACCGACACGGGGATCCCACTAACGGATGACATTTGGGCATATTGTTGCGAAGTTACACATAGTATCTCTCTTAATGGACGCCATAGGCTAGCTCACTTCAAATTTTTAAATAGGGTTCCTTACACTCCACAACGACTGTACTGGTATGGTCTGCGGGACACAGATAATTGTGAGAGATGCGACATGCCAGATGCTGTTTTTTTCCACATAGCCTGGCAGTGCCCTCCAGTAGCGAACTTCTGACGAAATATTTTCAGTATATTAAATGAGATGGTTGGTCTCTCTCTCACTCCTGATCCCCTATTGGCATTACTGGGCTACACAAAACCCTTACGGAAGAATGTCCGCAAATTGGTCGCTATGGGTCTCCTCTTGGCAAAACGTAGACTGGCTATGCGATGGATGAGGGGCCCAGTTCCCACAGTGGCTGAATGGGAAAATGACATGTTGTACTGTAACACCCAGTCAGACACCTACAATGAACTGCTTCCCCCCTGCGCTCGGCCGAAGAACTTCTGGGGGCTTTTCACACAGTATCAGTTGTCTCGCTTGCACAATGACGATGCGCAGGATTGATGTCCTTAATGTAGGGATCACTCCCCTCTGCTGTGTCCCTCTGCAGGGTTGCGGTTGTGATGGCCTTGTTTCTTACTCACAAGGATCTGACAATATATATGGATACCTGCCAATATATGAACATTGTAGTATGGTTTTATATTAGTCTGACTACCTGTGTGGCTCACCAATGTACCTTTATATTCTCATGTATGCACAATTTATTAATGATGCTGCTGGTAATGTGATCTATTTCTTCCTTTTTTTTAAATTATGTTGTTTATGCCTTAAAATCAATAAAAACATTTAAAAAAAAAAAAACTTCTGCATTGCAGAGTGATGTACTGCTAACATTCTCAAATGATGAAAAACACTTTGGCACACTTTTCTAGAAAGACAAGGCAGAGAATGACCCTGCAAGCCAGTATTTTTCTCACTTTACAAGGATCTAGTCCTTGCAACATCTTAATCTTTTGTTTAATACTTTTTTAGTATACTCTCGTAAGAAATTTCGTAAAATATCAATAGACTCCTGTCGTATACTACAAATACTACTACAATCCCACGTATACACTGGAGCTTGTGTACGTCTCCCTTGAACTTCTTCAGCTATCACTTCTTCCACATTTCTAGGAACTGTGAGAAGCTGGCCTGGCATATGCTGTCCACTAGTTATAGTGGGCACCTTGCACCAGTCCAAACGACCTTTATTGATGATAGGTTTAAAGACAACCTTTATTGAAAGCTATCCTAGTGGTAGCTATGGAGAGCAGCCTTCAGGCTAAGTCTTGAAGGAGTGTTAAGCTGTTTGTTTTACCAGTCTATAATCTCATGAATGACCAAATGAAAGGAGAACCACACCAGGTATATATATAAAATATATGTATTTATTACTAAACACTACCCACTAGTCTCTTTATGAGGCTAGAGGTCGAAATCCACAAGTTACAAGTCAATTAACACAGTAAATTAGCACAATATACGATTAGCATACCAATCCATATATTAAGAAAGTGGTATAAGAACCACGACTTGACTAGACACACGGCCTAGAGCCTGTAGAATCGCTGGGACCCCAAGGAACCACCCAAGGTAGTGACACATGGGATCCACGGGGGACGTGTGCAGTGTGTGAACACAGCCGCGAGCTCCGTTAGCATCTATGGGAAAGTCGCGGTTAGAGTTTTAAAGTTTAGGGACACTTCGGAGTGGACTAGGAACAAACCCTTTTGGACTAAGAGGGTTCTAGGGCCAACACCCATGGGAGCCCCGAAGTACTCGTGTTACCTCACCCAGGGAAGCCGGGTGCACAGGTGTCAAATGGTGTCGGGCCGCGCTGTCGTTTTCAATGGCCGCTGGCTGAAAAGTGCTGCTGCCGAGAAGCTGCGAAGTGTCCGAAGAGATCCAAGCCTGGATTGAGTATGAGAAGAACCTGAAAGCAGAGGGGACAGAGTCTAGGTCTCTAGCCAGTGACCAGGGGCACGATAGTCGAATGCCCACCAATGTCTGGTGCTTCCAGTTTGAAGAGGTGAAGACTGTCTCCACAGTCACGAGGACCAGGAGGCAGCGACGACCACCAGGAGCTGGAATCGAGCTGTCCCTTAAAGGTAGCAGCTGACTGCGGTGTCGTTGCCCGGATTGGATCCAACAAGCCTTGGTAACAGCAACCCATGCAGAAAAAGAACAATGGCTTTGGATTGGACCAGCGAGGTCCGAGGGACTCCCCAAGCAAGGGAGAGTCAGGGCAGGCCTCGAGAAATCACGGAGGCCCATTGAAAGTAGAGTTGTCTTTCTGAGGGACCCACAAGTTGATGGACAAGAGATTGCAAAGGGACCTCAGGCGGAATCACAAAATGGCAGCCCACGGGTCACTCGGAGTGGCCAGGCTAGCAATCTTTTGTGGATTTACTGCTCGGGGTCAGGGCTACAAACAACCCAAAGCACAGCCTCTAGATTGACCAGAAGCTAATGCACTTGCAAATGTGCATGGTATCCAGGAGTTCCGGTTCCACGGTACCCACAAGGGCTACAGGTCTCAGCTTTGCTGGGGACTCGGGTCAGCCTCTGGGAAGTTTGGAAATCCACCCCCTGGGTTGCAGGGTTGTCGGCGTCCGGCGGGACCTTCAGAGATGCAGACCGGACAGATGCGTCTTTGGTGCCTGCCAAGCAGGGGAGTAACTCCTTTACTCCAAGGGAGATTCTTCAGTCATCTGGCGTTTAAAAGATCGTCGAAGGTCCAGGATTCAGTTTCAGAGTTTCATCCAGGGATATCTAAAGTCCTGTTGCCAGGGGTTCCTATCTTATACCCAAGGAAGGGGTTGGACTAACTCAGGGGACCCACCTATGGGAGGGTTTGGAAAGAGGGGTGGCTATACCCATTTCCTTTGTCCAGTTTCATGCCAGAGCAGGGGCTGGCAGCCCCTGCAATCAGTTTGAACTGGGGTATGCACAGGGACACCAAATGTGCCCCCAGTGCAGTACTTCAAAGCACTCAGAGAATGCACCCACCCAGCCCAATACACTAAAGCCTATCTGGGAGGTGGTAACACCTCCCTGTGACAGGAAACCTATTGTCCAGGCCTTCCCTGCTGGAGTTTCGGTCAGCAGTAGGAGGCCAGACTCGTGTCTGTGGCTGCAGCATCCATTTTGTGATGCCAGGGCTCTGTTTAGCTGGTACCGGGTATACCGGTGCTGTCATGTCTCTCCCTCTAGAAGGGTGGGATCATACTCCCACACCAGTTACTGGTGTGGGGGTATGATTCCAAGGTGTTTGACACCAAACACGACATGTTTCTGTGCAGCCATCCCAAAGTTAGCATTAACCGTTGAGATATAATGCACTTAAGAGTATATGGTCAGGCTGCACTCACAGACAACCCCGGAGGATAGATTCCGAAGGCTGCAGAGGGGCTCTGCTCATGCATGGGCACCCTCTCACATAAAACCAAGCACCCTGCCTTCAGGATTGATAAGGCCTGCCATAGGGGTGACTGATAGGTTTATATGTGCAGTGATAGGGTGAGATATAGTGAACCTATATCTCAGTAAGGGGTGCATGCACCACCTCACTCAGGCTGCTGTAGTAGTCCTGTGGTGTCATTTTGGAAGGCTTCCTAGGGCTGGCATAATACATGCTGCAGCCCCTGGTAGGCCTCTGGGGTACCTATGCCCTGGGTACATAGTATACCATATACAAGGGACTTATAAGGGCACCCCAGAATCCAATCTGAAGTGTACCTAAGGTACATGGAATCCATTTTAGAGAGGAAGCAGCTAGGCTGGGGTCCTGGATAGCAGGGCCCCAGCCAGACTAAAGTCGAAAAACTGTGAAACATCAGCAAAAAGTGGGGGTAACCATAAGAAGCAGATCCTACTCTCCTACAGGAACCATCTTTTCTTTTTCAATTGCAGAACCATTCTTAACTTCATAAGCACGACCACTGGTATCAACTGCGTGAACTAATGTATTGTTTTGAAAATAGCTCTCTTCATTAAAAAAAGGTTCTGAACTAGAACTGTGCTTCCAATCACCCAAAACGTTTTACAAAAGTTAGTTCTGTTAATTAATCTTTTCTTTTACTTTTGTCCTTCATAGAATGCATTGGTTTATCCAATGTTCGCATTCTTTTTAGAACTAATATAAACAATCTTCTTTTCAATTCAAAAGCCTTTTCAACTATACTTTCAATCTCTTGTTTCTTTTTATAAAATGCAGATCTTTTTTTATATTTCTTGCAATCTTTCAATAAATTTTGTACTACTCTACATTTATACATACGTTTTCGAATATCGTGATATTGTTTCATCCTTCTTTCAACATAGATTGTTTTCTCATTTCCTGAATTTCCATTAATTTGTCCTTTTTAGGTCTCGCCTAGCGGTGCAGCGCATGCGCTGCTCGCTTTGCGAGGCATGCAGTATACACTATAGGTGAGGGAAGCCCCGGCCATTCCCCCGCCCACTTTTTCATTGGCTTGTGACTTTTTCCTTTCTAAATGCTGCCTTCTGATTGGTTTAGAGGCTGCTAGTCCCGCCTTATGACGGCCCTGTCTCCTTCCACGGCTATTGGCCCCTTTACTGCGTGTTTCCTGAGCACTACTTCACAGTCGATCGTCATTTGGGCTTCTTTTTGGTAGGATTGTAGTTAGGTTTGGGCTTTGTTTTAAGGAGGATTGGGCTTGTTCCTCTTGTGAAAGCTGCTGCTGCTGCTACAGCGCACTCTGTGTACAGGCAGCTTGTTTAAAAGGCACACGCACTGGGCACCTGGTGATTTGTAACTTTTTATTACTCCTCGCGGCGCCCGCTTTCACTTTTAAATATTCCGCGTAAGGGCAGCCTTTACTTTAAAATACTAAGTCTGAGCCCGCCTTCACTTCTACATCTAAGCGCGACGGCCGCCTTCACTTATCCCACATTCACTTTTATTTCTAAGCGTCACAGCCGCCTTCACTTTTAATTATTAAGCGCGACGCACTCCTTCACTTTTAATTTGTGAAAGCATCCGAGGCATTCCGCCTTTTAACTCACATTCCATTCAAACATGGCCGTGAGCTTTGCTGCCTCTAAATCATGCCCTTGTTTGCAGCTCCCGTCTGTATGTACTCCCCCCTTGTCTGTGCGCATGCTTAATATCAAAAGCATGCGCACAAGGTTTGGTCGTTCCGAGCCTCAGGGTGCAAACAAGTAAGACACTCCTCCCACAGAAGAGCAGCGTTAGTGCTTTGAAGTGCTTCTCGAGCTTTTTTGTGTTTATTTTTCGTTGCTTCACGCGATTACCCTTCCCAACCTGACAATAACCGTAGCTCTAGGACTGTCCCTTGGACAGCTGTGCGTCCTCCGCCCTAGGCTAGGTTTCCAACGAGGTCCTGGGGCGCCATTAATTTTTCCACACCCGCAGGCAGCGCGCGAACCCGGGGTCTGCACTATGCGAGGGAGGCATGCATTGCTTCTCAGCATATCTGCTTATGCGATCTCCACGGAGGTGATTAAACGCATGACAGACATCCGTTATTACACCCCTGCCTCCAGCGCTCTTCACAGGAGGAGTTCAGTCCCGAAGCATTCGGGGACTCGCGTGCTTCAGTCATTCCACTTGTTTGTAGTCTGCGATTACTGTGTGGTATGCTGGTGTTTCGACAGCGTTCCTGAAATGTCACACCAGAGAGGAGTCTAGAGACTGAAGAAACAGATGAAAAACGTTAAGTAGTGGAATCTTGCCTACCCAGAGCATGTTTATGCACCTTGATGCTAGCGTGAAATCCCCGATTAAAACTCTGCATGCAGATGTGAAGGCAGTCATGGGAAGTAGTTACATTCCATTGCATATTCCAATAAATGTTTCCCATTTATGATTTTTATAGGGAAAGTAGTTCATATTTGTGTATATTTTTTGCATTCGGTTTTTAAAAATGTTTTTGTCAGAACCCAGATATTAACCATAACCACCACCACCATTACCAAGACCATTATTACCATCATTTCCAGCACTACCATTATCACCACCATTAACACAACAGCCTCTATGCATGTTAGCGTTTGCTTACTTTGCTACATGTAAGCTGACCGATTGTCTTTGCTAATGCTTGTTTTTCTTGCAATGTTCCTGAAATTGACAGCACATTTTGGACCAGTTGTCATTTGCGTGCATAAGAGGCTATTTTACTACTTTTCTGGCCGAGTTAATGCAGTTCTATGCATTTCAAAAATATTTGCAGTGAAAACAATCTTGAGACATAAAATTACAAATTAAGGGGAATGTTATTAGTGTGGGTACCTTCCACTGGTGTACGAAGGCCCATAAGTACCAGATTTTGAGGCAAACCCTTGACAATGGAAATCTGGTGTCATCGTAGGTCCCGGAGGGCCACATCCAGGCCACATTTTCCGACTAACCTCGTAATTTTACATACAATACAGTTTGATGGAACTCCTTTATGTATTCAGTGTGATCCTGAGAATTTGGCTTGAATCTTAACCTTCCAATGTAAATACCATTATTATAGATTAATTTCGTATATGTTTATCTTATGTGGACATTTTAAAAACCCGGCCTGGATTTTGCTCTCCAGGAGCCACTTTGGGCACCCTTAATTGTAAAATATTTATGTTTAGATTCCTTGCATGAATATTATTCCACCTGAGTATCTTAAAATTTGCACACCGATTTATGGACACCGCTATTGTTCCTCGTTCGGCTGTCTACTCTATAAACTATTTTACTGCGTGTATTTCCTGTTTCTTACCTCTGTGCCACTCTGATTTTCTTTTTACAGAAAGATCTGCACTACCTGCAGCAGTGGCTGGAGGTGTTTGTGGCGAGCTTTGAGAAGGTCACCGCAGTGCACTCATTGGAACCGAGAAGGTACGTCTGATCCTACTCTTGTGTGATGAGTCGGTGTCTTGACAGTTTGTGTTTTGTACAGCATTGAACCCCCCCCCCTGAGATGACTGCACTGTATGGACGTGGTTTGCTGGCCACATTTGTAGGTTTGTTTTTAATGCTTGTAGGGAAATCACAGATATTTAGCATTTGCCTACAGAGAGCTGTCTTGCAGGTTGGACAGTCATCAATACTGAGACATATTGTTACTCAAAGCGCAAGCGGTTGCAACTGTTATTTTCTGTTTCACAATTTCACATGCATGGAATACGCAACTCTGGTGCTTGCTTCTGAAAAGAGATGTTAATGTTGTGGGCCTGGTCCAACTTGTGACAGAAAGGCCCTGGATGCCGCCACTGATGCTCTGCATCCTGATCTGTTTGATTCACTGCTGGCAGCAGGGAGGATCCAGGGGGACCAGTGTGGGCAAAGGCTGGCTAACACATATGTGTTTTAGTAGTTCAGCTAACTTCCTATGGCTGTTATTAATCAATAAAATGAATGCTGCAATCATTCTGAGCTGCCTGCACCCCTGGCCTGTGGTGTGCTGATTATAAGAACTGTGCAGTCACGCTGTCTGACTCTGTCCTGTTTTCAGATGCCTGCTATTAGCGCACTTTAGTTCAATGACGAGTGCCTCGTTGCTGAAATGGGTGTAATTTCTGATATTTATGTTTCCCTCATCTTCATCACTTGATTTTACTCACAAGCAAGTGTCACTCATAGTTGTTGCCTTAACATACAACTGACTAGTCATGTTTTTGGTCACAAGGGATCTAAACAGGGCACAAGGGGACAAAACAAATGTGTCCTCTGCGTATGGACCTTTATTTCCAAGCAGGACCAATGACTAGTAGACATTGCATTTTGTGTGGCCCTAAAGAAAAGTGAATCTCTCAATTCCAAAATGTTCTCAACCAAATAGTGCTTTTAGTGAATAACTGTTATGCAGCTGTGTCTGGGTGGATGTCTGGAATAATACTTTATTAGTTAGATTATATTATATCATATTTTCAGCATTTGAATACTCACTTGTGCCAGTGCTGTGCCCTTATATCAGTCTGAGCATTTGGGACAAAGTGTTTATTGATCTGACTGGAGTCACTCTTATAGTGTATCTTTGTGTCTGTTGTTACTCTAACACTTGCTGCATTTATGAATTTGGTCCTATGGGCATGAGGA
Source organism: Calotriton arnoldi (assembly GCA_963921515.1). Taxonomy (NCBI): domain Eukaryota; kingdom Metazoa; phylum Chordata; class Amphibia; order Caudata; family Salamandridae; genus Calotriton; species Calotriton arnoldi. Next base: position 278,257 of record CAWUFW010008073.1, on the reverse strand, counting down.
TGAACTTTCGTGTGTTTAATGCGTCTTTATAAATCTACAAATATTATTTCTGTGAGTAGTGGGGTTGTGCAGTTGGGGGCATAGTGTCGCCACCTATGTGGCTTTAGTTCTGTGTTTGGGTGGAACAGATATTATGAGTTTACAAATTGTTCCCTATTGTACGCACTGGTGGGCCGTTTTATAGAATGTTGAAATGCATTTTATTATTCTGATTAATAAACTTGCCTCTATAATACTCTGTCTGGAGCAATTGGATATATAAGAATGAGAAGTTGCTGCTTCCAATGTTTTGTTGCACTGCTTCAACTGGGTATTCATCTGTTGCTTTTGTGTAGGTTGTGTAGGTTTTAATGCTGTGGTTTGAGGATTTCCCCACTTATGGAGTGTTGTTTGAGTAGCCCTCTTTGCCTTCTAAGCGGTGTTAGGTGCTGTGTTGATTGAGAGTATGAAGTTGTTGAAACAAGTGCCACATCTACTGCCACACTTATAATCACTGCCACTATATCACTAATCACTGCCACAATATAATGCATGGCTAAACACTTATAAGGTCCCAAAGGCGAGACCGATTGCATTGCAAATGCTTGTTGTACTTTGATTTTACATATCCAAGCATTCTGGGAGCTGTAGTCTAAGTTCGTTTTGTTTGAGTCCATTGGACCAGTCAATATATGTGACAACAATGATATGTAAAAGCACATTTCAGGAATGGTGTAAAGTGATGTTCTGGTGAGGTGGAGCCACCTGGAGATCCTTACTATTTGTGAAGATGGGATCTGTCTTTCCACACTCTAATGTATGCCTTGTGACAACTTTATCCAGTCTTGAATTGTAGCTAATAGCTCACTGTATTCTGGGACTTGTAGTTTTTCTTTAAAACTGTACATAGGAGTTCAGAGCCCTCAGCATGCACAGTGGTGTTTACCGAGGTCCCAATTAGGATTGGCCCGTACAAGGTTGCCCTATTTATTACACCCGATATTCCGACAGTGGACGAATGTTAATTTATTGGGTGCTATAAATAGCACCCAATTACTATAACTGACCAACAAATTGGGCTAATGAGTGGATTGTTGTGTTTAACGCACCAAAACGTCCTATTATTTTTGGCTTATCTGTGCCCTTGTAAATTTCGACAGGGTTTACCTGCTGACATCTACTAAAAGAGAATGCGTGAGGTGTAATGCTTATCAAACAAATTGTAATTGGGATATGCGTGGTAATAGAATTTACTGTTTGCAGTAAATGAGACCCAGTTAAAAATGCGGCATAACATACAGATTTTGGCGTTAACATATCTTGTTATGTAATAGGCATTTTTCTCCAGGTAAATTGTGACAGTTTTGACTTAGCAAAATATACCTGGGGAGAAGTGCGGCCGGTGTAGTGCTTGTCTCACAATTTGTCTCTGCCACATGTGCTGTAATTAAGTAAACATCGCTACAAAAATAGCTCAGCACACACAAAACTGGTTTTACAAACAATGTATGCTGCTATTTAGCAAAGACCAGAGGTCACAGGCAGACAAACAGTGCTAGGCCTGGTGAGGGGCGGAAGTATTTTCCGTGGGTGCTAAAGAGGCCGAGACAAGTGTATGAATGAATGAATGAATTCTTTCTTTATAGACAAGTGTAACTTTAACATTCTGTTTCCATAAAAGCCTCTTTTCCTGCTCCCCAGGCAAGGAAGAGCCTCCGTGTAATATGTCACTGCTCAGAAGCGACCATTTTATCATGCGCCGTTCTGTGTTTCTGACAGTATGAATTTTAGGTGACTAAAGTCTTTGTGTGTTTTGTGATTGCTTTTTGTCAGATTCTCAGCAGCCATGGTTTAAGCGTCCATCCTTGCTCTCTGCCTTCTAAAAAACAAGCATTGGCATAGCCAATAGGTCTCGCTTTTGGGACCTTATAAGTGTTTAGCCATGCAACAGTTGATGTTGTTGCACCAAGGATATTGTGCTGCATAACTAAATACTTATAAGGTCCCAAAAGCGAGACCTATTGGCTATGCCAATGCTTGTTTCATTTCATTCTTCTTCTTTCTACAACTATTCTTTCTATTTTCAGCATTTTCAAAATCCTTTACAGTCCTTAAAAGTCTTTTAATAAATTCTTTTGTTCTCTTCCCACAAGACTTTTTCTTTTTTGCCACATGTTGTAGTTCATCTAATTCCTGCTTTTGTTTCTTCTTTAAATAGTACTGTTTTCTTTGTTCTTTTTTCTTTTGCGCTTTTTTTGTCATGGTGAATCTTTCTTAATAATAATGAAGAATATCTGGAAAAAAAGAATTTTAAAAATAATGTATTATTATTAAAATAATTATATACAAATATTCTTATCTATCACTAAAGAAACACCTTCTATTTAAAAGCTACAAACAAATGCATATATATGGTTTTCGGAACATGGTAACAATTACACCTGAGCTGCAAAATAAGTGAAGAGGGTGTAGAAACACAAAAAAGAAATGCAGCACTAATGTCTGAATGATTACAGCACTACATATCTAGTGCCTGCATCATTGTAAGACTGCATGGCGACTACTTGGGTGTTTTTATAAGTGCATGAGAGTTGGACTCAACTATAAGTCTCTCCATATTGTTACAACCACACATACATATCTCTATGTTTTCAAATCATCATAATATCTAAAATATCTGCTTCAGTAATTGCATAATTCTATGGGTAGTGCTTGGGTGATTCAATGAGTGCAAAGGCAGTCACTGGGTAATTGCAATAGAAGATGAAAGAAGGAAGACAAGTAAAAAAAGAGACAACAGGGGTGCAAAAAGAAGCAAGAGAGGTGCAGAAAGAAGCATGGAAACTGCACAATGAAGCAACAGGAGTACAGACAAAGGCAAGAAGTGCTGAAAGAAGCAACAGAGGTGCAGAAGGAGGCAAGAGAACTGCAGAGAGGCAAGAGAGTTGCACAAACAGGCAAAACAGGTACAGAAAAAGGGCTAATTGCATGAGTGCAGACATAGACGTTGAGTGCACGAATAAGTGTATAAATACCACCTGAACGCATACATAAGTGTAAAGATACAGACTGCATGATTAAATGACTGCAGGTATACTACATAACTAGTGCTTGGGTGATTGCATGACTACAGGGGTATTATGTGGTGGATTACTGGAGTACATAGCATGCGAGTTGGGCCTAGCCAAATATAAAGCAGCACACTATTACAGGCAATAGAGGTGCAGACACAGGAAAAACAGGTACAGAAACAGGTAAAAGGGGTGCAGAAAGAGGCAAGAGGGGTGCAGAAATTTGCAAGAGAGGTGCAGAAAGAAGAAAAGCAGTGCAAAAGAACCAACAGAGGTGCAAAAACAGCCAAATGAGGTGGAAGAGAAGGCAAGAGAACTTCAGAAAGAGGCAAAAGAGTTGCAGAAACAGGCAAAAGAGGTACGGACACAGGGAACAGGTGAGCAGAGTGAGGCAAGAGAGGTGCAGAAAAAGGGAAGAGGGGTACAGAAAAAGGGAAGAGGGATGCATATATTTGGAATAGAGGAGCAGGAAGAAGACAGTGCAGTACAGAAAGAACCAACACAGGTGCACAAAGACGCAAGAGGGGTACAGAAAAAGGCAAGTGAAGTGCAGAACGAAGCAAAAGAGGTGCGGAAAGAACCAACAGAGGTGGAAAAAGAGGCAACAGGAGTGCAGAAAGGGGTAAGAGAGGTGCAGAATGAGGCAAGAGGGTTACAGAAAGAGACAGGAGGGGTGCAGAAATAGGGACAGAACTGCAGAAAGAAGCAACAGAGATGGTGAACGAGGCACAAAGGGTGCAGAAACAGACAAGACAGGTGAAGAAAGAAGGAACAGAGGTACAGAAAGAGGCAAGAATGGTGCAGAAAGAGGGAAGAGAGGTGTAGAAAGAGGCAAGAGAGTTCCACAAAGAGGGAACAGGGGTGCAGAAACAGGCTAAATGGGTGCAGAAAGAAGCAACTGAGGTGCAGAAAGAGGCAAGTGAAGTACAGAAGGAGACAAAAGGCATGCAAAAAGAGGCAATAGAGGTACAAAAACAGGCAAGTGAGATGCAGAAAGTACAAGAGATTTGCAGAATGAGACAAGAGAAATGCAGAAAAAGAAACAAACGTGCACAAAGAAGCAACAGAAATACAGAAAGAGGCAACAGAGGCGCACAGGAAACCACGAGTGGCTTGCACACCATTAGTACCAATTTAACACACACATTTAGCAATAAGTAACAGGTGACCATTCTAGGTTTGCAAAGGGCCTTCCACCACACTGTAAGACTTGTCGCTGCATTTTTGTTAACGTTTGAAACGTTTGAGCTACAAACAAGACTTTTTTTGTTCAAATCTGCAGATTAGAATGCAGATGATGAATTATGTAGCTAATGCAGAAAGTGTATATTTGTGCAAAAGTCGGTACAGCCAAACAGTCGCAGAATTCCAGTGGCCCTGCTCATACCTCTGACTAGGTTCACAATTGCTCCTCAGTGATTCTCCTCATATTGTTAAAAGCACGCATACATATATCTCTACGTTTTCAAACCATCAGGATATCTAAAACAAATATATGACTGCATAGGTACAGCCTGCATGATCGCAAGACTGAAGGGGTAGTACATAACTAGACCCTGAGTGATTCCTTGCCTGCAAGGGTAATATCTGGTGGATTACTAAAATACATAGCAAGTGAGTGGGTGATTTTATAAGTTCATGAGTACCGCCTGGGTGATTACTGAACTACTAAGATACTGCCTGACTGATTACAGGAGTGCAAAAGAGGTGACTGGGTGATTTTAAAAGTACATGAGTTATGGCTGAATGATTACATAAGTACAAGAAAAGTGCGTATGTGATTGAAAGAGTACAAGGGGATTAAAGGAGTACATGGGTAACACCTCGGCGATTGCATGACTGCAGGGATAATGTCTGGGGATTTACATGACTACATAGCAAGTGACTGGGTGATTTTATAAGTGCATGGGTACTTCTTGGGTAATTGCAGGAGTACTGATGTAGAGCCTGAGTAAATTAAAGACTGTAAAAGTAGTGCCTGGGTGATTTCATAACAGTATGACCACTGGTTGAGTGATTACAAGAGTAGAAAGGTAGTGCCTCCGTGATTCAAGGAGTGCAACAGTAGTGCCTGGGTGATTATATAACTACATGAGTTATACCTTAGTGATTGCATAACTGCATAGATAGTGCCTAAATGATTGCATCAGTGCAGCAGTAATGCCTGAGTGATTACAGCACTGCATATGTAGTGCCTGCATCATTGTAAGAGTGCATGACGAGTACTTGGGTGTTTTTATAACTGCATGAGAGTTTGGCCTAGCCAAATATAAAGCAGCAGACTATTACATGACTCATCTATAAGACTATCCATATTCTTAAAACCACGCATACATATGTCTCTACCTTTTCAAATCATCATGATATCTAAAAGAAATATGTATACAATATTTGTGAAATATAGCAAAACCTAGAAACTGAGACAAGTACTACATCTGCCTGAGTGATTCCAAAACTCCATGGGTAGTGCTTGGGTGATTGTATGAGTGCAATGGTAGTCACTGGATAATTGCAGGAGAAGATGGATAGTGACTAGCTAATTGCATGACTGCAAACATACACATTGACTGCATGGATAAGTGTATAAATAGCGCCTAGGTGAATAGATGAATGCAACAGAAGGGCATGGGTAATTCTACAACTGCAAGGGTAGTGTGTAGGTTATTACATGACTGCATAGGTACAGCCTGCATGATTGCATGACTGTAGGGAAAGTACATAACTAGACCCTGGACGATTACATGCCTGCAAGGGTACTATCTGGTGGATTACTTTTGTGCTACATCTTCACCATTCTATCTAAAATTATGCGGCATCATTCAACTATACCTTTCTACAGACTAGAAAAAGAAACCTAATTAATAACACCTTATATGAGCATCTTTGAAACCACACTTTTGTGCTGCATTTTCACTTTTCTATCTAGAATTATTCGGCATCACTCACCAATACCTTTCTACAGACTAGAAGAAAGAAGCCTATTTAATAATACCTTATGTGAGCATCTTTCAAACCACACTTTTCTGCTGCATGTTCACCATTCTACTAGTACTCACACTCTTGACCCTACCACATAAAAAGCAACAACAGCTCTTTGTTATACATCATGCACCTTAAAATGTATAAGACATATGAAATTACATATACAAGTAGAAACATACTTGAGACAGAAGTCCATGCACAACTTAAAACTTGACAGAATCCACCTCCAAATTTAAACCAACAACTAAAATTATGCGGTATACTACAAATATACATATCCAGACACTAAAACAAACTACCATAATCACAAATCCATCTTCCAAAATACACATATTACTATACAGAATCTTTTTTAAACAACATTTAACTACAATAAAACAAACTGCAATACACATCTCTACATTTAATAATATATTTCAAACAACACAGTTTTTGAATAATTTTAAAAGTTTAAAAATAAACCTCACAAATGTATAACTCACCTTCCAAATAGATTTGTAGAATTTAAAATATCACAAAGTCTTTATTGAGTTTAGTAACCAAAAGTATACAACATATAAAGAAATACGGGTATATCAAATTCCCGACCCCCCCCCACCCCCTCCCCCCAAGGATTTTCCCACCCACCCCACCCTGGCTGGACCATGAAGAAAGAAAAAAAAGCAAGAGAAAAGAAGAGAAACACGAGTAAAGAAATACATTCAACCTTTGGCATGAAAAAAGGGACAAAAGAAAAAAGGGCTAAGAAGGGGACTAAAGGAAGAAAAGGGCACATTATACGAGAAGGCACAATCTAGAGGTGGAGACAAACAATAGCTAGCCCTTATTGAAGCGCCAAGTTGGTACATAACCAATACACATATACCTATACATATACATATTCTTAACTTCCAAAATCCCGCCAGCTTAACTATTGTCCAGCCACCTTGTCAAAGGAGCCCAAATGTCCATCCCCTTGGCTCTTGATATCTGCCCCCTTCTGGCATATATTGCGGTTTCTAACCTGAAAACAGCCAGGAATCTCCCCAGCCATTGTTGTCCCATAGGGGGTACAGGATCAAGCCAGTGAGTGGCCAAACAAAGTCGGAAAACTGTCATAGCGACAAAGAGAAAGGTTTGAACCTGAGCTGGTAGTTGAGAGCTGCTTACCCCCAATACTATCAGCTGGGATGTCATCTCCACTCTCTGTCCCAGATGGGATTCAAGGGTGGTGCCGACTTCTCTTTTGATCAAGCCCAGCTCCAGGCAGGAGGCAAACATATGCACGATATCTGCTGCTGGATAGCTACAGCGTGGACATGTTGTTCCAGCACCTCCTCCCCATTTAGAAATCTTCTCAGGTGTTATATAAAGATTAAACCAGGTCTTGAAGCATTGCAGTTGGAGATTCGTAGCAATGCAAGAGGTTTGGGCCCTATTTAAGGAATCTTCTGCCTCCACTACTGCAACCTGTAACCGCTCTTGCCAACGTCCCAGATGTTTGGGTAAGTCATCGCTCATTGTTTCCATTAACTTTTTATAGATCCCACCAAGTGTACCAGACCCTTTGAGTAACATCTCAACCAGCGTCACCCGATCAAAGCCATTGCTACCTCCGGTCTTCCTCCCTAAGAAATCTCTTATATGGAGATATTTAAAGAAATGCCTATTATCAACCCCAAAGGTATCTTTAATCTTGTCAAATGTAATCACCCCTGTTTCATCCATGATGTCCCCAACCATCCTAACTCCTTTGTCATTCCATATTTTCATAAATCCATCATTAAAGATACTGGGGAGCGACTTGTTACCATAAAAAGGGGTATAAGCTTGAATTAGGCCCATACCGAACCTTTTTCAAACAGATACCCAGGTTTTAAAAGCACACATTAACGTCTTGAACTTCACTCTTTTGTAGTACTTAAAATCAGTATAATGTAGGAGACAGCCCCTAGCCCCTGACCCCAACAATACATCATAGAATGAAGCGGGACCCGCCTCCTGTCTTTGATTAGGTTCCACCCCAATTAAACTTCCTAATTTAAATAATATGGCCGCCCAGTGGTATAGTTGAAGATTAGGAACCGCCCATCCTCCTCTATCCCTGGGCAGCATTAAAAATGTAAGGGCTCTCCGGGGGCGGCAATTGGCCCAAAGAAATTTAGTGAATAATTGGTTCATCATTTTAAACCATGTGTTATTAATAGCCAGCGGAATTGCCCTAAAAAAATATAATTTTTTGGGTAAAAACACCATTTTAATAACATTGCACCTCCCCACAAGGCTTAATTTAAGATTATCTATACGATGAAAATCCGCTTTAAATTTTGGGAGCAATGGATCCAGGTTAGTTTCCACAATCTTAGACACTTCTGCCACTATCTCAACCCCCAAATAGGTTGCCTTCCGTACTACCCGAGGGTCATTAACCTGGAGTCCCTTACCAACTACAACAAGAGTTTTATTGGAGTTGAGTCGATAACCCGAAATATGTCCAAAGATCTCCGCTTCCCTTTCAATTTCAACTAGTGCTGCAAGTGGATTAGGGGTCATGATGGCAAGATCATCGGCATACGCCAAAATCTTAGTGCTCCCCCCCTCGCAATGTACTGCTATGATCTGGTTGTTGTCCATAATTTTCCTGACCAGAGGGTCAATGTACAAAGCGAATAGCAGGGGGAGCAGGGGCCACCTGGCGCGCCCCCTGCTTATCGAAAAAGGGCCTGACAGTTCCCCCATAATAGCAATTCTGGCCACCGGGTTATTGTACATTATTGAGATAGCCTTAATGAAGCCAGCACCGAACCCTCTACTCTCAAGAGTTGCCCATAAAAAGGCCAGGAGACCCTATCAAAGGCTTTTCCGCGTCTAGCAGGATTAGCCCGATAGGGTCTCCCGTAATCTCAGCCGCATCAAAGAGAGCAATCACCCTCTGAATATGATCGATTGTGCGCCTACCTGGAACAAACCCATGTTGGACAAGAGAGACTAATTTTTTAATCACTACGGCTAACCGATTTGCCAAAATCTTGGCATAGATCTTGACATCGCTATTTATTAGCGTTATAGGCCTATAAGATCCCAATTCTTTAACCGGTTTCCCTTTTTGGGAAAAACCACCATATTGGCAAGTCCCCAAGAATCGGGCGCCATCTGACCTGCCTGGGCTTTAAGAAAGACTTCGACCAATAATTCTAGTAAACAGGGAGCCAGCTTTTTATAAAATTCCCCTGGAATAAAATCAGAGCCCGCCGCCTTCCCGTTAGCCTAAGAGTTAACGACACCTGCAACCTCTTCCGCCGTAATGGGTACCTCTAATATCACAAAGTCTTAAAGGATTTTCTTTTGCACACAATCAATATAATGCACTGCTCTCAGCAAGGCAAAACCAGTAATGGCAAAGTTTCCCTCTCTTTTTCCACACAAATACATGTAAGTAACAAATCACATTGCTTCCTATATTATTTCAAATTGTAAAACACATTTCTATTGGTTACACATATTAAGCCTTACCAACTGACTTCTGAAAGTGCCCAAACGGCTTCTAGATTTTTCTAAAGTCATGACTCCACCGTGCACCACCGCGATGGATCCGCGAATTCATACGGGAGTTCAAAAATATATTACAAATAAATATACCACTATTTTTTAAGAGCACACCACTTCTAAAGATACTACTGACTTGGGAAATCTTACTTTAATAACCTTTCTCTTATATATAAATAACAATTTCACATTTTAAGTCCACAGTTAAGTTTCAACCCTACCCCCATTCTGCTTAATGCCAGTTTCCATAGTAACAGTTCATGGAACATTCCACTTAACTGACAGGTCACAAGTTCAACATATTTTCAAGTTCACCACACAATGTTGCAAATGAAAACAGCAGGTGTGGTTGACTTTGAAAAATATGACCTTATCCTTTCTACTGTACCTTTCAAACACTTTTTACTAACCAATAAGAAACATGCTTTTTAAAAAGAGTAACATGCACTCTATTTTTGAATACACAATATTCTTAAACAGCCAATCAATTCTCTTCTTTTTAAAAAAGAGCATCTTGTCCACCATTTTACATACATCTCATTCCACCAACTGACTACCTCAGCTACAGACATCTTTTCATTACTTCCAGACATCCCTTCAAGATGCTTACAGTGTGAATTGTTGGGCACAGCTATGTTTTCTGGTGCAAAAGGTATGCTGAACGCAGAGGTATTCACAAAGACCTAGCTTTGCAAAATGTGGACATTAAATGGATTGCACAGAGAGGATTAAAGTGGCACCAATTGATGCCTTTGGTTAAAACCTCTTTTTATCTCCAACCCCTTGACCTCATGATTGTGCACTGTGGTGGCAATGACCTAGGCACATTGACTGGGGTAGGGCTGGAAATGCTAATGAAGGACACCTTTGCACAATTGATGTTGCTTTTAGCTCGAACTGTCTTTGTATACTCTAACATATGCCAAAGACAGAAATGGAAGTGGTCAGATCAATTCTGTCCACAGATTGAGAAAGCTAGAAAAAATGTCAATAAAGCTACTTCTGCTTACCTCAGAGACCATAGGATGGGCTCCATATATAACAACAATCTACGTTTTGATATGGATGGCATCTACAGGAGTGATGGAGTACACTTCACAGATCAGGGAAACAGAGTCTTTCTCAACAACCTAAAGCTCTGCATCGGCACTTAAATGTAGCTACAACAAACTCAGAATGAAAAGAAGGGTTCTTTTAGAGCCACCCTATAAATTAATACTGATTATATTTTTTTCACACATACAATTTTTTAAAATTTTTGGGGGGATTCGCGCACCCTCCGCGAATTCACACAACAGAAGCACAAACTCAGTGCACTACAACACAGCACACTTTTCAACTTTAAATATTATTTTTTAATTTTATATATTTTTAACAACTTTATCAATTGTAATCTTGTCATTAACTTCAATCACAGTACCTTTTTAAAACATTTTCACAAATACAACACTACCTTCTACATTATATACTACTTTCGATTCGCGACTCCATCGCTATTACACAGGGGGCCGCGCTGGAGTCGCGACTCCAAACCCGAAACAAAAAAAAAACGATCTCCTTTAATTATTTCGTATTCGCCCCGGGGACCCCATCCCCTGGGGCCTGCCACCATTTTATGTGCTATAAAAAAAAAAGAAGGGGGGCCGCGTGGCCCCCCTCCTCAGGCCAATACTGGCCCCGGGGACCCCATCACCCGGGCCCTAGCCTCTTCTTTTTTTTAAATTAATTACAGGAGGGGGGCAGTGTGCCCCCCTTCCGGGCCACTTGTGCCCCAGGGACCCCATTCCTCGGGGCCGGCCTTCCGTATTTTATTTTATTTTTAATTAGAGGGGAGGGGGGCCACATGGCCCCCCTCCCGGGCCACTTCTGGCCCCGGGGACCCCATCCCCCGGGGCCTGGCCTCTCCATTGGGGACCGTGGGGGAGCCCCAATACCCCCACGGTCCCGCCGGCTCCCTGCCTCCAGCGGGAGCAGGCATTGCTTTTGAGCAAGGGGAGCTGCTGAAATGCGCTCCCCTTGCTCAAAAGCAATTCTGCTTTGCTTGTTGGAAGCGCGTTTGCACAGTGGTGCAGGGAGGGGGTGGGGCCTGATATAACAAGTGTGCAAACGCGTTTGCAGCGTGGTGTAAAATGGGGCGTGGCCTCGGAACACCTCTCTGCAACGCAGCTCTGTGGCACTTACTGGAGGTACCTGGTGGGCTAGTTGGCCCCCAGGGACCCTCAGGATTCAAGGGGACTTAATCCCCCAACTTACAACGCGCCAGGGGGCGCCTTTGCACAGTGGTGCAGGGAGGGGACAGGGCCTGATATAACAAGTTAGCAATCCTGCTGTGTGGGACTTACTGGAGGTAATAAAAGGGGTAGTTGACCCCCAAGGTTGACGTTGGGGGCTAACTACCCCTCCTGTTACCTCCAGTAAATCCCACATAGTTAGAAATTAGCATTTAAAAAACCTTTGAAATTCACTGAAAAAACCATAGGTTTCAGGGACGTTATAGTTAGAAATTAGCATTTAAAAAAACCATAGAAATTCACTGAACAAACCATAGGTTTCAAGGACATTATAGTTAGTTGGACATTTCACTCGTACAAAACCAGAGGAATTCGGCCGTTATAGTTGTATTGTATTGTAATTGCATTTATATAGCGCTTACTACCCCTGACGAGGCGTCGAAGCGCTTTTTCGGCGAGTAGCACGCTACTCCGGGACCCATAGAGGATTAGTGTTGAATTAGTATAGTGAAACATGCAAGTAACTTTTAAGTGGTGGATAGGTTAGTCAGTTATTTGGATTTGGAAGGATAGCAGAAGGATAGAAGAGGGAAAAAAAAGCTTTGTACTTATATAGCACTTTTTACCCCTGATGGGGTGTTGAAGCACGCTACTCCGGAAACCCATAAAGGATTAGTGCTGAAATAGTATGGTGAAATATGAAAGTAATTTGAGTGGTGGGTATTAGTCAGTTATTTGGAGTGAGAAGGGTAGCGGAGGGATAAAAGGGAAGAAAGGTTTGCATTCATGTAGCACCTGTTACCCCTGATGGGTGTTGAAGTGCTTTTCTGGCGAGTGGGACGCTACTCCGGAACCCATAAAGGATTAGTGTTGAAAATTAGTATAGTGAAGTATGAAGTAATTTGAGTGGTGGATATGTTATTCAGTTATTTGGATAGAGAAGGGTAGGTTGCGGGATAGAAGAGGGAAAGAGGTTTGTATTTATATAGCGCTTGCTACCCCTTGATGGGGTTTTGAAGCACTTTATTGGCGAGTAGCACGCTACTCTGGAACCCCTAAGGATTACTGTTGAATTAGTATGGCGAAACATGAAAGTAATTTGAGTGGTGGATATGTTAGTCAGTTATTTGGATTGAGAAGGGTTGGGGAGGGGTAGAAAAGGGAAAAAGGTTTGCGTTTATATAGCGCTGGTAACTCTGATGGGGTGTTGAAACGCTTCATTGGCGAGTAGCATGCTACTTTGGAACCCATAAAGGATTAGTGGTGAATTAGTATAGTGGAATATGGAAATTGAGAAGTGAACGTGTTAGTCTGTTATTTTGATTGAAAAGGATAGTGGAGGGACAGAAGAGTGAGATTTTTTTTTTTTTTGAGGTCATAGCAGTAGGAGGAGGCTTTTGGATGAGTAAAAGGGGTTTTTGAGGGGAAGAGTCAGAGGGGAGAGTTTATAAAGGTTTGTTTTGGGGGATCGGTATAGTAAAAGAGGTGTCAGATGATGCAAGGAGGGTAGAGTAGGAGAGAGTCTAGAAAGGGTTATTTTGGGATCATAGTAGTGGTATGGGATAAATGAGAGAGTGGATGTAGAGGATATATTGATAGATAGGGTGAGAGATAGGGTAGTGCATTGGAAAGAGTAGTAGAAAGAAGTTTGAGATGAGTCAGAAGGTTGGGCCAGAGGATATATTGAGAGAAGTATAGGCTTAGAAATAGGGTAGTGCATTTGAAATGCTAAATTAGAAGAAAGTGATAAATATATAGATCCATAAGTACATTGAAAGTATATAGATCCATAAAGGAGGTAAGTATATATAGATTAAAGATATTGATAGATGTACAGGATGAGAAATAGGGTAGTGCATTGGATATGCTTTTTCAGGAGAAAGGTAACAGACAGACAGATCCAAGTACATGGAAGGTACATGGATGCAAAATGGAAGTAAGTACATGTAGACCAAAGATGATTTTTTATTTATTTATTTACAACAACATAATTATTCTACATGTTTATACAAAGCAATACACAAAGATAGGTACATATCTATAGTGAAAATAAATGCTTATATACAGAGGAATATGCTGTAAATTTCTGTTTGCGTATGGTGCTTATGTAGGGAAGAGCCAAGTCTTGAGTAGTTTTCTGAAGATAAGGTGGTTGTCGGTGGATCTTATGTTGGGGGGTAATGAGTTCCATAGTTTGGCTGCTTGAACAGAGAAGGATGTGCCACCCATGGTTTTTTTCTTGTATCTTGGGATTTTGAGGCGAGATGCCCCTTTAGAGCGTAGATTCCTTTGTTGAATGTGTTTGGTGATTTTATTCCTGATGAAGAGCGGTCCCATCCCATGTATTGCTTTGTGGGTGATACAAAGTAGCTTGAACGTGGATCTTCTGGCAACCGGTAACCAATGCAGGGCTTTCAAGGGAGGTGAGATGTGGTCTTGCGGTTTGATATGCAAGAGTAGTCTGGCAGCCGAGTTCTGAATCTGTTGCAGTCTTTTCACGGTCGTTAAAGGTGATCCGTGGTAGAGGCTATTGGCGTAATCGAGTTTGGACAGAACAAGGGAAATGGTAGCTTTGACCTTGTGTGGAAATCCCAAATGAGGGAAAATTCATTGCAGCATTTTTATAGTGACAAAGCTTGATTTTGCTAGTTTGTCCACTTGGGCATTCATCGACAGCTTGGAGTCCGTGGTTATTCCGAGGTTTCTTACTTCCTTCGATAATTTAGGTGGTGATCCCAGTTCATCAGGCCAGGCGGCAAGCGGGTCGTAATGTTTCCAATCGCAACACATGAGTATTTCCATTTTTGAAGCATTCAATTTGAGATGGCTCCAAGTCATCCACTGATCCACGGCTCTGAGACAACTGAAAAGTTAGTTGAGCTAAGTATAACTCGCGCCCCCGCAGTGCACTGCTGATGACGTCACATATTACATCATTCATGACATGGTCAGTGACATCACTGATGACATCTCAAATGACATTACTGATGACATCACTGATGACATCATCCACGTGATAATCTGATGCACCTCCTCACACTCTAATATAACCTTTGATACACCTACTCTAAAATACAGACTACCATTTTCGAAACCATAAACACACCAATAACAGTTACTATATACCCAGTCACTGATTCTTAGGTCTACACACACATCCACTCATTCACCCATACAGTCACTCATACATGCAGTCACTCATCAATACAGCACTATCATTTGCACTCATATACCTATACAGACACTCACACACCGCCAATCATCCATAGAGTTACTCACACACCTAGTCAGTCATGCAAAGAATCAATCACACTCCCATTTACTCACCTATACAGTTATACACACACCACCTCACTTATTCATACAAATAATAACACATACTTACTCTCTTATACAATCAATGATACAAGCACTCACTCATCCACACAGCCACTCACACAATCACACTCTCATGTATAGTCATTTATGTACTCCAACACTCACATATACTGCCTTTCACATATGCAGTTACTCACACATGTACCACTGAGACATCCATTCACTCACCAACACACCCATACACACACTCACCCACCCATACAGCTCTTCACAGATGCACTCTTGAACCCATACACCCAGTGAATCACCCACTCACACATCTATGCAGAGTCACACACCCCCACCCACCCACCCAGACACTCAGCCACCCATACAGATACTCTGACAACCAATCAATAACCCATATAGACACTCATGTAGCTACTCAGCAATCCATGCAACCGCTTACACACCAACTGACAGACTGATACAGACATTTACACAGTTTAGTCACTAACCCATGCATTCAGTCAGACACATTTAATCACTCACTTATACAGTCAGTCATGCACCTATTAAATCATCTATTCAGAGACTCAAACACCCACTCATACTTCAATACACATTCGCATATATATTTATAAAACATATTTAAACTTTACAGAAACACACAGTCACTGGATGATGTCATCAGTGATGTCATTTGAGATGTCATCAGTGATGTCATCAGTGATGTCACTGACCATGTCATGAATGATATAATATGTGACGTCATCAGCAGTGCATTGCGGGGGCGCGAGTTATAGTTAGTTCAACTAACTATAATGGCCGAATTTCTCTGGTTTTGTACGAGTGAAATGTCCAACTACCTATAACGTCCTTGAAACCTATGGTTTTTTCAGTGAATATAGATATATATATATATACACATATATATATTTCTGTGTGTATATATATATATATATATATGATATATATATATATATATATATATATATATATATATTCACTGAAAAACCATAGGTTTCAGACACGTTATAGTTAGAAATTAGCATTTAAAAACCTTAGAAATTCACTGAAAAAACCATAAGGTTTTAGGGACAGTTATAGTTAGTTGGACATTGCACTCGTACAAAACCCGTGAAATTCCCCGTTATAGTTAGTTCAGCTAACTATAACTCGCGCCCCGCAATGCACTGCTGATGACGTCACATATTACATCACTCATGACATGGTCAGTGACATCACTGATGACATCACTGATGACATCTCAAATGACATCACTGATGACATCACTGATGACATCATCCAGTGACTGTGTGTTTCTGTAAAGTTTAAATATGTTTAATATATATAGGGAAAGGCGTATTGAAGAATGAGTGGGTGTAGAAGCGCCTGAATGGATGATTTAGTAGGTGCGTGACTGAGTCTATAAGTGAGTGATTAAACGTATCTTACTGGATGCATGGGTGAGTGACTAAACTGTGTGAATGTCTGTATCCGTCTGTCTGTTGTTGTGTAAGCAAATGCATGGGTTTCTGACTAGCTAAATGAGTGTCTATATGGGTTATGGATTGGTTCTCTGAGTATCTGTATGGGTGCCTCAGTGTTTGTGTGGGTGGAGTGTGTGTGACTCTGTGCATAGATGTGTGAGTGGGTGATTCACTGGGTGCATGGTTTCAAGAGTGCGTCTGTGATGGACTGTATGGGTGGGTGAGTGTGTGTATGGGTGTGTTAGTGATTGAATGTATATCTCAGTGGTACATGTGTGAGTAACTACATATGTGAAAGGCAGTATATATGTGTGTTGGAGTATATAAATGGCTATAAGTGAGAGTGTGTGATTGTGAGAGTGGCTATATGGATGAGTGTGTGCTTGCATCAGTGATTGCATAGGAGCGTAAGAATGTGCTAGTATTTTTATGAGTAAGTGAGCTGGTGTGTATAACTGTATAGGTGAGTAAATTGGAGTGTGATTAATTATTTGCATGACTGACTAGGTGTGTGAGTACCTCTATGGATGAGTTGCGTTGTGTGAGTGTTTATATAGGTGTATGAGTGCATATGATAGTCCTGTACTGAGTGACTGTAAGTATGAGTGACTGTACGGGTGAGTGAGTAGATGTGTGTGTAGACCTAAGAATAAGTGAGTGGGTATGTACTTATTGGTATTGGAGTGTGTATGGTTTTGAGAATGGCAGTCTGTAATTTAGAGTGGGTGTATCAAAACTTATATTAGGGTGTGAGAAGATGCATTAAATTCTCACATGGATGATGTCATCAGTGATGTCATGAGTGATGTCATTTGAGATGTCATCAGTGATGTCATCAGTGATGTCACTGACCATGTCATGAGTGATGTAATATGTGACGTCATCAGCAGTGCATTGCGGGCGCGAGTTATAGTTAGCTGAACTAACTATAACGGGGGAATTTCACGGGTTTTGTACGAGTGCAATGTCCAACTAACTATAACTGTCCCTAAAACCTTATGGTTTTTTCAGTGAATTTCTAAGGTTTTTTAAATGCTAATTTCTAACTATAACGTGCCTGAAACCTATGGTTTTTTCAGTGAATTTCAAAGGTTTTTTAAATGCTAATTTCTAACGATAACGTGTCTGAAACCTATGGTTTTTTCAGTGAATTTCAAAGGTTTTTTAAATGCTAATTCCTAACTATAACATGTCTGAAACCTACGGTTTTTTCAGTGAATTTCAAAGGTTTTGTAAATGACAATTTTTAAATGTATTAATTGTTATATTTATTTTTTTCATACTGATTTACTACATTTTTAGAAACAATTTTTTTTTACATATTTTATTTTTTAAATTACATTGTAATTACATTATACATTACAAAAAATACTTTCTCAGAATGAATTACTTTAGTTTAAATACTTTGCACATAGGCAATAGACTTTTAAGTACAGTAGTTACAGACATTTTCAAACACAATGCAACATTCAGCTCAATGTGAATTTCTAGTTAAATGCAATTAGTTACTTTATGGATTACTTTTCTAACCACAGGACTGGATCCTAGATTCAGTCCTGGGACATCTCCTGTAAACAGTTGAGTAAAAGCGTTTTGGTTACAGTAGTGATTTTTAAGGAATATTATTGTATTTTAAAAGTTGACACTTTGAAACTTTTTCTCATAGAATCACCAATGTTATCCTATGGAAGGAAATTCACTTAGCAGGTAAAAACTGTTGTCGTTACTTTTTCTTACTCAGTGTTGGATCCTGGATCCAGCACTGGTGCATCTCCTGTAAACAGTTGAAAGAATGCGTTTAAGTCATACAGGCGATTTTTAAGGAATATTTGTAGTTTGTGAAAATCGACACTTTGAAACTTTTCTGCTGAAAACCAGACAATGGATTCCTATGGAAGAAAATATAAGTTACTGGTAAGTACGGTTAAAATTACTTTTCAGGGTCAGTGCTGGGCTAAAAGATGCAGCACTGAGGTCTCTCCTGATAACAGGTGAGTAAATCGGAATTCGTATTTCGGCTGATTTTAGAGGAATATTTTAAAGTTCCAAAACTCCACACTAAGAAGAATTTCCAAGTGAAACCAGTCAATGTTAGCCTATGGAAGGAAATTCAAGTTACTGGTAAGTACGGTTAAAATTACTTTTCAGGACCAGTACTGAGCTGAAAGATACAGCACTGAGGTCTCTCCTGATAACAGGTGAGTAAATCGGAATTCGTATTTCGGCTGATTTTAGAGGAATATTTGTATGTTTCAAAAATCAACACTTAGAAACTTTTTCAGCAAAAAGCAGGCAATGATATCCTATGGAAGGAAATTCAAGTTACTGGTAAGTACGGTTAAAATTACTTTTCAGGATTAGTACTGGGCTGAAAGATGCAGCACTGAGGTCTCTCCTGATAACAGGTGAGTAAATCAGAATTCGTAGTTCGGCAGATTTTAGAGGAATATTTGCACAATGGTGAAGGGAGGGGCGGGGCCTGAGGTGACATCTGTGCAAACGCGCCCGTGGCGCGTTTTAAGTTGGGGATTAAGTCCCCTTGAATCATGAGGGTCCCTAGGGGCCAACTAGCCCACCAGGAACCTCCAGTATGCGCCAGGGGCTGCGTTGCAGAGACTGTAGAGAGGCCACACCCTTTTACACCTCTCTGCAACGCAGCTCTGTGGCGCTTTCTGGATGTACCTGTTGGGCTAGTTGGCCCCCAGGGACCCTCAGGATTGAAGGGGATTTAATTCCCCATCTTAAAACGCGCCACGGGGCCTGTTTGCACACATGTCACCTCAGGCCCCGCCCTCCCTTCACCACTGTGCAAACGCGCCCCGTGGCACGTTTTAAGTCGGGGATTAACTCCCTTGAATCCTGAGGGTCCCTGGGGTGCAACTAGCCCACCAGCTACCTCCATTAAGCGCCACAGAGCTGCGTTGCAGAGAGGTGTAAAAGGGGCGTGGCCTCTGTACACCTCTCTGCAAGGCAGCCCCTGGCGCATACTGGAGGTTCCTGGTGGGCTAGTTGGCCCCAGGGACCCCAGTATTCAAGGGGAATTACTTCCCCTTCTTAAAACGCGCCAGGGGGCGCGTTTGCAGAGTACTGCAGGGAGGGGGCGGGGCCTCCGGCACGATGCCGTTTTTTTTTTTGTGTTTTTTTATGGGAGGGGGCTGCGTGCCCCCCTTCCCTTGGCCACTTTTGGCCCCGGGACCCCATCCCCCGGGGCCTGATCATTTTTTTTTTTTTTATTTAAAAAAAAAAAAAAAAACGGGAAGGGGGCCGCGTGGCCCCCCTTCCCTGGGCCTCTATTGGCCCCGGGGACCCCATCCCCCGGGGCATGCCCTCTTTTTAAATAAAAATATGGAGGGGGCTGCGTGGCCCCCTCCTCAGGCCATTTAAGGCCCCGGGGACCCCATCCCCGGGGCCGGCCTTGCCCTTATTTTTTTTTAAATTTATTTATTTTTTATTTGGGGAGGGGGCTGCGTGGCCCCCTCCCGGGCCACTTATGGCCCCGGGGACCCCATCCCCCGGGCCTGGCCTCTGGTTGGGGACTGTGGGGGGTCCCCAATCCCCCACAGTCCCGCCGGCTCCCCGCGTCCTATGGGAGCCGGCATTGCTTTTCCACATGGGGAGCAGCTAAGATGCTGCTCCCCATGTGGAAAGCAACTGGTTTGCATTTTGAAAGAGAGAGCAGGTTTCCTGCCTCTCTTTCAAAATGCAAACCAAGTTTGCTATGACAGGGCGGGAGCCGCGAGGCTCCCGTCCTGTCATAGCAAACAGCAGTGTCCCGGGGTAGGCACCCCGGGACACTGCAGGAGCCGGCCCTGGGGGGTGGCGGTCCCCAGGACCATCAAGGGCTCCAGGAGGGGGGCCGCGCGGCCCCCCTCCCTACATTTTGAAAGCCCCGGGGAGGTGGTGGTCCCCGGGGCTTGGGGGTCCAAAACAGACCCCCATTTTCAATTTTGTTAGTGACCGGGGAGGTCGTGGTCCCCGGGGCGTGTGGGGGGGCTGGAGTCCCCCCACACAGGTTAATTTAAAAATAAAGAAGCCCCGGGGAGGTGGTGCGTCCCGGGGCTGCGGAGGGCTCAGAGCCCTCCCGCAACTTTTCTAATAAAGCCCCGGGGGTGGCGGTCCCCGGGGCTTGGGGCCCTTAGAGGCCCCCATACATAAAATAAACCCCCCAGCATGCCCCCGGGACTTGGCCCACCCGGGGGCAAATTAACATCGAAGCGCGGGAGACCGCGCTTCGATTTTTTTTTTTTTCGGCAGGATCCGCGCTCCCTGAGCGCATCCTGCTGATTTTTAAAAAACAAAAAATGCTTTTTTTTGCCCAGGGGGTCCTTGTGGGACCCCCTGAGCAGGCCTAGGGTGTTAGGGTGTTTCTACCCTGCCCCCTTTGTGCGTTTTGCGCACTTGTTTCTTTTTTTTTTCTCGGCGGGATCCGCGCACCCTAAGCGCATCCCGCCGATTTTATTTTTTTTAAAATGCTTTTTTCTGCCCAGGGGGTCCTTGTGGGACCCCCTGAGCAGACCTAGGGGGTCAGGGTGTTTCTACCCTGCACCCTTTTTGCGCTTTGCGCACTTGTTTCTGTCCCTCGGTTCTACCGAGGGATAAAATGGCTGCCAACACTTCTTGATTTGGAGTGTTGACAGCCAATTAACATGCAGCTCGTGATCGGGTGGGTACGCGGATCCGACGCGCCCATAGATATATATGTGATTTTAATTGTGAATTTCTCAGGAACTACTGAACGGATTTACACCATTTTAGCAAAAGGCACCAGTCTGAACCAAGGGCTACCTCTTTGCCAAATTTGGGGTAATTCCGTTCAGCAGTTCGAGCTGTAGCTGCGACTAAAGGTTCCTATGGAAAAATGAATGGGGAAAACACGTTTTGGGACCCCCCTTTTTCTCGGCCCCCGCTTGACGTATCACCCCGAGACTTTCAGGGTAGGAGCGGACCGGAGCCCCCAACAAGTTGGAAGCTTTCGCGAAGATTCGTCAACCGGCGCCAACGTTATTGCAAATAGAATGTCGCGGATTTCCTATGGATAATAGGTCCTAACTATAACTATCTACTGGCGACCGCCAGTAGATAATATATATATATATTCACTGAAAAACCCAAAGGTTACAGGGACGTTATAGTTAAGCTATCATTTCACTCGTACCAAACCAGAGAAATTCAGCAACTCGCGCCCCCGCAATGTAATGGCGGTCCCCAGGGTCACTTATGACATGGTCAGTGACATCACTGATGACATCAGTGATTACATCTCAAATGACATCACTGATGACATAATCCAGTGATTGTGAGTGTTTTTAAAAAAGTTTGAGTGTTAAATATATATACCAAGGTGTATAGGTGAATCAGTTGGTGTATGAGTGCCTGATTTGATGATTCAGTGGGTACATGACTAATTGTATAAGTGAGTGATTAGGTGTCTCAGTGAATGGGTGAGTGTCTAGTTCTGTGAAAGTCTGTATCTGTCTGTCAGTTGGAGTCTAAGTGGTTGTATAGGTGTGTGAGTGGGTACAGGAGTTTCTGTTTCGGTTAGTGATTGATTTCTGAATACCTCTATGGGTGTCTGAGTGTCTGTGTGGGTGGGTGAAGGGGTGTGTGACTGCTTGTATGGATGAGTGAGTCGGTGAGTCAGTGGCTCTATGGGCTAGAGAGTGAGTGTGTGTATGGCTATGTCAGTGACTGAGTGCATATGTCAGTGGTATATGGGTGAGTAACTGTGTATGTGAAAGGCAGTATAGGTGAATGATGGGGTATGTGAGTGACTGTATGAGTGAGTGAGTGGGTGTATGAGAGGCTGCATAGGTGAGTGAGTAGATGTGTGTGTAGTCCTAAGAAAGAGGAAGTGGCTGTGTAAGTACTGGTACGGGTGTGTGAATGGGTTTGAGAATGGTAGTGTGGAAGTTGTAGTGAGTGTATGAAAGGTTGTATGGGATGTGAGAAGCTGCGTCATAGATTATGTGGATGATGTCACCAGTGATTTAATCAGTGATGTCATTTGAGAAGTCCTCAGTGATATCATGAGTGATGTCACTGACCATGTCATGAGTGATGTAATATGTGAGGTTATAAGCAGTGCATTGAGGGGGCACGAGTTATAGTTAGATCAGCTAACTGTAACTACTGAATTTCACTGGTTTTGTACGAGTGAAACCTGAGCCTAACTATGAAGTCCGTGTAACCTTTGTTTTTTTCAGTGAATTTCTAAGGTTTTTTAAATGCTAATTCCTTACTATAACGTCCATGTAACTGTAGGTTCTTTCTATGAATATATACATATTTTCTACAGGATTATGTACGTAACTTACCGTCTTTTTTCCAGGACACAGGAGACTTTTTGAAAAGAATATATGACATACCCAGGAGTCAGGAGTATTTGCTCATGACTTTGGATGTAACCATTCTCTATACAAGTATAAATCATCAAGATGGTCTTAGAGCAGTGACACACTTCTTTAAAAGCAGACCTCTCAAACTATATGAACCTAGTAAGATGTTGATTTGTATTATCCAATACTGTTTAGAGAACAATTTCTTCTTGTTTAACAAAGAAATATTTCAGCAGATTCGTGAGGTCACAATGGGGGCCTGCTTCTCCCCCAGTTACGCGTGTTTAGACATGGGCTGGTGGGAGTAGCGGGTTCTCACGGTGGACAATAATGAGAGTTGGGATAAACATGTGATATGCTGGCTCAGCTACATTGACGATTTGTTTATAATATGGAAAAGTTCAAAGGAGAGTGCTGAGAACTTTGTAGCCAGGATTAATTGCAACACATTAATCACACTCTAAAAAGAAGGGACGAGAGGAAAGAAGCCTTCCCTAGTCCTCCCTCAAAAATGTCTAACCATACACATAAATAAGACAAGGCTTTTGAATTCGATAATCTCTGTTCGGGGAAAACCCTCAGGGTTTTTAATACTGCCCTCACCCACTAGAAAGTGGAATGCTTCATCATAGGGCCACTTCTACACACTGCTGCAGGCCAACATACAGGGTGGAGCTCAAAAGTCCTTTTTTGAAAAAAGCTCTAGGGATCCATTTATGCAGAGGCAGTGATTTTAGCTAAAACTATCTAGTAGGATACCCTCTACATTACTTTATTCTTGGGTCCTTCCTGATAGGGTTAAACATTTATATTGTGGGTGTACTTAGGGAGTTAAGGTCCCAGTCACCCTCTCTGCTTCATATCAACATGTTTCTTGTCAATGGTTCTGGCCCCATTAGGGTCTATGGCATTCCTCAGGATATAGATCCTGTATTCTACCTCCCAACCATTTATTTCTTGGCTCAGTGTTATAGTGTATACTTAACTGTCCTGTTATAGCAATACATCGGGAATTTCCCGATCAAAAATCAGAATTTGTTTCTTTACATAAGAGTTATTCCTCTGTACATTAGGTGGGTTAGCACACCATGCCCCTTTTGTGTTATCCCTTCCATTGATTATCCCCACTTAGTATCTTTTGCACAATTGTATCGGTTTTGTGATTTCTGTGATATTAGTTCATACCCACACTGCACCCCATCCAAGATGGCATTGTGACACATTGTAAATAATTGCTAATACCTGTACCAATCAACCATGTTGTCATGCAACTCATATTGTTTCATATTGAGCTATAGTATCCCTTACCCAAGCTTCATATATTCACTCCGGAAATCAGGGAGGGAGTGAGACGTCATCCTAATGTCACACTCTAGGGAAGGAAATGTGTCATATTTTAATTGTTAAGGTATTTCTTTGATCGCTGATGCCTCGTGGTTTCAACTGAGTACTTTGTATCGAATGCTGGGTTTTCCACTCATGTGAGTGATCAAGCTATATTGAAAACTGAGAAAAAAAGCAGGGAAAATTTATTATTTGAAAAGAGAACTAGCTGTGAAATGACACAAGGCTACCCAAAAACAATGGAAGGGTGAACCAGGCCAATTTTGACCTATAGCAAACAGGAGTGGCAATTAAGAGCTATATTCAGGAAACAATGACCGTTAATTCTTAGTGACCCTGTTATAGGTTCTGAACTCCCCAAAAAACGGTGTAATGCCCTAGACAAAAACAGTCAATAAATTACAGAGACAGGAAATTGGCTCTCATCTGGAAAATGATTTTTTAAGTGCAACTCATGCAGGGCTTGCCAATTTGGTTTAAACATGACACAATATTGCACCCCGTTCCATGACAGACCTGTCAAAATTGACAAATGTATTACTTGCAAAACTGAATTTGCTGTATATGTGCTAGAATGCACATGCGGTTTACGTTATATTGGGAGCACCAAATTGCAGGTCCACAAACAGATGTTACAGCATATCCGAGCTATAACTAACTCGGGGGCATATCTACAAGGGCAGGCGATACAATTATCGCCGCTTTAGCGTCCGTTTTCGGACGAAAAGCGGCGATAATTTTAACGCCTTATTAGCTAAGGACACGCTAACGCGTGAATCCATGCTTTTCGCCCTTTTCTTATCGCTCAGCTTTGCATCTCTAATGAGATGCAAAGTGGGCGTTACTGGGCGTACCCCAGATGGGCTACGTTGTAAATATCGCCGATGTGCACATCGCGATATTTACAAGGCAGCTCACAGGATGATAGCAGACGTTAGATTTTGGCGAAAACGTCCGTTTTCGCCAAAATCTAACGTCTGCTATTATCCCGACTTAGCCATCCCTAACATAGGGGTGGATTGTGCTGATACGACCACAGGGTCGTATCAGCAGAGTTACGCCGCTTTGCAGGGAACATCGCTGGAAAACCAGCGATGTTCCCTGCAAACGGCGATAACCTCGCTATCTCTGGAATTTTATCGCCCTGGAGAAGCGTGTTGTTAATAACGCGCTACCAGGGCGATAATTTCCGGAGATAGCCAGCGATAAGTAATCTATCGGTAAGCACGGCCAGCGATAATTATCGCTGGCCGTTGATAATATGCCCCTTGGAACCTTATATCCAGTGGCCCATCATTTTAAGGAATTTCATAATAGCAATCTCAGCCATCTTAAGTACTTTGTGATTGACACAGTACCTAAATTAAGATGTGGAGGCAACTGAAATTTAATATTGAGAAGGTTGGAGACTAGGTACATTTTAAATCTGGACACCAAGACTCTGCAAGGGCTCAATATTAGTGAAGACCTATACACCTGCCTTTGAATGTGATATAGCCAACTTCTCTATGCTGTTTAGGAGGACCATGCTCTAATATGAATACATGCATATTAAGGGTGTTTTTATGATGATCAGGATTTTTGATATCCAAATCAACATATTGTATGTTTTAGAGACTGATTGTATCTGTAGCAGTATCTTCATATTTTCTTTTTAATCTTGTATTTTGCACTTTCTTGCACTATGTCACTTTAAAGGGTTATAGATGCAGCTGTAAAATGAAACATTGCCCACAGGGGCATAAATGTTTTGGTTGCTAATTGTATGCATCAAGTGAATTAACTGATTGGAAAGGATGTAATACTTAATATAGCATTACAAATTAAATTGAAAGAATCTCAAAAATAATTATGATCTAAATGTAGACATAAGGTTATTTAAAACAAGCTCACAGGGGGAGGAATTGCAATGAAAAAACAACTAGCAGCAAGCAAATGAGACAATTAATGGACTATGCACTTATTAGGTGAAATTTGCACAATCAGAGTATTTTGCACTAAGATCCAAATTTGATTCGGTTAGATTATTTGCTCCTTTATATTAATAGTGCATATTTTGCACACATGCATTGTTTGGCACTTGGGCCCATACAAGATGAGACCCAAGCAGGGTTGCCATTTGTTTTAAGTGCGTTGTTCCAATAGTGGTTGATTTACTAGAAGTATTTTTTTTTAATGGCAATAAGGCTTTTTCCTTTTCAGAAATAAATACTAAGAATTTGTCTTGAGAGAAATCTATGTTTAAAATAATTGCAACCAATCAATTGAATTTGGATGATTTTGCAGCCAATGTTATTGTAGCCTGATTTTCATGTTTAGAAGGGTAGCAATCACGTGGATACTTTAAATATGATTGAGAGCTCTGTAGCGCATCATGTGATCAAGGCCAGGCTTGGCCGAAACGCGTCATGGCGAACTGTGGAAAATAAAGTAATTGCACAGAATTTTGGTGTCTGCCATCTCCTTGAGAGATTGACACAACAGGCTTTGAAACTATATATATATATATAACTTCCACCCGATGCTGCAGTTAGCGGTTCCCTGCCTTCGGTGTCGGTGCCTGCCAGCGGCAGCAGCGGCCACTTCAATTTCCACAATAAGTCCCAGTAGACGCCCCAATAGGCGCGAACAAAGAAGGCGGCACACCAGGAGAAGGCACAATAATTTATTATGCACTACATGAAGGACGCGTATATATATCTATATATATATTCACTGAAAAAACCATAGGTTTCAGGGACATTATAGTTAGAAATTAGCATTTAAAAAACCTTAGAAATTCACAGAAAAAACCACAGGTTTCAGGGACGTTATAGTTAGTTGGACATTTCACTCGTACAAAACCAGAGAAATTCGGCCGTTATAGTTAGTTGAGCTAACTATAACTCACGCCCCCGCAATGCACTGCTGATGATGTCACATATTACATCATTCTTGACATGGTCAGTGACATCACTGATGACATCACTAATGACATCTCAAATGACATCACTGATGACATCATCCAGTGACTGTGTGTTTCTGTAAAGTTTAAATATGTTTTATATATATATATATATATATGCCAAGGTGTATTGAAGAATGAGTGGGTGTATAAGTGTCTGAATGGATGATTTAGTAGGTGCCTGACTGACTGTATAAGTGAGTGATTAAACGTGTCTTACTGAATGCATGGGTTAGTGACTAAACTGTGTGAATGTCTGTATCAGTCTGTCTGTTGGTGTGTAAGCGGCTGCATGGGTTGGTGATTAGCTACATGAGTGTCTTTATGGGTTATTGATTGGTTGTCTGAGTATCTGTATGCGTGCCTGAGTATCTGTGTGGATGGGTGGGGGGTGTGTGAGTGGGTGATTCACTGGGTGTATGGGTTCAAGACTGCATGTGTGAAGGGCTGTATGGGTGGGTGAGTGTGTGTATGGGTGTGTTGGTGAGTGAATGGATGTCTCAGTGGTACAGGTGTGAGTAACTACATATGTGAAAGGCAGTATATGTGAGTGTTGGAGTATATAAATGACTATATGTGAGAGTGAGTGATTGTAAGAGTGGCTGTATGGACGAGTGTGTGCTTGTATCAGTGATTGTATAAGAGAGTAAGTATATGTTAGTATTTGTATGAATAAGTGAGGTGGTGTGTGTATAACTGTATAGGTGAGTAAATGGGAGTATGATTGATTCTTTGCATGACTGACTAGGTGTGTGAGTAACTCTATGGATGAGTGGTGGTGTGTGAGTATCTGTATAGGTGTATGAGTGCATATGATAGTGTTGTATTGATGAGTGACTGCATGTATGAGTGACTGTATTGGTGAATGAGTGGATGTGTGTGTAGACCTAGGAATCAGTGAGTGGGTATGTAGTAACTGGTATTGGTGTGTCTATGGTTTCGAAAATGGTAGTCTGTATTTGAGAGTGGGTGTATCAAATGTTATATTAGGGTGTGAGAAGGTGCATCAGATGATCACGTGGATGATGTCATCAGTGATGTCATTTGAGATATCATCAGTGATGTCATCAGTGATGTCACTGACCATGTCATGAATGATGTAATATGTGACGTCATCAGCAGTGCATTGTGGGGGCTCAACTAACTATAACAGCCGAATTTCTCTGGTTTTGTACGAGTGAAATTTCCAACTAACTATAACGTCCCTGAAACCTGTGGTTATTTCAGTGAATTTCTAAGGTTTTTTAAATGCTAATTTCTAACTATAACGTCCCTGAAACCTATGGTTTTTTCAGTGAATTTCAAAGGTTTTTTAAATGCTAAATTCTAACTTTAACGTCCCTGAAACCTATGGTTTTTTCAATAAATTTCAAAGGTTTTTTAAATGCTAATTTCTAACTATAACGTTGCTGAAACCTATGGTTTTTTTCAGTGAATTTCTAAGGTTTTTTAAATGCTAATTTCTAACTATGCCTACAGAGGTAGGACATGTGCAGGAAGAGGAAGAAAGGCGCAGAAAGAAGAGAAATGCAGAGAGAGGCAACAGAAGTCCAGAAAGACAAAGAAAAGTGCAGAAAGAAGCAAGAGATATGCAGAAAGAACCAACAGAGGTGCAAAAAGAGGCCTTGTTGCAAAGTCATCCTGTGCCCCCAACTTTTGTCTGACTGGTACTGGTGGTAACTGACTCTGACTAACCAGGCCCGGAGCCAGTGCTATGCTGAAAGACACTTAGAATACAGTGAAAACACCTACATACACTAGGGTACACTATGGGTTGGGGTACAACTGTGATTGGCATGACCTCCCCTGTAAGGCCCTAGTACATAATAGGGCAGCGGGATTAAAACTACCTCTAAGTCAGAGGTGCAGAAAGAGGAAAGAGAAGTACAGAAATAAGCAACAGAGGTGCCAAAAGAGGCAACAGAGGTGCAGAAACAGGTAGGAGAGGTGCAGAAAGGGAACAAGGGTACAAAAAAAGGCTAGTGAGGTGCAGAAGGAGGCAAGAGAACTTCAGAAAGTGGCAAGAGAGTTGCAGAAACAGGCAAAAGGGGTGCAGAAAGAGGAAACATGTGTGCAGACAGAGGCAAGAGAGGTACAGAAAGAGGGAACAGGGGTGCAGAAAGTCACAAGAGAGGTGCAGAAACAGGCAGGAAAGGTGCAGAAAGAGGGAATAGGGGTGCAGAAACATGCAGGAAAGATGCAGAAAGAGGGAACAGGGGTGCAGAAAGACGCAAGAGAGGTGCAGAATGAGAAAAAAGGGTGCAAAAATAGGCAAGAGGGGAGCAGAAAGAAGCAAGTGAGGTGCAGAAAGAGGCAATAGAGGTGCAGAAAGACGCAAGAGAGGCACAGAAACATGCAAGAGAAGTGCAGAAAGAGGCAAGAGAATTGCTGAAAGAAGCAACAGAGGTGTGGAAAGAAGCAAGAGAAGTGCAGAAAGAGGCAAGTGATGTGCAAAAAGAGGCAAGAGAGGTGCAGAAAGAAGCAAGTGAGGTGCAAAAAGAGGGAACAGGGGTGCAGAAAGAGGCAAGAGAGGTGCAGAAACAGGCAGGAAATGTGCAGAAAGAGGCAAGAGAGGTGCAGAAACAGGCAGAAATGGTGCAGAAAGAGGGAACAGGGGGTGCAGAAAGACGCAAGAGAGGTGCAGAAAGAGAAAAAAGGGGTGCAAAAATAGGCAAGAGGGTGCAGAAAGAAGCAAGTGAGGTGCAGAAAGAGGCAACAGAGGTGCAGAAAGACACAAGAGAGGTACAGAAACAAGCAAGAGAAGTGCAGAAAGAGGCAAGAGAATTTCTGAAAGAAGCAACAGAGGTGTTGAAAGAAGCAAGAGAAGTGCAGAAAGAGGCAAGTGAGGTGCAGAACGAGGCAAGAGAGCTGCAGAAAATGGCAAGAGAATAGCAGAAAGGCATGAGGGATGCAAAAAAGAGAAGAAGGGTGCAGAATGAAGCAAGAGAGGTGCAGAAAGAGGGAAAACGAGTGCAGAAAGAGACAACAGGTGTGCAGAAAGAGACAACAGGGGTGCAGAAAGAGGCAAGAGAAGTGCAGAAAGAGGCAATAGAAGTGCAGAAAGAGGCAAGTGAGGTGCAGAAGGAGGCAAGAGAACTGCAGAAAGAGGCAAGAGAGTTGCAGAAACAGGCAAAAGGGGTGCAGAAAGAGGAAACAGGTGTGCAGACAGAGGCAAGAGAGGTGCAGAAAGAGGGGTACAGAAAGAAGAGAGTGAGGTTCAGAAAGAGGCAAGAGAATTGCTGAAAGAAGCAACAGAGGTGTGGAAAGAAGCAAGAGAAGTGCAGAAAGAGGCAAGTGATGTGCAGAAAGAGGCAAGAGAGGTGCAGAAAGAAGCAAGTGAGGTGCAAAAAGAGGGAACAGGGGTGCAGAAAGACGCAAGAGAGGTGCAGAAACAGGCAGGAAATGTGCAGAAAGAGGCAAGAGAGGTGCAGAAACAGGCAGAAAAGGTGCAGAAAGAGGGAACAGGGGGTGTAGAAAGACGCAAGAGAGGTGCAGAAAGAGAAAAAAGGGGTGCAAAAATAGGCAAGAGGGTGCAGAAAGAAGCAAGTGAGGTGCAGAAAGAGGCAACAGAGGTGCAGAAAGACACAAGAGAGGTACAGAAACAAGCAAGAGAAGTGCAGAAAGAGGCAAGAGAATTGCTGAAAGAAGCAACAGAGGTGTTGAAAGAAGCAAGAGAAGTGCAGAAAGAGGCAAGTGAGGTGCAGAACGAGGCAAGAGAGCTGCAGAAAATGGTAAGAGAACAGCAGAAAGGCATGAGGGATGCAAAAAAGAGAAGAAGGGTGCAGAATGAAGCAAGAGAGGTGCAGAAAGAGGGAAAACGAGTGCAGAAAGAGACAACAGGTGTGCAGAAATAGAGACAACAGGGGTGCAGAAAGAAGCAAGAGAAGTGCAGAAAGAGGCAATAGAAGTGCAGAAAGAGGCAAGTGAGGTACAGAAGGAGGCCTGAGAACTGCAGAAAGAGGCAAGCGAGGTGCAGAAAGAAGCAAGAGAAGTGCAGAAAGAGGCAAGAGAATTGCTGAAAGAAGCAACAGAGGTGTTGAAAGAAGAAAGAGAAGTGCAGAAAGAGGCAAGTGAGGTGCAGAACGAGGCAAGAGAGCTGCAGAAAATGGCAAGAGAACAGCAGAAAGGCATGAGGGATGCAAAAAAGAGAAGAAGGGTGCAGAATGAAGCAAGAGAGGTGCAGAAAGAGGGAAAACGAGTGCAGAAAGAGACAACAGGTGTGCAGAAATAGAGACAACAGGGGTGCAGAAAGAAGCAAGAGAAGTGCAGAAAGAGGCAATAGAAGTGCAGAAAGAGGCAAGTGAGGTACAGAAGGAGGCCTGAGAACTGCAGAAAGAGGCAAGCGAGGTGCAGAAAGAAGCAAGAGCAGTGCAGAAAGAACCAACAGAGGTGCAAAAAGAGGCAAGAGGGGTGCAGAAAGAGGTAGGAGAGATGCACAAAGAGGCAAGAGAGGTACAGAAAGAGGCAGGAGGGGTGCAGAAAG
The DNA here is from genome assembly GCA_963921515.1 of Calotriton arnoldi. Lineage (NCBI taxonomy): Eukaryota > Metazoa > Chordata > Amphibia > Caudata > Salamandridae > Calotriton > Calotriton arnoldi. The sequence goes on along the minus strand of CAWUFW010008073.1, from coordinate 246,573 downwards.
AAGGAAGAGAAGTGCAGAAAGAGGCAAGAGAATTGCTGAAAGAAGCAACAGAGGTGTAGAAAGAAGCAAGAGAAGTGCAGAAAGAGGCAAGCGAGGTGCAGAAAGAAGCAAGAGCAGAGCAGAAAGAACCAACAGAGGTGCAAAAAGAGGCAAGAGGGGTGCAGAAAAAGTTTGGAGGTGAGCACAAAGAGGCAAGAGAGGTACAGAAAGAGGCAGGAAGGGTGCAGAAAGAAGGAAGAGAAGTGCAGAAAGAGGCAAGAGAATTGCTGAAAGAAGCAACAGAGGTGTAGAAAGAGGCAAGTGAGGTGCAGAAAGAAGCAAGAGCAGTGCAGAAAGAACCAACAGAGGTGCTGAAAGAAGCGCAAAGGGTGCAGAAAGAGCAAGAGAAGTACAGAAAGAGGCAACAGAGGTACAGAAAGAGGCAAGAGATGTGCAGAAACAGGCAGGAAAGGTGCAGAAACAGGGAACAGAGGTGCAGAAAGAGGCAAGAGAGGTGCAGAAAGAGAAAAGAGGGGTGCAGAAAGAGGCAAGAGATCTGCAGAGAAAAGCAACAGAGGTGCTGAAAGAGGCAAGTGAGGTGCAGAAAGAGGCAAGAGATCTGCAGAAAAAGCAACAGGGGTGCTGAAAGAGGCAAGTGAGGTGCAGAAAGATGCAAGAGAGGTGCAGACAGAGGCAATAGAAGTGAAGAAAGAAGCAACAGAGATACAGAAAGAGGCAAGAGGGGTGCAGAAAGAAGGAAGAGATGTGCAGAAAGGAGCAACAGAGGTGCAGAAGGAGGCACGAGGGGTGCAGAAAGAAGGAAGAGGAGTGCAGAAAGAACCAACAGGGGTGCTGAAAGAGGCACAAATGGTGCAGAAAGAGGCAAGAGAAGTGCAGAAAGAAGCAACAGAGGTACAGAAAGAGGCAGGAGTGGTGCAGAAAGAGGGAAGAGAGGTGTAGAAAGAGGCAAGAGAGTTGGACAAATAGGGAAGAGGGGTGCAGAAAGAGTCAGTAGGGGTGCAAAAAGAAGAAACAGAGGTGCTGAAAGAGGCAAGAGAGGTGCAGAAAGAAGCAAGTGAAGTGCAGAAAAAGGCAACAGAGGTGCAGAAAGACGCAATAGAGGTGCAGAAACAAGCAAGAGAAGTGCAGAAGGAGGCAGGAGAATTGCTGAAAGAAGCAACAAAGGTTTAGAAATAAGCGAGAGAAGTGCAGAAAGAGGCAAGTGACGTGCAGAAACAGGCAGGAAATGAGCAGAAAGAGGCAAGAGAGGTGCAGAAACAGGCAGAAAAGGTGCAGAAAGAGGGAACAGGGGGTGTAGAAAGACGCAAGAGAGGTGCAGAAAGAGAAAAAAGGGGTGCAAAAATAGGCAAGAGGGTGCAGAAAGAAGCAAGTGAGGTGCAGAAAGAGGCAACAGAGGTGCAGAAAGACACAAGAGAGGTACAGAAACAAGCAAGAGAAGTGCAGAAAGAGGCAAGAGAATTGCTGAAAGAAGCAACAGAGGTGTTGAAAGAAGCAAGAGAAGTGCAGAAAGAGGCAAGTGAGGTGCAGAACGAGGCAAGAGAGCTGCAGAAAATGGCAAGAGAACAGCAGAAAGGCATGAGGGATGCAAAAAAGAGAAGAAGGGTGCAGAATGAAGCAAGAGAGGTGCAGAAAGAGGGAAAACGAGTGCAGAAAGAGACAACAGGTGTGCAGAAATAGAGACAACAGGGGTGCAGAAAGAAGCAAGAGAAGTGCAGAAAGAGGCAATAGAAGTGCAGAAAGAGGCAAGTGAGGTACAGAAGGAGGCCTGAGAACTGCAGAAAGAGGCAAGCGAGGTGCAGAAAGAAGCAAGAGCAGTGCAGAAAGAACCAACAGAGGTGCAAAAAGAGGCAAGAGGGGTGCAGAAAGAGGTAGGAGAGATGCACAAAGAGGCAAGAGAGGTACAGAAAGAGGCAGGAGGGGTGCAGAAAGAAGGAAGAGAAGTGCAGAAAGAGGCAAGAGAATTGCTGAAAGAAGCAACAGAGGTGTAGAAAGAAGCAAGAGAAGTGCAGAAAGAGGCAAGCGAGGTGCAGAAAGAAGCAAGAGCAGTGCAGAAAGAACCAACAGAGGTGCAAAAAAAGGCAAGAGGGGTGCAGAAAAAGTTTGGAGGTGTGCACAAAGAGGCAAGAGAGGTACAGAAAGAGGCAGGAAGGGTGCAGAAAGAAGGAAGAGAAGTGCAGAAAGAGGCAAGAGAATTGCTGAAAGAAGCAACAGAGGTGTAGAAAGAGGCAAGTGAGGTGCAGAAAGAAGCAAGAGCAGTGCAGAAAGAACCAACAGAGGTGCTGAAAGAAGCGCAAAGGGTGCAGAAAGAGCAAGAGAAGTACAGAAAGAGGCAACAGAGGTACAGAAAGAGGCAAGAGATGTGCAGAAACAGGCAGGAAAGGTGCAGAAACAGGGAACAGAGGTGCAGAAAGAGGCAAGAGAGGTGCAGAAAGAGAAAAGAGGGGTGCAGAAAGAGGCAAGAGATCTGCAGAGAAAAGCAACAGAGGTGCTGAAAGAGGCAAGTGAGGTACAGAAAGAGGCAAGAGATCTGCAGAAAAAAGCAACAGGGGTGCTGAAAGAGGCAAGTGAGGTGCAGAAAGATGCAAGAGAGGTGCAGAAAGAGGCAAAAGAGGCAATAGAAGTGAAGAAAGAAGCAACAGAGATACAGAAAGAGGAAAGAGGGGTGCAGAAAGAAGGAAGAGATGTGCAGAAAGGAGCAACAGAGGTGCAGAAGGAGGCACGAGGGGTGCAGAAAGAAGGAAGAGGAGTGCAGAAAGAACCAACAGGGGTGCTGAAAGAGGCACAAATGGTGCAGAAAGAGGCAAGAGAAGTACAGAAAGAAGCAACAGAGGTACAGAAAGAGGCAGGAGTGGTGCAGAAAGAGGGAAGAGAGGTGTAGAAAGAGGCAAGAGAGTTGGACAAATAGGGAAGAGGGGTGCAGAAAGAGTCAGGAGGGGTGCAAAAAGAAGCAACAGAGGTGCCGAAAGAGGCAAGAGAGGTGCAGAAAGAAGCAAGTGAAGTGCAGAAAAAGGCCACAGAGGTGCAGAAAGACGCAATAGAGGTGCAGAAACAAGCAAGAGAAGTGCAGAAGGAGGCAGGAGAATTGCTGAAAGAAGCAACAAAGGTTTAGAAATAAGCAAGAGAAGTGCAGAAAGAGGCAAGTGAGGTGCAGAAAGAAGCAAGAGCAGTGCAGAAAGAACCAACAGAGGTGCAAAAAGAGGCAAGAGGGGTGCAGAAAGAGGTAGGAGAGGTGCACAAAGAGGCAAGAGAGGTATAGAAAGAGGCAGGAGGGGTGCAGAAAGAAGGAAGAGAAGTGCAGAAAGAGGCAAGAGAATTGCTGAAAGAAGCAACAGAGGTGTAGAAAGAAGCAAGAGAAGTGCAGAAAGAGGCAAGTGAGGTGCAGAAAGAAGCAAGAGCTGTGCAGAAAGAACAAACAGAGGTGCTGAAAGAGGCGCGAAGGGTGCAGAAAGAGCAAGAGAAGTGCAGAAAGAGGCAATAGAGGTACAGAAAGAGGCAAGAGATGTGCAGAAACAGGCAGGAAAGGTGCAGAAACAGGGAACAGGGGTGCAGAAAGAGGCACAATGCAAACACTTCTTTAACTAGTAGTTGCGTTTGCAGAGTGGTGGAGAAAGGGTGCTGGGCCACCGACCAGCGCTCAGGAATTCCGCTGTGTAGGATTTACAGGAGGTACCAGAAGGGCTTCTTGGCCCCCAAAGTCCCTCAGGAGTAAATTGGACTTCATCCCCCGTCCTGTAGTCTGCCAGGAGGCACGTTTGCAGAGTGGTGGAGAAAGGGGAGCATGGCCTCCGAAGACCTCTTAGCAATCCCACTATGTGGGACTTACTGGAGGTAACAAGAGGGGTAGTTGGCCTCCATGGACATCCTTGGGGGCCAACTATCCCTCCTATTACCTCCAGTAAGTCCCACACAGCAGGATTGCTAAATTCTCATAGCAGGCCACGCCCCTTATGCCCACCACTCTGCAAACACACTCCCTGGCGTGCTCTTGGATGGGGATTGAAGTCCCCTTCACTGCTGGGGGTCCTTTAGGGGCCAACTAGCCTACCTCTTACCTCCAGTAAGCCCCACACAGTGGGATTGCTGAGAGGTGGACACAGGCCACGCCCCCTTTCTCCACCACTCTGCAAACGCGCCTCCTGGCGTGCTCTTGGTTGGGGGATGAAGTCCCCTTTCCTCCTGAGGGTGCCTGGGGGCCAACTAGCCCTCCTGTTACATCCAGTAAGCTCCATACAGCTGGATTGCTGAGAGTGGTCCGAGGCCATGCCCTCTTTTTACACGACTCTGCAAACGCGACTCGTGGCGCACTGCTGCTCGGGGAATGAAGTCCTCTTGTGTCCTGAGTTCCTCAGGACACAAGAGGACCTCATCGCCCCACCAGCAGTGCGCCAAGAGGCACGTTTGCAGAGTGGTGTAAAAAGGGGCATGGCCTCGGACCACCTCTCTGCAATCCAGCTGTGTGGCGCTTACTGGAGGTACCTGGTGGGCTAGTTGGCCTGGAAAGAACCAACAGAGGTGCAAAAAGAGGCCTTGTTGCAAAGTCATCCTGTGCCCCAAACGTTTTGCTGACTGGTACTGGTGGTAACTGACTCTGACTAACCAGGCCCGGAGCCAGTGCTATGCTGAAAGACACTTAGAATACAGTGAAAACACCTACATACACTAGGGTACACTATGGGTTGGGGTACAACTGTTATTGGCATGACCTCCCCTGTAAGGCCCTAGTACATAATAGGGCAGCGGGATTAAAACTACCTCTAAGTCAGAGGTGCAGAAAGAGGAAAGAGAAGTACAGAAATAAGCAACAGAGGTGCCAAAAGAGGCAACAGAGGTGCAGAAACAGGTAGGAAAGGTGCAGAAAGGGAACAAGGGTACAAAAAGAGGCTAGTGATGTGCAGACGGAGGCAAGAGAACTGCAGAAAGTGGCAAGAGAGTTGCAGATACAGGCAAAAGGGGTGCAGAAAGAGGGAACATGTGTGCAGACAGAGGCAAGAGAGGTACAGAAAGAGGGAACAGGGGTGCAGAAAGTCACAAGAGAGGTGCAGAAACAGGCAGGAAAGGTGCACAAAGAGGGAATAGGGGTGCAGAAACATGCAGGAAAGGTGCAGAAAGAGGGAACAGGGGTGCAGAAAGACGCAAGAGAGGTGCAGAATGAGAAAAAGGGGTGCAAAAATAGGCAAGAGGGGAGCAGAAAGAAGCAAGTGAGGTGCAGAAAGAGGCAACAGAGGTGCAGAAAGACGCAAGAGAGGCGCAGAAACATGCAAGAGAAGTGCATAAAGAGGCAAGAGAATTGCTGAAAGAAGCAACAGAGGTGTGGAAAGAAGCCAGAGAAGTGCAGAAAGATGCAAGTGATGTGCAGAAAGAGGCAAGAGAGGTGCAGAAAGAAGCAAGTGAGGTGCAAAAAGAAGGAACAGGGGTGCAGAAAGACACAAGAGAGGTGCAGAAACAGGCAGGAAAGGTGCAGAAAGAGGCAAGAGAGGTGCAGAAACAGGCAGAAAAGGTGCAGAAAGAGGGAACAGGGGGTGCAGAAAGACACAAGAGAGGTGCAGAAAGAGAAAAAGGGGTTCAAAAATAGGCAAGAGGGTGCAGAAAGAAGCAAGTGAGGTGCAGAAAGAGGAAACAGACGTGCAGAAAGAGGCAAGAGAGGTGCAGAAACAAGCAAGAGAAGTGCAGAAAGAGGCAAGAGAATTGCTGAAAGAAGCAACAGAGGTGTGGAAAGAAGCAAGAGAAGTGCAGAAAGAGGCAAGTGAGGTGCAGAAAGAGGCAAGAGAGCTGCAGAAAATGGCAAGAGAACAGCAGAAAGGCAAGAGGGATGCAAAAAGGGAAGAAGGGTGCAGAATGAAGCAAGAGAGGTGCAGAAAGAGGGAAGACGAGTGCAGAAAGAATCAACAGGGGTGCAGAAAGAGACAACAGGGGTGCAGAAAGAAGCAAGAGAAGTGCAGAAAGAGGCAATAGAAGTGCAGAAAGAGGCAAGTGAGGTGAAGAAGGAGGCAAGAGAACTGCAGAAAGAGGCAAGAGAGTTGCAGAAACAGGCAAAAGGGGTGCAGAAAGAGGAAACAGGTGTGCAGACAGAGGAAGAGAGGTGCAGAAAGAGGGAAGAGGGGTACAGAAAGAAGAGAGTGAGGTTCAGAAAGAGGCAAGAGAGGTGCAGAAAGAGGCAATAGAAGTGCAGAAAGAGGCACGTGAGGTACAGAAGGAGGCAAGAGAACTGCAGAGAGAGGCAAGAGAGGTGCAGAAAGAAGCAAGAGCAGTGCAGAAAGAACCAACAGAGGTACAAAAAGAGGCAAGAGGGGTGCAGAAAGAGGTAGGAGAGGTGTACAAAGAGGCAAGAGCGGTACAGAAAGAGGCAGGAGGGGTGCAGAAAGATGGAAGAGTAGTGCAGAAAGAGGCAAGAGAATTGCTGAAAGAAGCAACAGAGGTGTAGAAAGAAGCAGGAGAAGTGCAGAAAGAGGCAAGTGAGCTGCAGAAAGAAGCAAGAGCAGTGCAGAAAGAACCAACAGAGGTGCTGAAAGAAGCGCAAAGGGTGCAGAAGGAGCAAGAGAAGTGCAGAAAGAGGCAACAGAGGTACAGAAAGAGGCAAGAGATGTGCAGAAACAGACAGGAAAGGTGCAGAAACAGGGAACAGGTATGCAGAAAGAGGCAAGAGAGGTGCAGAAAGAGAAAAGAGGGGTGCAGAAAGAGGCAAGAGATCTGCAGAGAAAAGCAACAGAGGTGCTGAAAGAGGCAAGTGAAGTGCAGAAAGAGGCAAGAGATCTGCAGAAAAAGGCAACAGGGGTGCTGAAAGAGGCAAGTGAGGTGCAGAAAGAAGCAAGAGAGGTGCAGAAAGAGGCAATAGAAGTGTAGAAAAAAGCAACAGAGGGGCTGATAGAGGCACTAAGGGTGCAGAAAGAGGCAAGAGATGTGCAGAAAGAAGCAAAAGAGGTGCTCAAAGAGGCAAGAGGGATTCAAAAAGAGGCAAGAGCAGTGCAGAAAGAACCAAGAAAAGTGCAGAAAGAAGCAACAGAGGTACAGGAGGAGGCACGAGGGGTGCAGAAAGAAGGAAGAAGAGTGCAGAAAGAAGCAACAGGGGTGCTGAAAGAGGCACGAAGGGTGCAAAAAGAGGCAAGAGAAGTGCAGAAAGAAGCAACAGAGGTACAGAAAGAGGCAGGAGTGGTGCAGAAAGAGGGAAGAGATGTGTAGAAAGAAGCAAGAGAGTTGGACAAATAGGGAAGAGGGGTGCAGAAAGCGTCAGGAGGGGTGCAAAAAGAAGCAACAGAGGTGCCGAAAGAGGCAAGAGAGGTGCAGAAAGAAGCAAGTGAAGTGCAGAAAGAGGCAACAGAGCTGCAGAAAGACGCAAGAGAGGTGCAGAAACAAGCAAGAGAAGGGCAGAAGGAGGCAGGAGAATTGCTGAAAGAAGCAACAGAGGTTTAGAAAGAAGCAAGAGAAGTACAGAAAGAGGCAAGTGAGGTGCAGAAAGAAGCAAGAGCAGTGCAGAAAGAACCAACAGAGGTGCACAAAGAGGCAAGAGAGGTATAGAAAGAGGCAGGAGGGGTGCAGAAAGAAGGAAGAGAAGTGCAGAAAGAGGCAAGAGAATTGCATAAAGAAGCAACAGAGGTGTAGAAAGAAGCAAGAGAAGTGCAGAAAGAGGCAAGCGAGGTGCAGAAAGAAGCAAGAGCAGTGCAGAAAGAACCAACAGAGGTGCAAAAAGAGGCAAGAGGGGTGCAGAAAAAGTTCGGAGGGGTGCACAAAGAGGCAAGAGAGGTACAGAAAGAGGCAGGAAGGGTGCAGAAAGAAGGAAGAGAAGTGCAGAAAGAGGCAAGAGAATTGCTGAAAGAAGCAAGAGCAGTGCAGAAAGAGCAAGCAGAGGTGCTGAAAGAGGTGTGAAGGGTGCAGAAAGAGCAAGAGAAATGCAGAAAGAGGCAACAGAGGTACAGAAAGAGGCAAGAGATGTGCAGAAACAGGCAGGAAACTGTGAGAAGTTGGCCTGGCATATGCCGTCCACTAATTATAGTGGTCACCTTGCACCAGTCCAAACAACCCCTTATTGGAGATAGGTTAAAGACAACCTTTATTGAAAGCTATCCTAGTGGTAGCTATGGAGAGCAGCCTTCAGGCTAAGTCTTGAAGGAATGTAAAGCAGCTTGTTTTACCAGTCTATAATCTCTTGAGTGACCAAATGAAAGAGGACCACACCAGGTATATATTCAAAATATATGTATTTATTGCTAAACACACCCCTCTAGTCTCTTTATGAGGCTAGAGTTCAAAGTACATAAGTTATAAGTTAGTTGTCTACAGTAATAGCACAAATACACATTTGAGCCCTAGGGGCGTACTCAAACCATATACCAATAAAGTGGTATAAGAACCACGACTGAGCTAGACACAGGGCCTAGAGCCTGTAGAAGTGCTTGGACCACAAGGAACCACCCAAGGTAGTGACACAGGGGACCCACGGGGGACGCGTGCAGTGTAAGAACACAGCCGCGAATCGCCGTTGACTTCTATGGGGAAAGTCGCGGTTGGAATTTTAAAGAAAAGGGACACTTAGAGGAGGACTTGGAGCAAACCCCTTTAGAACTGGGTTGTTCTAGAGTCTATACCCACGGGAGCACTGGAGTACTCGAGTTACCTCACCCAGGGAAGCCGGGTGCATAGGTGTCTTTCGGGGTCGGGTTTCGTCGTCGTTTTCAATGGCGATCTGCTGCAAAGTGCTGCTGGCGGCCAAGTCGAAAGTGTTCGGGTGGATCCAAAGGTGGATCGAAGATCTGAAGAACCTGAAAGCAGAGGGGACAGAGTCTGGGTCACTAGCCAGTGACCAGGAAGGCGATGAGCAGATGCCCACTGATGTCGAGTGCTTCAGGTAGGTTGACAGTCGTCTTGACTCTTCAGCCACGAGGTCCAGGAGGCGTCGACGACAACCAGGAGCTGGATTCGAGCTGTGCCACGATGTCTGTCGATTGCAGGGGTGTCGGCGACCGGATTGGACCCAACAAGCCTTGGCAACGGCAAGTCTCGTGGAAATGGAAGAAGGACAATGGTGCAGACCAGCAAGGTCTGTGGGACTCACCCAGCGAGGGTAAGTCAGGGCACGCCTGGAGCAACAAGGGAAGCCCAAGAAAAAGAAGAGTTGCCTTCGGGAGGGCCCACTAGCCAACGGACTAGCGACCGCGAAGGAGCCTTGAGTGGACGCACTTGGAGCTGGCTCACAGGACACTCGTGGAGTGGAAGCCAGGGATCTTCGGTGCAGTCGGTGCTGGAGGCTGGGGCTACTAGGAGCCCAAAGCACAACTTCGTGGGAGACCCAGAAGAGGATGCACTTGCAAATGTGTGCGGTGTCCAGGGGTCACGGTTCCACGTTACCCACGATAGCCACGGGCCTCAGCTTTGCTGGGGACTCAGGGTAGCCTCGGGGAAGTCTGGAAATCTACCTCTGGTGATGCAAAGACTTCGGCGTCCGGCGGGAGCTTCAGCGATGCAGACCGGACAATTGCTTCTTTGGTGCCTGCCAAGCAGGGGAGTCACTCCTTGACCCCAAGGGAGATTCTTCAGTCCTCTAATCTTAAAGTAGAGCGTTGAAGGTCCAGGATTCTGTGTCAGAGTTTCGTCCAGGTAAATCTAAAGTCCTAAGGACTAGGGTCCCATACTTATACCAAGTTAGGGGGTTGGACATACTCTGGGGACCCACCTATGGGAGGGTCAGGCAGGAGGGGTGGTTACACCCCTTTCCCTTTGTCCAGTTTCGTGCCAGAGCAGGGGCTGGAAGCCCCTGAGCCGGTTTGAACTGGGGTATGCACAGGGACACCAAATGTGCCCCCAGTGCAGGACTTCAAAGCACCAGAGAGTGCTCCCGCCCAGCCCCAATACACACTATCCTGTCTGGGGAGGTGGTTACACCTCCCTGGGACAGGAAACCTATTGTCCAGGCCTCCCCTACCGGAGTTTCGGTCAGCAGCAGGAGGCCAGACTCATGTCTGTGGCAGCGGCATCCATTTTGTGATGCCAGGGCTTGGAAAGAAGTTACCGGGCAGGCCGGTGTGTACATGTCTCTCCCTCTAGAAGGGTGGAATGCTACCCCCGCCGCCAGAACTGGCGGGGGGTAGTATTCCAAGATGTTTGACACCAAACACGACATGTTTCCGTGCAGCCATCCCAAAGTTAGCATTTAACGCAAGGTTATAATGCGCTTAAGAGTATATGGTCAGGCTGCACTACAAACAGCATCAGAGAAGGGTCTCCGAACGCTGCAGAGGGGCCCTGCTCATGCAGGGGCACCCTCTCACATAGGAACCAAGCACTCTGCCTTCAGGATTGATAAGGCCTGCCATAGGAGTGACTTATAGGTTTATATGTGTGTATGTATGTAGTGATATAGGTAGCCTATATCACAGTAAGGGGTGCATGCACCACCTTACCCAGGCTGCAGTAGCAGACCTGTGGTGTCATTTTGGATGGCCTTCCAGGGGTGGCACAATACATGCTGCAGCCCCTGGTAGGCCTCTGAGGTACCTATGCCCTGGGTACATAGTATACCATATACTAGGGACTTATAAGGGCACTCCAGATTCCAATCAGAGATGTGCCTAAGTCACATGGAAACCATTTTAGAGAGGAAGCAGCTAGGCTGGGGTTCTGATTAGCAGGGCCCCAGCCAGACTAAAGTCGAAAAACAGTGAAGCATCAGCAAAAAGTGGGGTACCCATGTGAAGCAGATCCTACTCTCCTACACAACCCCCCCAAACGTAGGGACATTAAACTAACCTTGCCCAGTTAAGTCTTCATGTTCTAAGTGGAAGTACCTAGAGAGTCCATCTGCATTGGCATGGTTACTCCCAGGTCTATGTTCCACTGTGAAGTCCATCCCCTGTAGGGAAATGGACCACCTTAGCAGTTTGGGGTTTTCACCCTTCATTTGTTTTAGCCATAAGAGGGGCTCATGGTCTGTTTGAACAAGGAAGTGAGTACCAAACAAGTATGGCCTCAACTTCTTCAGAGCCCAGACCACAGCAAAGGCCTCCCTCTCAATGGCTGACCAACGTTTCTCTCTAGGGGTCAGCCTTCTGCTAATAAAAGCTACTGGCTGATCCTGACCTTCATCATTCAATTGTGACAGTACAGACCCTACCCCCAATTCAGATGCATCTGTTTGGACAATGAACTTCTTGGAGTAATCAGGACTCTGTAGAATGGGAGCAGTGCACATGGCCTGCTTTAGGTCATCAAATGCCTTTTGACAGCTAACTGTCCACTGAACCTTTTTGGGCATTTTCTTGGAAGTTAAGTCATTCAGGGGTGTCACTATTGATCCATACCCCTTGACAAATCTCCTATAGTACCCAGTCAGGCCTAAAAAGGCTCTCACCTGAGTCTGGGTAGTTGGAGCAGTCCAGTCCATGATGGTCTGGATCTTGCTCTGCAGTGGTTGAACCTGGCCTCCACCCACAAGGTGGCCCAGGTACACAACCTGACTCTGCCCTATCTGGCACTTGGTGGCCTTGATAGTCAGGCCTGCTTTCTGCAGGGCCTGCAAAACATTTCTGAGGTGGACCAGGTGATCCTCCCAGGTGGAGCTAAAGACAGCAATATCATCTAGATATGCTGCACTATAGGCTTCCAGACCTGTAAGGACTGTATTCACCAACCTCTGAAAAGTGGCAGGTGCATTCTTCAGACCAAAGGGCATCACCACAAATTGATAATGCCCACTAGGGGTTGAGAATGCTGTCTTTGGCTTTGCATCATCAGCTAGTCTGATCTGCCAGTAGCCAGCTGTCAGGTCAAATGTGCTTAGATACTTGGCTGAGGCCAAAGTGTCTATTAGCTCATCTGCTCTAGGTATTGGATGGGCATCAGTCCTAGTGACTGCATTGAGACCCCTGTAGTCCACACAAAACCTCATCTCTCTTTTCCCACCATTGGTGTGAGGTTTTGGCACAAGGACCACTGGACTAGCCCAAGGGCTATCTGAGGGTCCAATAACTCCCAAATCCAACATCTTCTGGACTTCTGTCCTGATACAGTCCCTGACATGGTCAGGTTGCCTATAAATCTTATTTTTAATAGGCAGACTGTCCCCAGTGTCCACTTCATGAGTGCACCAGGTGGTCTGACTGGGTGTCAGTGAGAATATGTGCCTGAACTGATTGAGCACCTGTCTGCAATCAGTTTGCTGCTGGGCAGTGAGGCTGCCTGCCAAGGCTACACCATCCACTGACCCATCATCAGGGTTCTGTGAGAGCAGGTCAGGGAGTGGGTCACTCTCTTCCTCCTGTCCCTCATCAGTATCCATGAGCAAGCCCATGTCTGCCCTGTCCACATATGGTTTTAACCTGTTGACATGGAGAACCCTGTGGGGACTCCTGGGTGTTCCTAGGTCTACTAAATAGGTAACCTCATCCTTCTGTTCAACAATGGTATGGGGTCCACTCCATTTGTCTTGGAGAGCTGCTGGGGCTACTGGCTCCAACACCCACACCTTCTGTCCTGGCTGGTAAACAGTCAGTACAGCCTTTTGGTCATGCCAGGCTTTTTGAAGTTCCTGGCTAGCCTCAAGGTTTTTAGTTGCCTTTTTCATGTACTCAGCCATCCTGGAGCGGAGACCAAGTACATAGTCCACTATGTCTTGCTTTGGGGGCTTGAGAGGTAACTCCCATCCTTCCTTCACCAAGCACAATGGACCCCTGACAGGGTGACCAAACAAAAGTTCAAAAGGGCTGTAGCCAACCCCCTTTTGAGGCACCTCCCTGTATGCAAATAAAAGGCAGGGCAAGAGTATGTCCCATCTTCGCCTAAGCTTTTCTGGGAGCCCTTTAATCATGCCCTTCAGGGTTTTGTTGAATCTCTCAACTAAACCATTGCATTGTGGGTGATAGGGTGTGGTGAACTTGTAAGTCACTCCACACTCCTTCCACATTGCTTTCAAGTATCCAGACATAAAGTTAGCACCCCTGTCTGATACAACCTGCTTAGGGAAGCCCACTCTTGAGAAAATTCCCAGGCGGGCTCTTGCCACCACAGGTGCTGTAGTGGTCCTAAGGGGAATAGCCTCTGGGTACCTGGTGGCATGATCCACTACCACCAGGATAAACCTGTGCCCAGATGCTGTTTGGGGATCCATGGGACCAACAATATCAATCCCCACCCTCTCAAAGGGAACCCCACCACAGGTAGTGGTATCAGGGGGCCTTTGTAGTGCCACCTGCCTTGCCACTGGCCTGGCAGGTTACACAGGAGCGACAAAACTCCTTGGTGTCTTCAGACATGTGGGGCCAGTGAAAGTGAGGGACAATTCTGTCCCAAGTCTTGTTCTGGCCCAGGTGACCTGCTAAGGGAATGTCATGGGCTAGGGTCAATAGGAAGCCCCTGAACTTCAGAGGTATAACCAACCTCCTGGTTGCACCAGGCTTGGGGTCTCTACACTCTGAGTACAAGAGTCCATCATCCCAATACACTGTATGGGGACCACTAGCTTTCCCAGCAGCCTCAGCAGCAGCTTGCTGTCTGAGGGGTTCAAGAGAGGGGCAGCTCTGCTGCTCCTGGCTCAGAACTGCCCTGGAAGGGCCCCCTGTCCCCAAGAACTCAACCTGGTCAGGTTCAAGCTCCTCTGGGACAGTTCCTTCCTCAGGACTGAGATCATCCCCCTCAAGAGACTGATCTTCCTTCTGAGCCAAGGGGAAGGCACTGCCTTTACCCTACTACTCCTCTTCTTGGAGGGCACTTGGTCCATTATTCCAGAATCCAAGGCCTGTTCAGTGTTAGACATTTTGGCTTGTGACCTGGTCACAGCAAACACATCTGCAGGGATGCCCAGCATTTCTGCATGGGTCCTGAGCTCCACTTCTGCCCAAGCTGAAGTTTCTAAATCATTGCCAAGCAAGCATTCAACTGGTAGGTCTGCACTTACCACAACCTTCTTAAGGCCATTTACCCCTCCCCAGGAGAAGTTAACAACTGCCAGAGTATGGTCTGTTCTGACATTGCTAGCATTGGTCACTTGGTACATTTCACCAAGTATAATCTGCCCAGGATCCACAAGGTCTTGTGTCACCATGGTGACACTTGCCCCTGTGTCCCTAAATGCCAAAGCCTCTTTTCCATTGATTAAGGGCTGTTGCCTGTACTTGCCCAGATTACTGGGACTCACAGAGGAGGTCACATCCATGCCTCCATCACAGACTAGGACAGCCTGAGTGAGTTCTCTGACTAGGTCAGAGCTCATCTCTTTACCCAGGGTCAACCCTACTAAACCCTTGGCTTGTGTAGTCCCACCACCAACTGTAACTGCACTAGGGGAGCAGGTGCCTTAGGGGCATTGGTGGGGGCTGGGGTAGAGTCTTTGGACTTGGTGCAATCACTGGTCCAGTGGGTCTTTTGCTTACAGACCTTGCACCATGGTTTCTTTTGGCCTTTTCCCTTGTTAGACTGTGAATCCCCACCTGAAGAAGATTTTTGGGGGCCTTGTGAAGACTTTTGGTCTTTACCCTTCTCCCCACCCTTATCAGAGATTTTAGAATCTAGCTTCTTAGGGTCACCACCTCGGTTCTGTACCTTCTGCCTCACCCTGGTTCTGACCCATTTGTCTGCCTTCTTTCCCAATTCTTGGGGAGAGGTCAGATCAGAGTCCACCAGGTGCTGATGCAACAGCTGATTTTGACAATTATTAAGAATCTGCTCCCTCATGATAAGATTGTACAATCCTGTGAAGTCACATACCTTACTGCCCAATAACCAACCTTCCAGAGCCTTGGCAGAACAATCAACAAAGTCCACCCAGTCTTGAGTCTGTGCTTTTTGGGTATCTCTGAACTTTAACCTGTATTGTTCAGTGGTTAGGCCAAACCCATCAATCAGAGCACTCTTTAAGACTGTGTATTTATCAGCATCCTCCTCTCTAACAGTGAGGAGCTTATCTCTACCTTTGTCTGCAAAGGAGAGCCACAAGATTGCTGCCCACTGCTCCTGAGGGACCCTCTGTACTTTACAGGCCCTCTCCAGTGCAGTTATCCATTTGTGGATGTCATCCCCACTCTGGTAGGGAGGGACAATCTTGCTCAGGTTTCTATGGTCATAAGACCTTTCCTTATCTCTGGGGAAATTGCTGCCACCATGGGACTCTAGTCCCATCTTTTTTCTCTCTTTGTAGAGATCTAGGGACTCCCTGTCTATAGCCAACTGCTGTTTTCTGAGCTCAAGCTGGGCTTGCTCATACTGAATCAGTCTTTTTCTCCTGTCATGAGAGGATTTTCTCCTATGAGAAGAGACAGAGGTCCCTATTGAGATGTCAGAGTGGTTGGACTCCTGAGAAGGAGATCTATCCCTTCTTGGCACACTATCAACTCTTCCTGGGGGGACAAAGGTGAGGTCATCCTGATCCTCCCCTTCATCCACAGGAATAGCTGGGTTTTCCAGGTCAAGGTCATTGTCACCTTCCTGGCCAGTTTCAGAGGGGGGGGGCCTGGGTTTCTTCACCACTGACCCCTTCCTCCTGTTCTGCTCCACCCTCTCTGCCTACCCCTTCAGACCCTAGGGGCCTGCTGAGATCATCAGCTAGTAGCACCTCTCTGAGGTGTTGGGTGCTGGCACTTTTGCCTGCCTTCAGCTTCCTAGTATTGCATAATGCTCTCAATTCCAAGAATGGGAGTTTATCATACTTGGAGGGAAGAAGCCCACTGGCTTCTGGCAAGGACTCACTGGGTCCTGGCTTTGAAGACATTACTAGTGAGGTGTGGTGTGAGAAGTTGGCCTGGTATATGCTGTTCACTAATTAAAGTGGACACCTTGCACCAGGGCAAATCGACTCTTATGGTAGATAGGTTTAAGACAACCTTTTAAAGAAAGCTATCCTAGTGGTAGCTGTGGAGAGCAGCCTTCAGGCTAAGTCTCGGAGGAATGTAAAGCAGCTTGTTTTACCATATAATCTCTTGAATCACCAAATGAAAAGACACCACACAGGTATATATATCAAATATATATGTATTTATTTCTAAATAACTCTCTACTAATCTCTTTATGAGATTAGAAGACAAACATATGCACAAATCAACGTTTCACAATACGTTAAGCACAAAATATGGCTGGGGCCCTAGGGGCGTACCAGACCATATACTAAGTAAGAGACTTAGGGACAACGACTTGCAGGGAGACAAGGCCTAGGACCTTCAGAAGTGCAGGGGCCTCACGAAACCACCCAAGGCAGGTAAGTAAAGGACCCACGGGGGACGCGTGCAGTGTGGATACACAGGCGCGGATCGCCGTTAACTTCAATGGGGCAAGTCGCGGTTGGAAATAAAGAGTTTTAGGATACTTCGGGAGAACCTACAAGCGAGTCACTTACAGGGTAAGTAGTTCTAGGGCCCACACCCACAGGAGCACCGTAGTGCTGGAGTTACCTCACCCAGGGAAGCCGGGTGCATAGGTGTCCTTTGGTGTCGGGTCGCGGCGTCGTTTTCAATGGCGAACAAAGAAGACTTGCTGCTTGCGGGAGCTGAAGAAGTGTCCGGTGGAATCCAAGCCTGGATTCTGAAGAGAGGATGACCTGAAAGCAGAGGGGACAGTGTTCAAAGTCACTTGGCAGTGACCCGGGGCAAGGAAGATGGATGCCCACCGTCGTCGGTTGATTCAGGTCGGTTACAGGTGCCTTGACTCTTCAGCCACGTGGTCCAGGAGGTGTCGACGACGACCAAGAGCTGGATTCGGTGGGTCCCTCAATGTCTGCAGCTGACTGCGGTGTCGGCAACTCGATTGGAGCCAACAAGCCTTGGCAGCAGCAAGTCTCGGGGAGATGAAGAAAAGTCGATGGCACAGACCAGCAAGGTCTGAGGGACTCACCCAGCGAGGGTAAGTCAGGGCAGGCCTGGAGCAACCAGGGGAGCCCTTTGGTTTCTTTAAGAAGTCTTCTGGGGACCCACAAGCCGGCGGGCAAGGGATCGCGAAGACACCTCGGGCAGAATCACTCAACAGGGGCCCACGGTCACTCGGGACGGTGTAGGCCTCTGATCTTCGGAGAGATTCCTGCTGGAGGTCTGGGACCACACGTGGATCCAAAGCACAAGTTCGTAGAACGTTGTGAAGGGGTTGCACTTGACAATAGTGCACGGTACCCAGGGGTCGCGGTTCCTCGTTACTCGTGGGGTCCACTTGCCTCAGCTTCGCTGGGGACTCACGATGGCCTGGGAGAGGTCAGGAAATCCACTTCTTGGGCTGCAGGGACTTCGGACTCCGGCGGGAGCGGCGTAGTTTGCGACCGTCGTTGTCGTTTTTGGTGCCTGCCAAGCAGGGGAGTCACTCCTTGACTCCAAGGGCGATTCTTCTGTCTTCCAAAGGTAGTGGAACGTCGAAGGGCCAGGATTCTTCTGTAGAGCGTCGTCCAGGGGTTATCTGCTTTGCAATGGCAAGGTTCCCCCTCTTATACTAAAAAGAGGGGATGGACTAACTCTATGACCCCACCTATGGGAGGGTCAAGGGAGGGGGTGGCTACACCCACTTCCCTTTGTCCAGTTTCGCGCCAGAGCAGGGGCAGGTAGCCCCTGAGCTGGTTTGAACAGGCATATGCACAGAGGAGCCTTCTGCTCCCCCAGTGCAGGACTTCAAAGCACTCTAAGAGTGCACCCACCCAGCCCCAATACACTAAACCCTGTCTTTGGAGGTGGTTACACCTCCCTGTGACAGGATGCCTATTGTTGGGCTTCCTCCACTGCGAGTTTCGGTCATCAGCAGGAGGGCAGCCCAGTGTCTGTGACTGGTGGCATCCATTTTGTGATGCCAGGGCTCTTTAGGATTCTACCGCGTTTCCACAGCAGGTACATGTCTTATCCCTCTAGAAGGGTGGAATGCTACCCCGCCGCCAAGATTGGCGGGGGGTAGTATTCCAAGATGTTTGACACCAAACACGACATGTTTTGATGCAGCCATTCCAAAGTTAGCATTCTACCGCGAGGATATAATGCACTTAAGAGTATATGGTTTAACCGCATCCACAAACAGCACCAGAGAATGGACTCTGAGAGCTGCAGAGGGGCCCTGCTCATGCAGAGGCACCCCCTCACATAGAAGCCAAGCACCCTGCCCTCAGGATTGATAGGGCCTGCCATAGGGGTGACTGATAGGTTTATATGTGTGTGCAGGAGAGATATAGGAAACCTATATCTCAGTGAGGGGTGCTAGCACCACCTCACCCAGGCTGCAGTAGCAGGCCTGTGGTGTCAGATTTAGTCTGCTTCCCAGGGGTGGCATAATACATGCTGCAGCCCCTGGTAGGCCTGTGAAGTACCTATGCCCTTGGCACCTAAGGTACCATATACTAGGGACTCATAAGGCACCACAGTATCCAATCACTAGTGCACCTAGAGTGCACTCCATGTCGTTTAGAGAGAGCAGATAGACTGGGGCCCTGAATAGCAGGGTCCCAGTCCAACTAAGTCATAAACCAGCAAAACACCAGGAAAAAAGTGGGGGCAACCATATAGTCAGATTCCACCTTCCTACATAACGCCCCCAAACGAAAGGAGATAAGGCTAACCTTGACCAGTTGAGCCTTTATTGATTAAGTGGCCATATAAGGAAGCACCTGCACTAGCATGGTTGCCCCCTGTCTTATGGTCCCCTAAGCAATCCCTCACCCTAAGGGTATGAGAGGGTCTCCACCATGGGGAATCACTACCTCTGGTGTGCTTTGGTAAAGTACAAGGCTGGTGGGGTGTCTGAGTAGGGAAGTGAGGCCCTAGGAAGGTTGGCCTCAGCTTCCTCAGATCACTGGTCACCATGTATGCCTGTCTTTCCATGACTGAGTTGCACTTTGCTCTAAGGGTCAACCTTTGACTGCCTACAGCTGGGGGTTGGGTCCCTTTGGATGGAACACTGGAGGGACATGGCATGTTTGGAACCTTTTGGTTCCAGGTTTGCCCTTGCCTAACAGAGTCCTTCTGGGGGAGGTCCCTACATAAAGGTATGGGGGATCCCTCAGTGGGTTGAGGAATTTTCACCTGGCTAGGGCTACTAGACTGGGTGCCCCTAATCTGCTGATGGGGGGTTCCTCTGGACAGGGGGCCCTGGGGGTCCACTGACCTCCCTGACCTCTGCAGCCCTGGGCTGACTGAGGCAGGGTAGAGAGGGGCAGTTTACCTGCTCCAGACTGGGTACCACCTTGGAAGGGTCCTCTGCCATCAGGGGTGGGGCCAGGCCAGGCCTGACTACCTCTGTGGCAGTTCCTTCACTAGGGGTAGGGTCAGTTCCCTGAGGAGGCTGACCCTTACCTACTGTCTGGAGGGAAGAAGACTTTTCTTCAACCCTTGTGCTCTCTTCTGGGGGAGAGTGGGCCATTCTTCCAGGCTCCATCTCTCCAAAATCTTGGGCTGGGGCTGTGGCCATCACAGCCCCACTAACCTTTACAGGGACACCCAACATCCTCAGATGGGTTTGGTGTTCAATTTCAGCCCAGGCTGAAATTTCCAGATCATTGCCCATCAGGCAATCTACAGGTAAGGTTGGGGACACTGCCACTCTTTTTGGGCCTGTGACCCCCTCCCAGCTGAGATTGACTATGGCCATGGGGTGCTCTGTTCTGACACCATCAATGTTGGTCACCTGGTATTTAAACTCAGGTAAAAGCTGGTGAGGGGGGACTAGTTTCCCTGCCACCATGGTGACACTAGCCCCTGTGTCCCTAAATGCCACAGCTTTCTGACCATTAATTATTGGCTCCAGTCTGTACCTGCCCAATGCTGTGGGACCCACGGTAAAGGTGGCAAATCCTATACCACCATCAGAGTCTGAGGAGTCTGTTGAGGGGGTCCTGTCTAAACTAGGGCCCACCTCTGTTCCTCTTGCAAAAGCACCTAACTTTTTGGGTGCACTACTCCCAACTGGAGGATTACTACTGGTAGTACCAGGAGGGGTGGTAGTAGTTGTTGGAGGAACATTTTCTTTATTGCCAATCCTGGGACAACTGGGATCAGATTTCCAGTGCCCAGGCTTTTTACAGACATGGCAATAGGGTTTCTTTTCAGGAGAGGAAGGAGTTTGGGACCCACCCCCAGAAGAGGACTTTTGGGGCCCTGTAGTGGACTTATCCTTAGATTTATCCCCACCTTTCTCTTGGGACTTGGTAGAATCTTTCTTGTGGTCACCACCCTGATTCTTAGGCCTTACTCTGGTTCTGACCCATTTGTCTGCCTTCTTTCCCAATTCTTGGGGAGAGGTCAGATCAGAGTCCACCAGGTACTGGTGTAAAAGCTGGTTTTGACAATTATTAAGGATCTGTTCTCTCATCATTAGATTATAAAATCCTTTGAAATCAGTAACCCTACTGCCAACCAGCCAACCCTCCAGAGCCTTGGATGCACAATCTACAAAGTCTGTCCAGTCCTGAGTCTGTGCCTTCTGGGTATCTCTGAACTTCAACCTGTACTGCTCAGTGGTTAAGCCAAACCCATCTATCAGTGCACTCTTCAGGACCTCATAATCATCAGCATCCTCCTCTCTAACAGTGAGGAGCTTGTCTCTTCCTTTATCTGAAAAGGAGAGCCACAAGATTGCTGCCCACTGCTTTTGGGGGACCTGCTGTACTCTACAGGCCCTCTCCATAGCAGTTATCCACTTGTGGATATCATCCCCACTCTGGTAGGGAGGAACAACCTTGCTCAGGTTCCTATGGTCAGGAATATATTCTCTGCCTCTAGGGACACTGTTGCTGCCACCAGGGGGTTCTAACCCCTCTTTTCTAGAAGCTCTCTGGATCTCCAGGGCTTCTCTATCCAGTGCCAACTGCTTGGTTCTGAGGGCCACTTTGGCTTCCTCATACTGGAGCAGTTTGCACCTTCTCTCAGAGGAGGTCTCTCTTAAGGAAAAGTATGAGCTCCTCTGCTGGACAAATTCTCTGCCAGAGTGATAAGAGTGGTCAGATTCCCTGGAAGGGGATCTGTGCCTCTCCTCCTCTCTGTCAGTTCTCTTAGGGAGAATTCCTCTGTCCTTTTCAGGCCCCTTGAAGCCTGGCCCTTCAATCACAGAGTCTTGGTCATTCTGATTTTCATCATCTGACCCAGATACTATGACTGACCCACCCACTGATTCAAACCCTTTAGCTCCTAGAGCCAATCTAAGGTCATCTGCTGTCAGCAGATCTATCAGGTGTAGTGTTGAGGGACTCTGTCCTAGCCTCAGGTGTCTGTCAACACACATGGCTCTCAAGTCAGAGAAAGCCATGTCCTTATACTGAGGCTGAGTGGATCCACTGGGTCCACCCTTTAAGGACATTCTAGTGTTGTGCAGTGTTGTACTACCTACACTAGTTTGTGGCCTACTGATCCTAGCTTGAGCTGTGGAAAGGGTGTGCTATCCCTTGGCACACAGCTCTAAGTTCAGTAGAACTTATTGATACTAAGCTTGACTTTATATGTACCTTGAGTACCTATAATGGTTTTCAGTTAGTAATTCAAATAGAGATTTTCTGGTAAAACAATGGCAAGCTGGAATCCCACACGCTGCCCACCAATGTGAGAAGTTGGCCTGGTATATGCTGTTCACTAATTAAAGTGGACACCTTGCACCAGGGCAAATCGACTCTTATGGTAGATAGGTTTAAGACAACCTTTTAAAGAAAGCTATCCTAGTGGTAGCTGTGGAGAGCAGCCTTCAGGCTAAGTCTCGGAGGAATGTAAAGCAGCTTGTTTTACCATATAATCTCTTGAATCACCAAATGAAAAGACACCACACAGGTATATATATCAAATATATATGTATTTATTTCTAAATAACTCTCTACTAATCTCTTTATGAGATTAGAAGACAAACATATGCACAAATCAACGTTTCACAATAAGTTAAGCACAAAATATGGCTGGGGCCCTAGGGGCGTACCAGACCATATACTAAGTAAGAGACTTAGGGACAACGACTTGCAGGGAGACAAGGCCTAGGGCCTTCAGAAGTGCTGGGGCCTCACGAAACCACCCAAGGCAGGTAAGTAAAGGACCCACGGGGGACGCGTGCAGTGTGGATACACAGGCGCGGATCGCCGTTAACTTCAATGGGGCAAGTCGCGGTTGGAAATAAAGAGTTTTAGGATACTTCGGGAGAACCTACAAGCAAGTCACTTACAGGGTAAGTAGTTCTAGGGCCCACACCCACAGGAGCACCGTAGTGCTGGAGTTACCTCACCCAGGGAAGCCGGGTGCATAGGTGTCCTTTGGTGTCGGGTCGCGGCGTCGTTTTCAATGGCGAACAAAGAAGACTTGCTGCTTGCGGGAGCTGAAGAAGTGTCCGGTGGAATCCAAGCCTGGATTCTGAAGAAGGATGACCTGAAAGCAGAGGGGACAGTGTTCAAAGTCACTTGGCAGTGACCCGGGGCAAGGAAGATGGATGCCCACCGTCGTCGGTTGATTCAGGTCGGTTGCGGGTGCCTTGACTCTTCAGCCACGTGGTCCAGGAGGTGTCGACGACAACCAGGAGCTGGATTCGGTGGGTCCCTCGACGTCTGCAGCTGACTGCGGTGTCGGCAACTCGATTGGAGCCAACAAGCCTTGGCAGCAGCAAGTCTCGGGGAGATGAAGAAAAGTCGATGGCGCAGACCAGCAAGGTCTGAGGGACTCACCCAGCGAGGGTAAGTCAGGGCAGGCCTGGAGCAACCAGGGGAGCCCTTTGGTTTCTTTAAGAAGTCTTCTGGGGACCCACAAGCCGGCGGGCAAGGGATCGCAAAGACACCTCGGGCGGAATCACTCAACAGGGGCCCACGGTCACTCGGGACGGTGTAGGCCTCTGATCTTCGGAGGGATTCCTGCTGGAGGTCGGGACCACACGTGGTCCAAAGCACAAGTTCGTAGAACGTTGTGAAGGGGTTGCACTCGACAATAGTGCACGGTACCCAGGGGTCGCGGTTCCTCGTTACTCGTGGGGTCCACTTGCCTCAGCTTCGCTGGGGACTCACGATGGCCTGGGAGAGGTCAGGAAATCCACTTCTTGGGCTGCAGGGACTTCGGACTCCGGCGGGAGCGGCGTAGTTTGCGACCGTCGTTGTCGTTTTTGGTGCCTGCCAAGCAGGGGAGTCACTCCTTGACTCCAAGGGAGATTCTTCTGTCTTCCAAAGGTAGTGGAACGTCGAAGGGCCAGGATTCTTCTGTAGAGCGTCGTCCAGGGGTTATCTGCTTTGCAATGGCAAGGTTCCCCCTCTTATACTAAAAAGAGGGGATGGACTAGCTCTATGACCCCACCTATGGGAGGGTCAAGGGAGGGGGTGGCTACACCCACTTCCCTTTGTCCAGTTTCGCGCCAGAGCAGGGGCAGGTAGCCCCTGAGCTGGTTTGAACTGGCATATGCACAGAGGAGCCTTCTGCTCCCCCAGTGCAGGACTTCAAAGCACTCTAAGAGTGCACCCACCCAGCCCCAATACACTAAACCCTGTCTGGGAGGTGGTTACACCTCCCTGTGACAGGATGCCTATTGTTGGGCTTCCTCCACTGCGAGTTTCGGTCATCAGCAGGAGGGCAGCCCAGTGTCTGTGACTGGTGGCATCCATTTTGTGATGCCAGGGCTCTTTAGGATTCTACCGCGTTTCCACAGCAGGTACATGTCTTATCCCTCTAGAAGGGTGGAATGCTACCCCCGCCGCCAAGATTGGCGGGGGGTAGTATTCCAAGATGTTTGACACCAAACACGACATGTTTTGATGCAGCCATTCCAAAGTTAGCATTTACCGCGAGGATATAATGCACTTAATAGTATATGGTTTAACCGCATCCACAAACAGCACCAGAGAATGGACTCTGAGAGCTGCAGAGGGGCCCTGCTCAGGCAGAGGCACCCCCTCACATAGAAGCCAAGCACCCTGCCCTCAGGATTGATAGGGCCTGCCTTAGGGGTGACTGATAGGTTTATATGTGTGTGCAGGAGAGATATAGGAAACCTATATCTCAGTGAGGGGTGCTAGCACCACCTCACCCAGGCTGCAGTAGCAGGCCTGTGGTGTCAGATTTAGACTGCTTCCCAGGGGTGGCATAATACATGCTGCAGCCCCTGGTAGGCCTGTGAAGTACCTATGCCCTTGGCACCTAAGGTACCATATACTAGGGACTCATAAGGCACCACAGTATCCAATCACTAGTGCACCTAGAGTGCACTCCATGTCGTTTAGAGAGAGCAGATAGACTGGGGCCCTGAATAGCAGGGTCCCAGTCCAACTAAGTCATAAACCAGCAAAACACCAGGAAAAAAGTGGGGGCAACCATATAGTCAGATTCCACCTTCCTACATAACCCCCCCAAACGAAAGGAGATAAGGCTAACCTTGACCAGTTGAGCCTTTATTGATTAAGTGGCCATATAAGGAAGCACCTGCACTAGCATGGTTGCCCCCTGTCTTATGGTCCCCTAAGCAATCCCTCACCCTAAGGGTATGAGAGGGTCTCCACCATGGGGAATCACTACCTCTGGTGTGCTTTGGTAAAGTACAAGGCTGGTGGGGTGTCTGAGTAGGGAAGTGAGGCCCTAGGAAGGTTGGCCTCAGCTTCCTCAGATCACTGGTCACCATGTATGCCTGTCTTTCCATGACTGAGTTGCACTTTGCTCTAAGGGTCAACCTTTGACTGCCTACAGCTGGGGGTTGGGTCCCTTTGGATGGAACACTGGAGGGACATGGCATGTTTGGAACCTTTTGGTTCCAGGTTTGCCCTTGCCTAACAGAGTCCTTCTGGGGGAGGTCCCTACATAAAGGTATGGGGGATCCCTCAGTGGGTTGAGGAATTTTCACCTGGCTAGGGCTACTAGACTGGGTGCCCCTAATCTGCTGATGGGGGGTTCCTCTGGACAGGGGGCCCTGGGGGGTCCACTGACCTCCCTGACCTCTGCAGCCCTGGGCTGACTGAGGCAGGGTAGAGAGGGGCAGTTTACCTGCTCCAGACTGGGTACCACCTTGGAAGGGTCCTCTGCCATCAGGGGTGGGGCCAGGCCAGGCCTGACTACCTCTGTGGCAGTTCCTTCACTAGGGGTAGGGTCAGTTCCCTGAGGAGGCTGACCCTTACCTACTGTCTGGAGGGAAGAAGACTTTTCTTCAACCCTTGTGCTCTCTTCTGGGGGAGAGTGGGCCATTCTTCCAGGCTCCATCTCTCCAAAATCTTGGGCTGGGGCTGTGGCCATCACAGCCCCACTAACCTTTACAGGGACACCCAACATCCTCAGATGGGTTTGGTGTTCAATTTCAGCCCAGGCTGAAATTTCCAGATCATTGCCCATCAGGCAATCTACAGGTAAGGTTGGGGACACTGCCACTCTTTTTGGGCCTGTGACCCCCTCCCAGCTGAGATTGACTATGGCCATGGGGTGCTCTGTTCTGACACCATCAATGTTGGTCACCTGGTATTTAAACTCAGGTAAAAGCTGGTGAGGGGGGACTAGTTTCCCTGCCACCATGGTGACACTAGCCCCTGTGTCCCTAAATGCCACAGCTTTCTGACCATTAATTATTGGCTCCAGTCTGTACCTGCCCAATGCTGTGGGACCCACGGTAAAGGTGGCAAATCCTATACCACCATCAGAGTCTGAGGAGTCTGTTGAGGGGGTCCTGTCTAAACTAGGGCCCACCTCTGTTCCTCTTGCAAAAGCACCTAACTTTTTGGGTGCACTACTCCCAACTGGAGGATTACTACTGGTAGTACCAGGAGGGGTGGTAGTAGTTGTTGGAGGAACATTTTCTTTATTGCCAATCCTGGGACAACTGGGATCAGATTTCCAGTGCCCAGGCTTTTTACAGACATGGCAATAGGGTTTCTTTTCAGGAGAGGAAGGAGTTTGGGACCCACCCCCAGAAGAGGACTTTTGGGGCCCTGTAGTGGACTTATCCTTAGATTTATCCCCACCTTTCTCTTGGGACTTGGTAGAATCTTTCTTGTGGTCACCACCCTGATTCTTAGGCCTTACTCTGGTTCTGACCCATTTGTCTGCCTTCTTTCCCAATTCTTGGGGAGAGGTCAGATCAGAGTCCACCAGGTACTGGTGTAAAAGCTGGTTTTGACAATTATTAAGGATCTGTTCTCTCATCATTAGATTATAAAATCCTTTGAAATCAGTAACCCTACTGCCAACCAGCCAACCCTCCAGAGCCTTGGATGCACAATCTACAAAGTCTGTCCAGTCCTGAGTCTGTGCCTTCTGGGTATCTCTGAACTTCAACCTGTACTGCTCAGTGGTTAAGCCAAACCCATCTATCAGTGCACTCTTCAGGACCTCATAATCATCAGCATCCTCCTCTCTAACAGTGAGGAGCTTGTCTCTTCCTTTATCTGAAAAGGAGAGCCACAAGATTGCTGCCCACTGCTTTTGGGGGACCTGCTGTACTCTACAGGCCCTCTCCATAGCAGTTATCCACTTGTGGATATCATCCCCACTCTGGTAGGGAGGAACAACCTTGCTCAGGTTCCTATGGTCAGGAATATATTCTCTGCCTCTAGGGACACTGTTGCTGCCACCAGGGGGTTCTAACCCCTCTTTTCTAGAAGCTCTCTGGATCTCCAGGGCTTCTCTATCCAGTGCCAACTGCTTGGTTCTGAGGGCCACTTTGGCTTCCTCATACTGGAGCAGTTTGCACCTTCTCTCAGAGGAGGTCTCTCTTAAGGAAAAGTATGAGCTCCTCTGCTGGACAAATTCTCTGCCAGAGTGATAAGAGTGGTCAGATTCCCTGGAAGGGGATCTGTGCCTCTCCTCCTCTCTGTCAGTTCTCTTAGGGAGAATTCCTCTGTCCTTTTCAGGCCCCTTGAAGCCTGGCCCTTCAATCACAGAGTCTTGGTCATTCTGATTTTCATCATCTGACCCAGATACTATGACTGACCCACCCACTGATTCAGACCCTTTAGCTCCTAGAGCCAATCTAAGGTCATCTGCTGTCAGCAGATCTATCAGGTGTAGTGTTGAGGGACTCTGTCCTAGCCTCAGGTGTCTGTCAACACACATGGCTCTCAAGTCAGAGAAAGCCATGTCCTTATACTGAGGCTGAGTGGATCCACTGGGTCCACCCTTTAAGGACATTCTAGTGTTGTGCAGTGTTGTACTACCTACACTAGTTTGTGGCCTACTGATCCTAGCTTGAGCTGTGGAAAGGGTGTGCTATCCCTTGGCACACAGCTCTAAGTTCAGTAGAACTTATTGATACTAAGCTTGACTTTATATGTACCTTGAGTACCTATAATGGTTTTCAGTTAGTAATTCAAATAGAGATTTTCTGGTAAAACAATGGCAAGCTGGAATCCCACACGCTGCCCACCAATGTGAGAAGTTGGCCTGGTATATGCTGTTCACTAATTAAAGTGGACACCTTGCACCAGGGCAAATCGACTCTTATGGTAGATAGGTTTAAGACAACCTTTTAAAGAAAGCTATCCTAGTGGTAGCTGTGGAGAGCAGCCTTCAGGCTAAGTCTCGGAGGAATGTAAAGCAGCTTGTTTTACCATATAATCTCTTGAATCACCAAATGAAAAGACACCACACAGGTATATATATCAAATATATATGTATTTATTTCTAAATAACTCTCTACTAATCTCTTTATGAGATTAGAAGACAAACATATGCACAAATCAACGTTTCACAATAAGTTAAGCACAAAATATGGCTGGGGCCCTAGGGGCGTACCAGACCATATACTAAGTAAGAGACTTAGGGACAACGACTTGCAGGGAGACAAGGCCTAGGGCCTTCAGAAGTGCTGGGGCCTCACGAAACCACCCAAGGCAGGTAAGTAAAGGACCCACGGGGGACGCGTGCAGTGTGGATACACAGGCGCGGATCGCCGTTGACTTCAATGGGGCAAGTCGCGGTTGGAAATAAAGAGTTTTAGGATACTTCGGGAGAACCTACAAGCAAGTCACTTACAGGGTAAGTAGTTCTAGGGCCCACACCCACAGGAGCACCGTAGTGCTGGAGTTACCTCACCCAGGGAAGCCGGGTGCATAGGTGTCCTTTGGTGTCGGGTCGCGGCGTCGTTTTCAATGGCGAACAAAGAAGACTTGCTGCTTGCGGGAGCTGAAGAAGTGTCCGGTGGAATCCAAGCCTGGATTCTGAAGAAGGATGACCTGAAAGCAGAGGGGACAGTGTTCAAAGTCACTTGGCAGTGACCCGGGGCAAGGAAGATGGATGCCCACCGTCGTCGGTTGATTCAGGTCGGTTGCGGGTGCCTTGACTCTTCAGCCACGTGGTCCAGGAGGTGTCGACGACAACCAGGAGCTGGATTCGGTGTGTCCCTCGACGTCTGCAGCTGACTGCGGTGTCGGCAACTCGATTGGAGCCAACAAGCCTTGGCAGCAGCAAGTCTCGGGGAGATGAAGAAAAGTCGATGGCGCAGACCAGCAAGGTCTGAGGGACTCACCCAGCGAGGGTAAGTCAGGGCAGGCCTGGAGCAACCAGAGGAGCCCTTTGGTTTCTTTAAGAAGTCTTCTGGGGACCCACAAGCCGGCGGGCAAGGGATCGCAAAGACACCTCGGGCGGAATCACTCAACAGGGGCCCACGGTCACTCGGGACGGTGTAGGCCTCTGATCTTCGGAGGGATTCCTGCTGGAGGTCGGGACCACACGTGGTCCAAAGCACAAGTTCGTAGAACGTTGTGAAGGGGTTGCACTTGACAATAGTGCACGGTACCCAGGGGTCGCGGTTCCTCGTTACTCGTGGGGTCCACTTGCCTCAGCTTCGCTGGGGACTCACGATGGCCTGGGAGAGGTCAGGAAATCCACTTCTTGGGCTGCAGGGACTTCGGACTCCGGCGGGAGCGGCGTAGTTTGCGACCGTCGTTGTCGTTTTTGGTGCCTGCCAAGCAGGGGAGTCACTCCTTGACTCCAAGGGAGATTCTTCTGTCTTCCAAAGGTAGTGGAACGTCGAAGGGCCAGGATTCTTCTGTAGAGCGTCGTCCAGGGGTTATCTGCTTTGCAATGGCAAGGTTCCCCCTCTTATACTAAAAAGAGGGGATGGACTAGCTCTATGACCCCACCTATGGGAGGGTCAAGGGAGGGGGTGGCTACACCCACTTCCCTTTGTCCAGTTTCGCGCCAGAGCAGGGGCAGGTAGCCCCTGAGCTGGTTTGAACTGGCATATGCACAGAGGAGCCTTCTGCTCCCCCAGTGCAGGACTTCAAAGCACTCTAAGAGTGCACCCACCCAGCCCCAATACACTAAACCCTGTCTGGGAGGTGGTTACACCTCCCTGTGACAGGATGCCTATTGTTGGGCTTCCTCCACTGCGAGTTTCGGTCATCAGCAGGAGGGCAGCCCAGTGTCTGTGACTGGTGGCATCCATTTTGTGATGCCAGGGCTCTTTAGGATTCTACCGCGTTTCCACAGCAGGTACATGTCTTATCCCTCTAGAAGGGTGGAATGCTACCCCCGCCGCCAAGATTGGCGGGGGGTAGTATTCCAAGATGTTTGACACCAAACACGACATGTTTTGATGCAGCCATTCCAAAGTTAGCATTTACCGCGAGGATATAATGCACTTAATAGTATATGGTTTAACCGCATCCACAAACAGCACCAGAGAATAGACTCTGAGAGCTGCAGAGGGGCCCTGCTCAGGCAGAGGCACCCCCTCACATAGAAGCCAAGCACCCTGCCCTCAGGATTGATAGGGCCTGCCTTAGGGGTGACTGATAGGTTTATATGTGTGTGCAGGAGAGATATAGGAAACCTATATCTCAGTGAGGGGTGCTAGCACCACCTCACCCAGGCTGCAGTAGCAGGCCTGTGGTGTCAGATTTAGACTGCTTCCCAGGGGTGGCATAATACATGCTGCAGCCCCTGGTAGGCCTGTGAAGTACCTATGCCCTTGGCACCTAAGGTACCATATACTAGGGACTCATAAGGCACCACAGTATCCAATCACTAGTGCACCTAGAGTGCACTCCATGTCGTTTAGAGAGAGCAGATAGACTGGGGCCCTGAATAGCAGGGTCCCAGTCCAACTAAGTCATAAACCAGCAAAACACCAGGAAAAAAGTGGGGGCAACCATATAGTCAGATTCCACCTTCCTACATAACCCCCCCCAAACGAAAGGAGATAAGGCTAACCTTGACCAGTTGAGCCTTTATTGATTAAGTGGCCATATAAGGAAGCACCTGCACTAGCATGGTTGCCCCCTGTCTTATGGTCCCCTAAGCAATCCCTCACCCTAAGGGTATGAGAGGGTCTCCACCATGGGGAATCACTACCTCTGGTGTGCTTTGGTAAAGTACAAGGCTGGTGGGGTGTCTGAGTAGGGAAGTGAGGCCCTAGGAAGGTTGGCCTCAGCTTCCTCAGATCACTGGTCACCATGTATGCCTGTCTTTCCATGACTGAGTTGCACTTTGCTCTAAGGGTCAACCTTTGACTGCCTACAGCTGGGGGTTGGGTCCCTTTGGATGGAACACTGGAGGGACATGGCATGTTTGGAACCTTTTGGTTCCAGGTTTGCCCTTGCCTAACAGAGTCCTTCTGGGGGAGGTCCCTACATAAAGGTATGGGGGATCCCTCAGTGGGTTGAGGAATTTTCACCTGGCTAGGGCTACTAGACTGGGTGCCCCTAATCTGCTGATGGGGGGTTCCTCTGGACAGGGGGCCCTGGGGGGTCCACTGACCTCCCTGACCTCTGCAGCCCTGGGCTGACTGAGGCAGGGTAGAGAGGGGCAGTTTACCTGCTCCAGACTGGGTACCACCTTGGAAGGGTCCTCTGCCATCAGGGGTGGGGCCAGGCCAGGCCTGACTACCTCTGTGGCAGTTCCTTCACTAGGGGTAGGGTCAGTTCCCTGAGGAGGCTGACCCTTACCTACTGTCTGGAGGGAAGAAGACTTTTCTTCAACCCTTGTGCTCTCTTCTGGGGGAGAGTGGGCCATTCTTCCAGGCTCCATCTCTCCAAAATCTTGGGCTGGGGCTGTGGCCATCACAGCCCCACTAACCTTTACAGGGACACCCAACATCCTCAGATGGGTTTGGTGTTCAATTTCAGCCCAGGCTGAAATTTCCAGATCATTGCCCATCAGGCAATCTACAGGTAAGGTTGGGGACACTGCCACTCTTTTTGGGCCTGTGACCCCCTCCCAGCTGAGATTGACTATGGCCATGGGGTGCTCTGTTCTGACACCATCAATGTTGGTCACCTGGTATTTAAACTCAGGTAAAAGCTGGTGAGGGGGGACTAGTTTCCCTGCCACCATGGTGACACTAGCCCCTGTGTCCCTAAATGCCACAGCTTTCTGACCATTAATTATTGGCTCCAGTCTGTACCTGCCCAATGCTGTGGGACCCACGGTAAAGGTGGCAAATCCTATACCACCATCAGAGTCTGAGGAGTCTGTTGAGGGGGTCCTGTCTAAACTAGGGCCCACCTCTGTTCCTCTTGCAAAAGCACCTAACTTTTTGGGTGCACTACTCCCAACTGGAGGATTACTACTGGTAGTACCAGGAGGGGTGGTAGTAGTTGTTGGAGGAACATTTTCTTTATTGCCAATCCTGGGACAACTGGGATCAGATTTCCAGTGCCCAGGCTTTTTACAGACATGGCAATAGGGTTTCTTTTCAGGAGAGGAAGGAGTTTGGGACCCACCCCCAGAAGAGGACTTTTGGGGCCCTGTAGTGGACTTATCCTTAGATTTATCCCCACCTTTCTCTTGGGACTTGGTAGAATCTTTCTTGTGGTCACCACCCTGATTCTTAGGCCTTACTCTGGTTCTGACCCATTTGTCTGCCTTCTTTCCCAATTCTTGGGGAGAGGTCAGATCAGAGTCCACCAGGTACTGGTGTAAAAGCTGGTTTTGACAATTATTAAGGATCTGTTCTCTCATCATTAGATTATAAAATCCTTTGAAATCAGTAACCCTACTGCCAACCAGCCAACCCTCCAGAGCCTTGGATGCACAATCTACAAAGTCTGTCCAGTCCTGAGTCTGTGCCTTCTGGGTATCTCTGAACTTCAACCTGTACTGCTCAGTGGTTAAGCCAAACCCATCTATCAGTGCACTCTTCAGGACCTCATAATCATCAGCATCCTCCTCTCTAACAGTGAGGAGCTTGTCTCTTCCTTTATCTGAAAAGGAGAGCCACAAGATTGCTGCCCACTGCTTTTGGGGGACCTGCTGTACTCTACAGGCCCTCTCCATAGCAGTTATCCACTTGTGGATATCATCCCCACTCTGGTAGGGAGGAACAACCTTGCTCAGGTTCCTATGGTCAGGAATATATTCTCTGCCTCTAGGGACACTGTTGCTGCCACCAGGGGGTTCTAACCCCTCTTTTCTAGAAGCTCTCTGGATCTCCAGGGCTTCTCTATCCAGTGCCAACTGCTTGGTTCTGAGGGCCACTTTGGCTTCCTCATACTGGAGCAGTTTGCACCTTCTCTCAGAGGAGGTCTCTCTTAAGGAAAAGTATGAGCTCCTCTGCTGGACAAATTCTCTGCCAGAGTGATAAGAGTGGTCAGATTCCCTGGAAGGGGATCTGTGCCTCTCCTCCTCTCTGTCAGTTCTCTTAGGGAGAATTCCTCTGTCCTTTTCAGGCCCCTTGAAGCCTGGCCCTTCAATCACAGAGTCTTGGTCATTCTGATTTTCATCATCTGACCCAGATACTATGACTGACCCACCCACTGATTCAGACCCTTTAGCTCCTAGAGCCAATCTAAGGTCATCTGCTGTCAGCAGATCTATCAGGTGTAGTGTTGAGGGACTCTGTCCTAGCTCTCAGGTGTCTGTCAACACACATGGCTCTCAAGTCAGAGAAAGCCATGTCCTTATACTGAGGCTGAGTGGATCCACTGGGTCCACCCTTTAAGGACATTCTAGTGTTGTGCAGTGTTGTACTACCTACACTAGTTTGTGGCCTACTGATCCTAGCTTGAGCTGTGGAAAGGGTGTGCTATCCCTTGGCACACAGCTCTAAGTTCAGTAGAACTTATTGATACTAAGCTTGACTTTATATGTACCTTGAGTACCTATAATGGTTTTCAGTTAGTAATTCAAATAGAGATTTTCTGGTAAAACAATGGCAAGCTGGAATCCCACACGCTGCCCACCAATGTGAGAAGTTGGCCTGGTATATGCTGTTCACTAATTAAAGTGGACACCTTGCACCAGGGCAAATCGACTCTTATGGTAGATAGGTTTAAGACAACCTTTTAAAGAAAGCTATCCTAGTGGTAGCTGTGGAGAGCAGCCTTCAGGCTAAGTCTCGGAGGAATGTAAAGCAGCTTGTTTTACCATATAATCTCTTGAATCACCAAATGAAAAGACACCACACAGGTATATATATCAAATATATATGTATTTATTTCTAAATAACTCTCTACTAATCTCTTTATGAGATTAGAAGACAAACATATGCACAAATCAACGTTTCACAATAAGTTAAGCACAAAATATGGCTGGGGCCCTAGGGGCGTACCAGACCATATACTAAGTAAGAGACTTAGGGACAACGACTTGCAGGGAGACAAGGCCTAGGGCCTTCAGAAGTGCTGGGGCCTCACGAAACCACCCAAGGCAGGTAAGTAAAGGACCCACGGGGGACGCGTGCAGTGTGGATACACAGGCGCGGATCGCCGTTGACTTCAATGGGGCAAGTCGCGGTTGGAAATAAAGAGTTTTAGGATACTTCGGGAGAACCTACAAGCAAGTCACTTACAGGGTAAGTAGTTCTAGGGCCCACACCCACAGGAGCACCGTAGTGCTGGAGTTACCTCACCCAGGGAAGCCGGGTGCATAGGTGTCCTTTGGTGTCGGGTCGCGGCGTCGTTTTCAATGGCGAACAAAGAAGACTTGCTGCTTGCGGGAGCTGAAGAAGTGTCCGGTGGAATCCAAGCCTGGATTCTGAAGAAGGATGACCTGAAAGCAGAGGGGACAGTGTTCAAAGTCACTTGGCAGTGACCCGGGGCAAGGAAGATGGATGCCCACCGTCGTCGGTTGATTCAGGTCGGTTGCGGGTGCCTTGACTCTTCAGCCACGTGGTCCAGGAGGTGTCGACGACAACCAGGAGCTGGATTCGGTGTGTCCCTCGACGTCTGCAGCTGACTGCGGTGTCGGCAACTCGATTGGAGCCAACAAGCCTTGGCAGCAGCAAGTCTCGGGGAGATGAAGAAAAGTCGATGGCGCAGACCAGCAAGGTCTGAGGGACTCACCCAGCGAGGGTAAGTCAGGGCAGGCCTGGAGCAACCAGGGGAGCCCTTTGGTTTCTTTAAGAAGTCTTCTGGGGACCCACAAGCCGGCGGGCAAGGGATCGCAAAGACACCTCGGGCAGAATCACTCAACAGGAGCCCACGGTCACTCGGGACGGTGTAGGCCTCTGATCTTTGGAGGGATTCCTGCTGGAGGTCGGGACCACACGTGGTCCAAAGCACAAATTCGTAGAACGTTGTGAAGGGGTTGCACTTGACAATAGTGCATGGTACCCAGGGGTCGTGGTTCCTCGTTACTCGTGGGGTCTACTTGCCTCAGCTTCGCTGGGAACTCACGATGGCCTGGGAGAGGTCAGGAAATCCACTTCTTGGGCTGCAGGGACTTCGGACTCCGGCGGGAGCGGCGTAGTTTGCGACCGTCGTTGTCGTTTTTGGTGCCTGCCAAGCAGGGGAGTCACTCCTTGACTCCAAGGGAGATTCTTCTGTCTTCCAAAGGTAGTGGAACGTCGAAGGGCCAGGATTCTTCTGTAGAGCGTCGTCCAGGGGTTATCTGCTTTGCAATGGCAAGGTTCCCCCTCTTATACTAAAAAGAGGGGATGGACTAGCTCTATGACCCCACCTATGGGAGGGTCAAGGGAGGGGGTGGCTACACCCACTTCCCTTTGTCCAGTTTCGCGCCAGAGCAGGGGCAGGTAGCCCCTGAGCTGGTTTGAACTGGCATATGCACAGAGGAGCCTTCTGCTCCCCCAGTGCAGGACTTCAAAGCACTCTAAGAGTGCACCCACCCAGCCCCAATACACTAAACCCTGTCTGGGAGGTGGTTACACCTCCCTGTGACAGGATGCCTATTGTTGGGCTTCCTCCACTGCGAGTTTCGGTCATCAGCAGGAGGGCAGCCCAGTGTCTGTGACTGGTGGCATCCATTTTGTGATGCCAGGGCTCTTTAGGATTCTACCGCGTTTCCACAGCAGGTACATGTCTTATCCCTCTAGAAGGGTGGAATGCTACCCCCGCCGCCAAGATTGGCGGGGGGTAGTATTCCAAGATGTTTGACACCAAACACGACATGTTTTGATGCAGCCATTCCAAAGTTAGCATTTACCGCGAGGATATAATGCACTTAATAGTATATGGTTTAACCGCATCCACAAACAGCACCAGAGAATAGACTCTGAGAGCTGCAGAGGGGCCCTGCTCAGGCAGAGGCACCCCCTCACATAGAAGCCAAGCACCCTGCCCTCAGGATTGATAGGGCCTGCCTTAGGGGTGACTGATAGGTTTATATGTGTGTGCAGGAGAGATATAGGAAACCTATATCTCAGTGAGGGGTGCTAGCACCACCTCACCCAGGCTGCAGTAGCAGGCCTGTGGTGTCAGATTTAGACTGCTTCCCAGGGGTGGCATAATACATGCTGCAGCCCCTGGTAGGCCTGTGAAGTACCTATGCCCTTGGCACATAAGGTACCATATACTAGGGACTCATAAGGCACCACAGTATCCAATCACTAGTGCACCTAGAGTGCACTCCATGTCGTTTAGAGAGAGCAGATAGACTGGGGCCCTGAATAGCAGGGTCCCAGTCCAACTAAGTCATAAACCAGCAAAACACCAGGAAAAAAGTGGGGGCAACCATATAGTCAGATTCCACCTTCCTACATAACGCCCCCCAAACGAAAGGAGATAAGGCTAACCTTGACCAGTTGAGCCTTTATTGATTAAGTGGCCATATAAGGAAGCACCTGCACTAGCATGGTTGCCCCCTGTCTTATGGTCCCCTAAGCAATCCCTCACCCTAAGGGTATGAGAGGGTCTCCACCATGGGGAATCACTACCTCTGGTGTGCTTTGGTAAAGTACAAGGCTGGTGGGGTGTCTGAGTAGGGAAGTGAGGCCCTAGGAAGGTTGGCCTCAGCTTCCTCAGATCACTGGTCACCATGTATGCCTGTCTTTCCATGACTGAGTTGCACTTTGCTCTAAGGGTCAACCTTTGACTGCCTACAGCTGGGGGTTGGGTCCCTTTGGATGGAACACTGGAGGGACATGGCATGTTTGGAACCTTTTGGTTCCAGGTTTGCCCTTGCCTAACAGAGTCCTTCTGGGGGAGGTCCCTACATAAAGGTATGGGGGATCCCTCAGTGGGTTGAGGAATTTTCACCTGGCTAGGGCTACTAGACTGGGTGCCCCTAATCTGCTGATGGGGGGTTCCTCTGGACAGGGGGCCCTGGGGGGTCCACTGACCTCCCTGACCTCTGCAGCCCTGGGCTGACTGAGGCAGGGTAGAGAGGGGCAGTTTACCTGCTCCAGACTGGGTACCACCTTGGAAGGGTCCTCTGCCATCAGGGGTGGGGCCAGGCCAGGCCTGACTACCTCTGTGGCAGTTCCTTCACTAGGGGTAGGGTCAGTTCCCTGAGGAGGCTGACCCTTACCTACTGTCTGGAGGGAAGAAGACTTTTCTTCAACCCTTGTGCTCTCTTCTGGGGGAGAGTGGGCCATTCTTCCAGGCTCCATCTCTCCAAAATCTTGGGCTGGGGCTGTGGCCATCACAGCCCCACTAACCCTTACAGGGACACCCAACATCCTCAGATGGGTTTGGTGTTCAATTTCAGCCCAGGCTGAAATTTCCAGATCATTGCCCATCAGGCAATCTACAGGTAAGGTTGGGGACACTGCCACTCTTTTTGGGCCTGTGACCCCCTCCCAGCTGAGATTGACTATGGCCATGGGGTGCTCTGTTCTGACACCATCAATGTTGGTCACCTGGTATTTAAACTCAGGTAAAAGCTGGTGAGGGGGGACTAGTTTCCCTGCCACCATGGTGACACTAGCCCCTGTGTCCCTAAATGCCACAGCTTTCTGACCATTAATTATTGGCTCCAGTCTGTACCTGCCCAATGCTGTGGGACCCACGGTAAAGGTGGCAAATCCTATACCACCATCAGAGTCTGAGGAGTCTGTTGAGGGGGTCCTGTCTAAACTAGGGCCCACCTCTGTTCCTCTTGCAAAAGCACCTAACTTTTTGGGTGCACTACTCCCAACTGGAGGATTACTACTGGTAGTACCAGGAGGGGTGGTAGTAGTTGTTGGAGGAACATTTTCTTTATTGCCAATCCTGGGACAACTGGGATCAGATTTCCAGTGCCCAGGCTTTTTACAGACATGGCAATAGGGTTTCTTTTCAGGAGAGGAAGGAGTTTGGGACCCACCGCCAGAAGAGGACTTTTGGGGCCCTGTAGTGGACTTATCCTTAGATTTATCCCATCTTTCTCTTGGGACTTGGTAGAATCTTTCTTGTGGTCACCACCCTGATTCTTAGGCCTTACTCTGGTTCTGACCCATTTGTCTGCCTTCTTTCCCAATTCTTGGGGAGAGGTCAGATCAGAGTCCACCAGGTACTGGTGTAAAAGCTGGTTTTGACAATTATTAAGGATCTGTTCTCTCATCATTAGATTATAAAATCCTTTGAAATCAGTAACCCTACTGCCAACCAGCCAACCCTCCAGAGCCTTGGATGCACAATCTACAAAGTCTGTCCAGTCCTGAGTCTGTGCCTTCTGGGTATCTCTGAACTTCAACCTGTACTGCTCAGTGGTTAAGCCAAACCCATCTATCAGTGCACTCTTCAGGACCTCATAATCATCAGCATCCTCCTCTCTAACAGTGAGGAGCTTGTCTCTTCCTTTATCTGAAAAGGAGAGCCACAAGATTGCTGCCCACTGCTTTTGGGGGACCTGCTGTACTCTACAGGCCCTCTCCATAGCAGTTATCCACTTGTGGATATCATCCCCACTCTGGTAGGGAGGAACAACCTTGCTCAGGTTCCTATGGTCAGGAATATATTCTCTGCCTCTAGGGACACTGTTGCTGCCACCAGGGGGTTCTAACCCCTCTTTTCTAGAAGCTCTCTGGATCTCCAGGGCTTCTCTATCCAGTGCCAACTGCTTGGTTCTGAGGGCCACTTTGGCTTCCTCATACTGGAGCAGTTTGCACCTTCTCTCAGAGGAGGTCTCTCTTAAGGAAAAGTATGAGCTCCTCTGCTGGACAAATTCTCTGCCAGAGTGATAAGAGTGGTCAGATTCCCTGGAAGGGGATCTGTGCCTCTCCTCCTCTCTGTCAGTTCTCTTAGGGAGAATTCCTCTGTCCTTTTCAGGCCCCTTGAAGCCTGGCCCTTCAATCACAGAGTCTTGGTCATTCTGATTTTCATCATCTGACCCAGATACTATGACTGACCCACCCACTGATTCAAACCCTTTAGCTCCTAGAGCCAATCTAAGGTCATCTGCTGTCAGCAGATCTATCAGGTGTAGTGTTGAGGGACTCTGTCCTAGCTCTCAGGTGTCTGTCAACACACATGGCTCTCAAGTCAGAGAAAGCCATGTCCTTATACTGAGGCTGAGTGGATCCACTGGGTCCACCCTTTAAGGACATTCTAGTGTTGTGCAGTGTTGTACTACCTACACTAGTTTGTGGCCTACTGATCCTAGCTTGAGCTGTGGAAAGGGTGTGCTATCCCTTGGCACACAGCTCTAAGTTCAGTAGAACTTATTGATACTAAGCTTGACTTTATATGTACCTTGAGTACCTATAATGGTTTTCAGTTAGTAATTCAAATAGAGATTTTCTGGTAAAACAATGGCAAGCTGGAATCCCACACGCTGCCCACCAATGTGAGAAGTTGGCCTGGTATATGCTGTTCACTAATTAAAGTGGACACCTTGCACCAGGGCAAATCGACTCTTATGGTAGATAGGTTTAAGACAACCTTTTAAAGAAAGCTATCCTAGTGGTAGCTGTGGAGAGCAGCCTTCAGGCTAAGTCTCGGAGGAATGTAAAGCAGCTTGTTTTACCATATAATCTCTTGAATCACCAAATGAAAAGACACCACACAGGTATATATATCAAATATATATGTATTTATTTCTAAATAACTCTCTACTAATCTCTTTATGAGATTAGAAGACAAACATATGCACAAATCAACGTTTCACAATAAGTTAAGCACAAAATATGGCTGGGGCCCTAGGGGCGTACCAGACCATATACTAAGTAAGAGACTTAGGGACAACGACTTGCAGGGAGACAAGGCCTAGGACCTTCAGAAGTGCTGGGGCCTCACGAAACCACCCAAGGCAGGTAAGTAAAGGACCCACGGGGGACGCGTGCAGTGTGGATACACAGGCGCGGATCGCCGTTAACTTCAATGGGGCAAGTCGCGGTTGGAAATAAAGAGTTTTAGGATACTTCGGGAGAACCTACAAGCGAGTCACTTACAGGGTAAGTAGTTCTAGGGCCCACACCCACAGGAGCACCGTAGTGCTGGAGTTACCTCACCCAGGGAAGCCGGGTGCATAGGTGTCCTTTGGTGTCGGGTCGCGGCGTCGTTTTCAATGGCGAACAAAGAAGACTTGCTGCTTGCGGGAGCTGAAGAAGTGTCCGGTGGAATCCAAGCCTGGATTCTGAAGAAGGATGACCTGAAAGCAGAGGGGACAGTGTTCAAAGTCACTTGGCAGTGACCCGGGGCAAGGAAGATGGATGCCCACCGTCGTCAGTTGATTCAGGTCGGTTGCGGGTGCCTTGACTCTTCAGCCACGTGGTCCAGGAGGTGTCGACGACGACCAGGAGCTGGATTCGGTGGGTCCCTCGACGTCTGCAGCTGACTGCGGTGTCGGCAACTCGATTGGAGCCAACAAGCCTTGGCAGCAGCAAGTCTCGGGGAGTCGAAGAAAAGTTGATGGCGCAGACCAGCAAGGTCTGAGGGACTCACTCAGCAAGGGTAAGTCAGGGCAGGCCTGGAGCAACCAGGAGAGCCCTTTGGTTTCTTTAAGAAGTCTTCTGGGGACCCACAAGCCGGCGGGCAAGGGATCGCGAAGACACCTTGGGCAGAATCACTCAACAGGGGCCCACGGTCACTCGGGACGGTGTAGGCCTCTGATCTTTGGAGGGATTCCTGCTGGAGGTCGGGAGCACACGTGGTCCAAAGCACAAGTTCGTAGAACGTTGTGAAGGGGTTGCACTTGACAATAGTGCATGGTACCCAGGGGTCGCGGTTCCTCGTTACTCGTAGGGTCCACTTGCCTCAGCTTCGCTGGGGACTCACGATGGCCTGGGAGAGGTCAGGAAATCCACTTCTTGGGCTGCAGGGACTTCGGACTCCGGCGGGAGCGGCGTAGTTTGCGACCGTCGTTGTCGTTTTTGGTGCCTGCCAAGCAGGGGAGTCACTCCTTGACTCCAAGGGAGATTCTTCTGTCTTCCAAAGGTAGTGGAACGTCGAAGGGCCAGGATTCTTCTGTAGAGCGTCGTCCAGGGGTTATCTGCTTTGCAATGGCAAGGTTCCCCCTCTTATACTAAAAAGAGGGGATGGACTAACTCTATGACCCCACCTATGGGAGGGTCAAGGGAGGGGTGGCTACACCCACTTCCCTTTGTCCAGTTTCGCGCCAGAGCAGGGGCAGGTAGCCCCTGAGCTGGTTTGAACTGGCATATGCACAGAGGAGCCTTCTGCTCCCCCAGTGCAGGACTTCAAAGCACTCTAAGAGTGCACCCACCCAGCCCCAATACACTAAACCCTGTCTGGGAGGTGGTTACACCTCCCTGTGACAGGATGCCTATTGTTGGGCTTCCTCCACTGCGAGTTTCGGTCATCAGCAGGAGGGCAGCCCAGTGTCTGTGACTGGTGGCATCCATTTTGTGATGCCAGGGCTCTTTAGGATTCTACCGCGTTTCCACAGCAGGTACATGTCTTATCCCTCTAGAAGGGTGGAATGCTACCCCCGCCGCCAAGATTGGCGGGGGGTAGTATTCCAAGATGTTTGACACCAAACACGACATGTTTTGATGCAGCCATTCCAAAGTTAGCATTCTACCGCGAGGATATAATGCACTTAAGAGTATATGGTTTAACCGCATCCACAAACAGCACCAGAGAATGGACTCTGAGAACTGCAGAGGGGCCCTGCTCATGCAGAGGCACCCCCTCACATAGAAGCCAAGCACCCTGCCCTCAGGATTGATAGGGCCTGCCATAGGGGTGACTGATAGGTTTATATGTGTGTGCAGGAGAGATATAGGAAACCTATATCTCAGTGAGGGGTGCTAGCACCACCTCACCCAGGCTGCAGTAGCAGGCCTGTGGTGTCAGATTTAGTCTGCTTCCCAGGGGTTGCATAATACATGCTGCAGCCCCTGGTAGGCCTGTGAAGTACCTATGCCCTTGGCACCTAAGGTACCATATACTAGGGACTCATAAGGCACCACAGTATCCAATCACTAGTGCACCTAGAGTGCACTCCATGTCGTTTAGAGAGAGCAGATAGACTGGGGCCCTGAATAGCAGGGTCCCAGTCCAACTAAGTCATAAACCAGCAAAACACCAGGAAAAAAGTGGGGGCAACCATATAGTCAGATTCCACCTTCCTACATGGTGTATGCACTACCTACTCTAGTGTGGCCTACTAAACTCTCTTGAGTTGTAGAAAGGGTGTGCTATCCCTTAACACACAACTCTAAGTTCAGTAGAACTTACTGTATACTAAGCTTGATTTATATGTACCTTAGGTACCCTTAGTGGTTTTCAGTTGATCAATTCAATTGAGATTATCTGGTAAAACAATAGCAAGCTGGAATCCCACCGCTGCACACCAATGTGAGAAGTTGGCCTGGCATATGCTGTCCACTAATTATAGTGGTCACCTTGCACCAGTCCAAACAACCCCTTATTGGAGATAGGTTAAAGACAACCTTTAATGAAAGCTATCCTAGTGGTAGCTATGGAGAGCAGCCTTCAGGCTAAGTCTTGAAGGAATGTAAAGCAGCTTGTTTTACCAGTCTATAATCTCTTGAGTGACCAAATGAAAGAGGACCACACCAGGTATATATTCAAAATATATGTATTTATTGCTAAACACATCCCTCTAGTCTCTTTATGAGGCTAGAGTTCGAAGTACATAAGTTATAAGTTAGTTGTCTACAGTAATAGCACAAATACACGTTTGAGCCCTAGGGGCGTACCAAACCATATACCAATAAAGTGGTATAAGAACCACGACTGAGCTAGACACAGGGCCTAGAGCCTGTAGAAGTGCTTGTACCACAAGGAACCACCCAAGGTAGTGACACGGGGGACGCGTGCAGTGTAAGAACACAGCCGCGAATCGCCGTTGACTTCTATGGGGAAAGTGGCGGTTGGAATTTTAAAGAAAAGGGACACTTAGAGGAGGACTTGGAGCAAACCCCTTTAGAACGGGGTTGTTCTAGAGTCTATACCCACGGGAGCACCGGAGTACTCAAGTTACCTCACCCAGGGAATCCGGGTGCATAGGTGTCTTTCGGGGTAGGGTTTCGTCATCGTTTTCAATGGCGATCTGCTGCAAAGTGCTGCTGGCGGCCAAGTCGAAAGTGTTCGGGTGGATCCAAAGGTGGATCGAAGATCTGAAGAACCTGAAAGCAGAGGGGACAGGAAGGCGATGAGCAGATGCCCACCGATGTCGAGTGCTTCAGGTAGGTTGACGGTAGGTTGACGGTTGTCTTGACTCTTCAGCCACGAGGTCCAAGAAGCGTCGATGATGACCAGGAGCTGGATTCGAGCTGTCCCACAACGTCTGTTGATTGCAGGGGTGTCGGCGACCGGATT
Organism: Calotriton arnoldi; assembly: GCA_963921515.1. Lineage (NCBI taxonomy): Eukaryota > Metazoa > Chordata > Amphibia > Caudata > Salamandridae > Calotriton > Calotriton arnoldi. The sequence goes on along the minus strand of CAWUFW010008073.1, from coordinate 203,876 downwards.
GGACCCAACAAGCCTTGGCAACGGCAAGTCTCGTGGAAATGGAAGAAGGACGATGGTGCAGACCAGCAAGGTCTGTGGGACTCACCCAGCGAGGGTAAGTCAGGGCACGCCTGGAGCAACCAGGGAAGCCCAAGAAAAAGAAGAGTTGCCTTCGGGAGGGCCCACTAGCCAACGGACTAGCGACTGCAAAGGAGCCTCAAGTAGACACACTTGGAGCTGGCTCACAGGACACTCGTAGAGTGGAGGCCAGTGATCTTCGGTGCGGTCGGTGCTGGAGGCTGGGGCTACTCGGAGCCCAAAGCACAACTTCGTGGGAGACCCAGAAGAGGATGCACTTGCAAATGTGTGTGGTGTCCAGGGGTCATGGTTCCACGTTACCCATGATAGCCACGGGCCTCAGCTTTGCTGGGGACTCAGAGTAGCCTTGGGGAAGTCTGGAAATCTACCTCTGGTGATTCAAAGACTTCGGTGTCTGGCGGGAGCTTCAGCGATGCAGACCGGACAATTGCTTCTTTGGTGCCTGCCAAGCAGGGGAGTCACTCCTTGACCCCAAGGGAGATTCTTCCAGTCCTCTAATCTTAAAGTAGAGCGTCGAAGGTCCAGGATTCTGTGTCAGAGTTTCGTCCAGGTAAATCTAAAGTCCTAAGGACTGGGGTCCCATACTTATACCAAGTTAGGGGGTTGGACATACTCTGGGGACCCACCTATGGGAGGGTCAGGGCAGAGGGGTGGTTACACCCTTTCCCTTTGTCCAGTTTCACGCCAGAGCAGGGGCTGGAAGCCCCTGAGCCGGTTTGAACTGGGGTATGCACAGGGACACCAAATGTGCCCCCAGTGCAGGACTTCAAAGCACCAGAGAGTGCTCCCGCCCAGCCCCAATACACTATCCTGTCTGGGGAGGTGGTTACACCTCCATGGGACAGGAAACCTATTGTCCAGGCCTCCCCTGCCAGAGTTTCGGTCAGCAGCAGGAGGCCAGACTCGTGTCTGTGGCAGCGGCATCCATTTTGTGATGCCAGGTTTTGGAAAGAAGTTACCGGGCAGGCCGGTGTGTACATGTCTCTCCCTCTAGAAGGGTGGAATGCTACCCCTGCCACCAGAACTGGCGGGGGGGTAGTATTCCAAGATGTTTGACACCAAACACAACATGTTTCCGTGCAGCCATCCCAAAGTTAGCATTTAACGCGAGGTTATAATGCGCTTAAGAGTATATGGTCAGGCTGCACTACAAACAGCATCAGAGAAGGGTCTCCGAACGCTGCAGAGGGGCTCTGCTCATTCAGGGGCACCCTCTCACATAGGAACCAAGCACTCTGCCTTCAGGATTGATAAGGCCTGCCATAGGAGTGACTTATAGGTTTATATGTGTGTATGTATGTAGTGATATAGGTAGCCTATATCACAGTAAGGGGTGCATGCACCACCTTACCCAGGCTGCAGTAGCAGACCTGTGGTGTCATTTTGGATGGCCTTCCAGGGGTGGCACAATACATGCTGCAGCCCCTGGTAGGCCTCTGAGGTACCTATGCCCTGGGTACATAGTATACCATATACTAGGGACTTATAAGGGCACTCCAGATTCCAATCAGAGATGTGCCTAAGGCACATGGAAACCATTTTAGAGAGGAAGCAGCTAGGCTGGGGTTCTGATTAGCAGGGCCCCAGCCAGACTAAAGTAGAAAAACAGTGAAGCATCAGCAAAAAGTGGGGGTACCCATGTGAAGCAGATCCTACTCTCCTACAAAAAGGTGCAGAAACAGGGAACAGGGGTGCAGAAAGAGGCAAGAGAGGTGCAGAAAGAGAAAAGAGGGGTGCAGAAAGAGGCAAGAGATCTGCAGAAAAAAGCAACAGAGGTACAGAAAGAGGAAAGAGAGGTACAGAAACAGGCAGGATAGGTGCAGAAAGAAGGAAAAGGGGTACAGAAAGAGGCAAGAGAGGTGCAGAAGGAGAAAAGAGGGGTGCAGAAAGAGGCAAGAGATGTGCAGAAAAGAGCAACAGAGGTGCTGAAAGAGGCAAGTGAGGTGCAGAAAGGGGCAAGAGACGTGCAGAAACAGGCATGAACGGTGCAGAAAGAGGGAACAGGGGTGCAGAAAGAGGGAACAGGGGTGCAGAAAGAGACAAGAGAGGTGCAGAAAGAGAAAAGAGGGGTGCAGAAAGAGGCAAGAGATCTGCAGAAAAAAGCAACAGAGGTGCTGAAAGAGGCAAGTGAGGTGCAGAAAGAAGCAAGAGAGGTGCAGAAAGAAGGAAGAGAAGTGCAGAAAGAAGTAACAGTGGTGCAGAAAGAGGCAAAAAGGGTGCAGAAAGATGTAAGAGGGGACAGAAAAAGACAAGAGAGGTGCAGAAAGAGGGAAGAAGGGTGCAGAAAGAGGCAAAAGGGGTACAGAAAGCAGCAAATGAGATGCAGAAAGAGGCAACAGACGTGCAGAAAGAGGGAAGAGAGGTGCAGAAAGTATAAAAGATTTGCAGAAAGAGGCAAGAGAAGTGCAGAAAAAGAAAGAAATGTGCAGAAAGAAGCAACAGAAATGCAGAAAGAGGCAACAGAGGCGCAGAAGGAAGCAAGAGTGACTTGCACACCATTAGTACCAAATTAACACCCACATTTAGCAATAAGTAACAGGTGACCATTCTTGGTTTGCAAAGGGCCTTCCACCATGCTGTAACACTTGTTGCTGCATTTTTGGTAACGTTTGAGCCATTTGAGCTAGAAACAAGGCTTTTTTTGTTCAAATCTGCAGATTAGGGAGCAGATGATGAATTTTGTAGCTAATGCAGAAAATTTATAATTGTGCGAAAGTCGGTCCAGCCAAACAGTCGCTTAATTCCAGTGGCCCTGCTCATACCTCTGACTAGGTCCACAAGTGCTCCTCAGTGATTCCTTCTTTTTTTGTCTCACTGAGTTCATAGTTGAGCTTCCATGGAAACGAGGAAGATTAAACCTGAGGTTACCACTCCACAACACAGACTACCATACCACATAATTACTCTCCATAACACATAATCCCACTCTACATAATTCCTGTACACTAAATACCACATACTTTCTATCCACATAATTTCACTGCACAACATACCACATAATTCCACTACACACAACGTACATCCACTCCACTCCAAAACACATTAGTAAAAAACTTTTACATTTACAACGCCAATAGCTCTAACTCTCGCAAATGCAAAACCTATTACATTGCAAACACTTCTTTAACTAGTAGTTGCGTTTGCAGAGTGGTGGAGAAAGGGTGCTGGGCCTCCGACCAGCGCTCCGGAATTCCGCTGCGTAGGATTTACAGGAGGTACCAGAAGGGCTTCTTGTCCCCCAAAGTCCCTCAAGAGTAAATTGGACTTCACCCCTCCTATTACCTCCAGTAAGTCCCACACAGCAGGATTGCTAAATTCTCATAGCAGGCCACGCCCCCTATGCCCACCACTCTGCAAACACGCTCTCTGGCGTGCTCTTGGTTGGGGATTGAAGTCCCCTTCACTGCTGGGGGTCCTTTAGGGGCCAACTAGCCTACCTCTTACCTCCAGTAAGCCCCACACAGTGGGATTGCTGAGAGGTGGACACATGCCACGCCCCCTTTCTCCACCACTCTGCAAAAGCACCTCCTGGCACGCTCTTGGTTGGGGGATGAAGTCCCCTTTCCTCCTGAGGGTGCGTGGGGGCCAACTAGCCCTCCTGTTACCTCCAGTAAGCTCCATACAGCTGGTTTGCTGAGAGTGGTCTGAGGCCACGCCCTCTTTTTACACAACTCTGCAAACGCGACTCGTGGCGCACTGCTGCTCGGAGAATGATGTCCTCTTGTGTCCTGAGGTCCTCGGGACACAAGAGGACCTCATCGCCCCACCAGCAGTGCGCCAAGAGGCACGTTTGCAGAGTGGTGTAAAAAGGGGCATGGCCTCGGACCACCTCTCTGCAATCCAGCTGTGTGGCACTTACTGGAGGTACCTGGTGGGCTAGTTGGCCCCCAGGGACCCTCAGTATTCAAGGGGACTTAATTCTCTAACTTAGAACGTGCCAGGGGGCGAGTTTGCAGGATGATGCCGGCTTTTTTTTATATATATATTTTTAGAAGAGGAGCTGTGTAGCCCCCCTTCTTTTAGTATTTTTGGGGCCCTGGGGATCCCATCCCCCAGGGCTTGACCCTTTTAAAAAATTATTTTTCTTTTTTTTTTAAACGGAAGGGGCCCACGCGGCCCCCCTCCCGCGGCTGATTTTGGCCCCAGGGGCCCCATCTTCCAGGGCATGGCCTCCTTTTTTGTATATATATTTATGCGTGGCCCCCCTTCCCTGGACACTATTGGCCCCGGGGACCCCCATCCTCTGGGGCTTGGCCATTTGTAAAAATCTTTTTATAGTGAGGAGGGGGACCGTGTGGCCCCCTCCCCAAGCCAATTTCGGCCCTGGGGACCCCATCCCCCGGGGCCGGCCATTTTTTTTTTTAAAGAAAGGGAGGGGGCCACGTGGCCCCCCTCCTGGGCCACTTCTGGCCCCGGGGACCCCATCACCCAGGGCCGGCCCTTAGCATTGGACACCGTGGGGGGAGCTCCAATGCCACCACAGTCCCAGCCAGCTCCCCGCCTCCTCCGGGAGCCAGTCTTGCTTTTGGGCAAGGGGAGCTGCTAAGATGCAGCTCCCCTTGCCCAAAAGCAATTCTGCTTTGCTTGTTGGAAGCGAGAGCAGGTTTCCTGCTCTCGCTTCCAAGAAGCAAAGCAGAGTTTGCTATGGCAGGGTGGGAGCCGTGCTCCCGCCCTGCCATAGCAAACAGCAATGTCCCGGGGGTGGGCACCCCGGGACATTGCAGGAGCCAGCCCTGGGGGGTGGCGGTCCCCAGGGCCATCAAGGGCTCCAGGAGGGGGGCTGCGCGGCCCCCCTCCCAACAACTTTAAAGCCCCGGGGAGGGGGTGGTCCCCGGGGCCCGGGGGTCTGCAACAGACCCCCATATGTAAATAAAGTTTACCCCGGAGAGGTGGTGGTCCCCGGGGCAGTGTGGGAAGGGGCAGGAGCCCCCAACACAAATTTTAATTATTGAAGCCCCGGGGAGGTGGTGGTCCCTGGGGCTTGGGGGGGCCCACAAGGCCCCCCGCCCTTAAATAAAATGTTTGCCCCGGGGAGGTGGTGGTCCCCGGGGCAGTGTGGGGAGGGCCAGAGCCCCCCCACTTTAATTTATTTTGAGCCCCGAGTAGGTGGTGGTCCCTGGTGCTTGGGGGGCCCGCGAGGCCCCTCCACCCTTATTAAATTGATACCCCGGGGAGGTGGCGGTCCCCGGGGCAGTGTGGGGGGCAGGAGCCACCCCCCATTCATTTTATAAAAAAAGCCCCGGGGAGGTGGCGGTCCCCGGGGCTGCGGGGGGGCCGTGTCCCCCCGCATATAAGTATCTAAGCCCCGGGGAGGTGGTGGTCCCCAGGGCTGTGGGGGCCCCCACGGGCCCCTGCTAATTAACTGGGCATTGCCCCAGGACCTGGCCCACCCAGGGGCTTATAGAAAACAAAAGCGCAGAAACCCGCGTTTCATTTTTTTTTTTTTTTAAATGGTTTTATTGGCCCTGGTAGTCCTTGAGGACTAGGGGGTCAGGGTGTTTCTACCCTGCCCCCTTTTCTTGTTTTTCATCTTTTTTTCACCCTTTTTCTTGTGACTCGGTTACCGAGTCACATGATGGTTGCCAACACTTCCTGGTTTGGAGTGTTCACAGCCAATCAGAGTGAAGCTCATGCCCGGGAGGGTTTGCGAATCCTCCTCGGTGCTCAGATATCGATATTTTTATTTTTTGAATTTCTATGGAACTATTGAACGGATTTACACCATTAAAAAAAAAAGGTCGCGTCCTGAACCAAGAGCTACCTTTTTGCCAAATTTGGTGAAATTCCGTTCAGCAGTTCGGGCTGTAGCCTGTTCCAAAATTCCTATGGAAATTAACATGGGGAAAACGCGTTTTGGGACCCCCCCTTTTTTCTCAGCCCCGGCTTGACGAATCACCCCAAAACTTTAAAGACAGGAGCTGACCGGAGAGGGCCCTTAGTTTTGAAAATTTCGCGGAACATTCGTCAACCGGCGCCAAAGATATTGGCAAAAAACGCTTTTCCTATGGATAATAGGTCCTAACTATAACTACCTACTTGCTACCGCAATTAGGTTATATATATATATATATAGTTTGGTGTGAGCAAGCCTGTGGACACAGGCGAAATGTGTTACCAAAAACCGCAAAGAAATAAAGAGAATCTCTTTTAATTCAAACTGGAGTCCTCGTGTTGGTATCCAGGGACTGGAGGGAAACTGGAGCTGGTGTTCATATATATATATATATATATATATATATACCTACTGGTGGTCCCAGTAGGTAGTTATAGAAGTTAGGACCATGTTTCCATAGGGAAATCGTTTTTTGACTTGCCTATAACTTTAGCGCCGTTTGACAAATCTTCTCAAAATTTGCCAGAAAAGTGCTCCAGTGATTTTTGGTGCACATGGAAAGTTTCGGGGGGATTCGTGAAGCAGGGGCTGAGAAAAAAGGGGTTACAAAAGGGTGCATTTTCAATGTTAATTCCCATAGGAACATGTCAACATGACTACTGCGCGAACTACTGACTGGTATCCACGGATGCGAAACATTATTGCCCAATATCCTGTCTTCCACTACCTTCAAAAATTCTAGAAAAAGCTATAAACTTGAAACTGACAGATTACCTAGATTGCAATAACATTTTTGACCCCACCCAACACGGCTTCAGATCTCGGCATTCCACCGAGTCAGCCTTGATCATGGCTACAGAAGAGATCCGCAAAGTGATGGATGAGGGGGGAAGAGCCGTCCTCATCCTGCTTGACCTGTCCGCGGCATTTGATATCGTAAACCATGCGGTACTGTTACGGCGGCAGAAGGCAGCAGGTATTAGAGATAAGGCTCTAACCTTACTAACATCTTTCTTGACATCTAGGGAACAGCTGATCCATTGGGACGGCCTTAAGTCAGGTAATTTCTGCCTCCCGTGTGGAGTCCCACAGGGTCGGCCTTGTCCCAACACTGTTTAAGTTATATGTCACACCCTTAGCAAGACTAATTAAAGACCATGGTCTTATGCTAGTGTCATATGCGGACGACACCCAGTTAGTGGTATCGGTCACGCAAAGTGTGGACATTACAGCTGTCAGGTTCCGTAACTGTCTTAATGCTGTGATGGCATGGATGAACTCAAATTTTTTAAAGCTCAATACCGAAAAGACTGAGGTCATCGAGTTTGGTCAGAAGCCCTCTGTATGGAGCCAACTATGGTGGCCCCCTGAGGCTGGTAACTGTCCTGTTCCCGTGACCAAGGCTAGGAACCTTGGATTTATGTTTGACAGTGACCTAAAGCTTGCTCAACAAATTAATCAAGTATCTTCTGCTTGTTTCTTCACGCTGAAAGTTCTGCGTAAAATCCTGCCGTTTATCCCACTAACCCTTAGGAAAACGGTAGTTGGAGCCCTGGTTCTTTCCAGAGTCGATTACTGCAACGCCTTATACTTTGGAGCAGATAAAGGTCAGATCACCAAACTTCAGTCATTGCAGAATGCGGCTGCTCTGGTGCTACTGGATCTTCCCAAACATCACCCCACATCTGCCAGCATTAAACAGCTCCATTGGCTCCCAGTTCGGCAGAGAGTGGATTTTAAGGCCCTCTGTCTTGTACATAAGGCTCTGTATGGAGGAGGAGATGCAGACATTCAACATCTATTTCCCCGGTATTCGCCACAACGTTGCCTCAGGTCAGCCAATACAGGACTGATCATGGTCCCCAAGATAAAAAGAGCCAGATGGGGAGGAAAGGGCTTCTCGTATCAAGCGGCCAAACTGTGGAACTCCCTCCCCACTCTGATCAGACTACAGTCGAACAGGGCTCTTTTTAGAAAATTGCTAAAGACATGGCTCTTTCCCTAAGCTCGACAATAACTAGCGTTAGCTTCGGTATCCACTCACCTCAGCACCAAGACGCCTCGGCAATAGTGCGCTTTATAAGATCTCAGTCAGTCAGTCAGTCAGTATTACACCAAGTTTGGCACAAAGGTAGGTGTTGTTATGCCGATTGTTCTTTTTGTTATTTGGTGCAAATCTGTTCAGTAGTTGTTGAGAAATTTAAGAAGAAATTGTTAGAGATATCTCTGGCTGAGGATTTCCCGACAATTTCGCGATTGATCGCTAATGCGTGCGCCAACGGGAATGCTGTGATTGGCTGGACGCATCCTGAACAGTAAGTTGTGGCTGATAATTTATCGACCAGGGGCTAAAAATTTCTGTGAAAGCGAACATAAGGGGTCAGGGTAGAGGTACTTTGACCCCATGTTTGAGAAATGGGGGTGTTAGTGATACAAGTTAGATGTCCAAAATTGATTTTTTTAATCACGGGTGATGGTTTTTTAAGTAGTAGTTGCATTTGCAGAGTAGTGGGGAAAGGGGGCTGGGCCTCCAGCCAGCTCTGATGAATCCCACTGTGTAGGAATTACAGGAGGTACCAGGAGGCCTTCATGGCCCCACACGGTCCCTCAGGAGTAAAGTGGACTTCATCTCCCAACCAATAGTGCGCCCAGAGGCACAGTTGCAGAGTGGTGGAGAAATTGGGCATAGCCTCTGAAGACCTCTTAGCAATCCCACTGTGTGGGACTTACTGGAGGTAACAGGAAGGGCAGTTTGCCCCTAGGACGTCTTTTGGGGCCAACTAGCCCTCCTCTTACCTCCAGTAAGACCTGCACAGCATGATTGCTGAGAGGTTGTTGGAGGCCAAGCCCCCTTTCTTCACCACTCTTCCAACGTGCCTCCTGGCGCATACTAGTAGGGGGATGAAGCCCCTTTGGCTATTGTGTGTCTGTGGGGTCCAACTACCCCGCCTGTTACCTCCAGTAAGTCCCACACAGTGGGTTTGCTGAGAGGTTTTCGGTGGCCACACTCCATTTGCCAACACTCTGCAAACACACCTCCTGACATACTACTGGTTGGTTAAGAAGTCTACTTTAGTTCTGAGGCCCTCAGAAGTAAAGTGGAATTTATTCCCCAACCAGCAGTGCACCTTGAGGCACGTTTGCAGAATGGTGGAGAAAGGGGGCGGAATCGGGTGAGTTGCTGGTTTTTTTCCTCAATTTTTTAGGAAGGGGGCCTGTATGGCCCCCTTCTCTGGGCCATTTTAGGCCCTGTGGACCCCATCCCCCAGAGCCCAGCCTTTGCAATTTTTATTAAAAAGATAAATTAAAATACTAAGGGGAGGAGGCCGCGCGGCACCCCTACAAAGCTGATTTCGGCTCCGGGGTACCCATCCCCCTGTGCCCGGCCCTTTCTTTTTTTTATTATTAAAGGGAAGGGGGGCTGAGCATCCCCCCTCCCGGACCATTTTTGGCCCCGGGACCCCATCCCCCAGGGCCTGCTCCCATTTAAAAAAAAATTATTAAAAATTAAATTGAGGGGGCTGCACGACCCCGCTCCCGGGCTGCTTTTGGCCCCACGGTGTAACAAGCCACTCACCTGAATCCCAGGTGGTTCCGATGGGGCAATGCTGGATCCCCAGGTTCCTCCTAGGGGTCTGTGCTCGACACCTGTGTGTAATGCTGTATCAATCACAGGCCCCACAGGGAAAGAGGGTTGGGGTTTGGAAAGTCACGAGGTGCTGTTGTTCTCCCCCGTGGTGACTGCAGTGAACCTCACAAGGACCCACCTCAAATCTTATGATGTACCTGGTCAGGGAGTACTAATCACATAGAAGTACGTCTGGCTATGTGTCACATGAGGAGAAGAAGTAATGAATGAAGAGCGAGTGCTATGTGGACTGAGAGGGGGGAGAATTTCCTCAGGACAAGAACCCTCACTCACCGTTAGGTGACGTGCTTCATCATATGGGTTCCCTCCTCACACCGTAGTGTGGGCTACGACTCCCCAAGGGGAGGAGCAGAGGTGTTTTCTCAGAAGATGAGCGTTAGTGTGCAGATGAATGAGGGGCAGAGTGCAAATAGAGTGATAAAGAGTGGTTTAAAAATGTCTACCTGAGTCCACTGAAAATGTATTTGGTGGTCACAGTGACATAGTTAAAATGTGAGAGGATTAGGGATTCAACTGATATACCCTAGTACATACGGTCAATATGTTTCTGCCAACAGGCATTTGTCAGGACCTATATTACCAGTCACTCTGCAAGCTTGATAAAGTGAAAAAAGAGAAATAATACAACCCACCACTGGAACTGTGTGGCTCATTGTTCAACGTCCCTCTTCCTATCAGAGGGGTACGTAAACTGCGGAGAAAAAGTCAAGTTAATATCATCAGACCTCATCATAACTTCAAGATCATAGTACACCCAGTGCTCCATTCTTACATGAAATCATCATGCTTACCTAATGTGCGATATGGTCACGTGCACTCTCCAAACTCTTGAACCATCTTGTGATGCCCAGCTGTAAGTGCAAATCACATGATGTGTTGTAGTCTTTACAATACTACGTGCATGTTACTCTAAAAATAACAGACATGGCAAATACTGTGATTCCTGAAATAAGTCATAGATCATATTGGGCGCTATCCCATATGGGGCGTAATATGTATAGTTCACCCTTAGGTAGAGATAAGGCATCTGGGTGATCACAGTGATGCTTCTACCCTACACTGCGGGCCAGTGGAGACCCAGTTGGGTATGCCATACCAAGTGCCCCTTATGGGGATCACCGTGCTCTGTAGTCAAGAACTGGAAAAACCAGTAAGAAAAGTGCTTGGCCTGAGGGGTATTCACATGCTGGCCAGTTCAGAGGAGAGGACCAACATGCGATGTCCCTAACCTAGGTGTGGGGCAGACAGGCTCCATGCCAAACTGCACTGTATGTGCGTGATGGCAATGCAGGTCCTTCGTAGGAAAGGGCCAAGTATTCAAAAAGCACTGTAAGTTGCAGTGTTAAAAGGTTGTGTAGACCAGCATTGTGGTGAGTGATACCAGTATGTGACGCTGGGTCACATCTGTTGCTACCGCCCTTGAGAGTACATAATGGCAAAAGAGACAGCGAATGCGAAGCCTCCGTAGAGATGGAAAGGGGGGGTGTGTGTTTGGTGAGTCGCAGTCTCTGGGTGGTGGGGGGTGTGAGGATTGGATTCCCCACCCTAAGTTAAGGAGTGCTGCAAGACGTGGGGCATCCAGTAGACGGCCGCATCACAGCTAAATAGGGGCTGAGCAGTGAGCCGGTCTGCGCTACCTGTGCTGCCCATGGGCTAAAAGGTGCTTACCTCATATTGCCGGTGCCTCCGCTGTGAGATGGCAGGTGAGAGTGGCGTGCCGCTCTCCTTGCCATCTTAAATATGCAATCCTCGTCCCGTGAATGGGCGTATCGCGTCACTGACGTGCGCGCCCGATCATGTGGTGCACGGGGATTTTAGGTATCGTAGTGTCTCCCGCAGTGGCGGGCAGGCTTCGAGAAAACCTGGTCAACTGCCCTCTGTGCCAGGTCTGTGAGCCAGTGCGTGAAGTTCCAAGGGAGATGGGAACAGCACATAGAGACGGCCCAACCCGAAGGTGGCTGAAGTATATGCTGGGACAGATACGTTACGTCTTATACTCAATTGTGATGGCATCGAGTGGGACACGGTTCAAATGGCCCCAAAACCCAGGAATGAGGGCCAGGAATCGGGCACCCCTGATAGACCATGGTGTAGTGGCGGGGGTGGAGGGGCAGAACCAGTGGGGTCCCAGACTCAGTGCCTCATGTGTCTAATGGGTCGCAGACGATGTCAGTGTGACCCATACGGGGGAGAGATGTGTATGTATATCTTTATATATAATAAATATATACGTATATTTAGAGAAAGGCCAGTAGGTGGACCAGGAGGGGCCTCACCCTCAGTGAGGGGGGGGCACCCGGTGTGGGTCAGAGTGGACAGGCATCTAGTGCATGGGTCTGTCGAACCCACCTACGGTCAAGGATGGTGTACCAGTGTGGTGGGCAGGGACTGGCAAAAGAGAGTGGGGACATAAGGAGCTGTCACAAGTGAGGGCACCCTCAGTGTGCTGAGGGAGAGGGATAATCTCCCAGTGACATATAGTGACCCTCGGTGAGGATGGCAGCCACACCCAAACGGGCCCACCCAGAGGGGTGCCGTGTGGAGTCGGATCAGAACACTTGTCCAACTGAGAGCTTTCATATCATGTTAGAAAGGGTAGTCCAGGGGATATCGTCGTTTAATCCTTTGCTGTCACTTTTGAGACGAAAAACCCAGCGCTGCTCTCTATGAAAGAGTACCCTCTCTAGTGGGCCCATGTTTGTAGAGTAGTTTGGTTTGTCAAGTACTAGCCAGAAAATATCATTGGCTGTGTGTCCTTTGTCTGAGAAGTGTCTCGTCAATTTGGTGTTTGTCTTGTTGCATCTTATCGAGCTCCGGTGTTCCGTGATCCTGGTCTTCACCTTGCGTGTAGTCATGCCTATATATAAAAGATTACACAGACATTTCAGGAGATAGACCACCCCCTCAGTGTTACAGTTGGTGTGTTAGTTAAGTTTCCAAGGGGTGCATAATCCTATGTCAATGTCTCGTGTTGGTCGTGTGTATGGACAGACTGCACATGAACCACACAGAAAGTGTCCAGTAACAGATGGTAGGGACCAGTGGAGTATTGGGATTTATTTCTTGGTGTTGGGCAGCGGTCTAGTGTGTACCACCATTTCCCGTATGTTCCTGCTCCTCCTAAATGCAAACAGCAGTTTAGGTAGTGTTCTGTTTCCTACATTAAGAATATGCCAGTTCTTTCCAATCGCCTTCTTGATTGTCTCGGTCAAGTGGCTGTATGTTGTCACACACACCAATATGTCTGATGTAGGTTTTGGGTGTGTTTCCAGCATTGATTCTCTATTGTTGTTCGAGCTCTTTTTTCAGCTCTCCTGATCAAGTATGGTGGGTATGATCTTTCTCGTAGGCTGTTGCTCAATGAGGTTGCGTGGGCTTTAAATCTTGCTAGTTTAGTGCAATTTCTTCTCAGTCTGAGGAATTGTCCTACTGGTAAGTTGTTCCTTAGGGCGCGTGGGTGGTAGCTATTGTAACAGAGTAGTGAATTCCTCGACATGGGTTTCCGATATAGTTCAGAACACAGATTCCCATCTTTGGGGTATAGTAACAAGTCCAGGAAGGGTAGTTTTGTCTTGTTGTACTTGTATGTGAACCTGAGGTTATTGTTCCTGGTATTGAGCCATTCTGGTCATGGAGTACCTGCAAGGCACACGCGAATAGATAAGTACACAATGCTGAGGTCGTTTTTTTACCTTTATATAATATAGCCCATTAGCAGTAACCCATACCTTACACAGGCATCTACAAAGTACTGTCTTTCCGATGCCTCAGTCTTCTGAACACTCTCTCGACTGGAGATTGAAATCTCACCAAGTTTCATGGAGGATGGTACAGTTGAACACTCAGAATTTCCTAACACATCGTTCTAAAATAGTTCTTTGATTTGCTGTGTCACAAGCCGTAATACTCTTGGCAAGTTAAATTCTTAAGAGCAGCTGACTTAAAAACTAGAGGAGGGCCCAGGAGTAACTGGAGTCTGACAGAGCCCAGTCAGATGAGGTTAATGAGTGCATACTAAATGTTATCTCATGATAAGGATTTATTCAAGAAGGCTACTGAGCTCAGAGGATATATGTATATATCAATTATAACAAGAGTACCTTGAAGCTGGAACTGTATTCTTGTTTTCTTTAATCTCTTCTCTTCTTGTCTTTTGGGAATTCCCGATTCAGCAAGAATCTGCTAGATGCAGTGGGACCCAGGAGAAGCTGGAGCGGTGTTCTGGAGAATTGCTGAAGAGGAGCCAGTCATAGGAAACAGGTGAGTGAATAGCAGGGAGACCAAGCAAAACTACTGGGCTAAAGCGATCTATTTATAGAAACCGCCAGCTGCCTATTACAGCACGTGACCAGAAAATACTAGAATTTGCTTGCAGCTGAGTCATGCATTTAAGAGGTGGTTTTAATTGGCAGGAAACACTGTTGGAGTCATGGAATATTCACCACAGCTCCGGGCAATGTCTGAGGCTAATTGACAGGAACTTCCAGTAACTGCCAAAATGGCAAAAGCAATTAACTTTAATTGAAAATAGGTGCACCAACTGGGTTAATGGAAGGTTGGAGCCTTCTAGAGGGTTCTGCTGCTTACTAAGTTTCAAAACAGTTAAGCATCAATTTTGAGAAGGCCAATGATTGACACTATATCACCCGACTGAAAAGAACGCACAGCAACCCATACTTGAGAATAAATATGCCTATCAGGTAGGAGGGTAAATATCACAAACAAAGTCTGGCTGTTGCTAGGATCGTGACACTGGGACGCCATCCCCTGGGGCCTGGCCTCGAGTCTGGGTCCCCTGGTCCCTCTCAGGGCACCCAGACACTTTGTTGGGAATCGCAGGGAGAGCCTTAAGGTCCCCACAGTCCCTGCCTGCTCCCCGCGCCCTGCGGGAGCTGGCATTGCTTTTGAACAGAGGGTGCTGCTGAACATGCAACACCCTGTGTCCAAAAGAAATTCTGCACCACTTGTAGCAAGCAAGAGCATTTTTAATGCTCTTGCTTGCTGAAATTAGAGCAGTGTTTGCTGTGGCCTCTCGCCAAGCCATAGCAAACTGCAATGTCCCAGGGGTGGGCACCCCAGAACATTGCTGGAGCTGGCCCTGGGGGTGGCTGTCCCCAGGGCCGTCTTTGGCTCCAGGAGGGGGGCAGCACAGCCCCCTCCTTTCTTTCCTGTAGCCCCGGCTGGGGAGGTGGTGGTCCCCAAGGATGGGGGGTCTGCGCGGCTCCCCATTATTGAAACTGAAAGCCCAGGGCGGTGGTGGTCCCTGAGGCTGCAGGCGGCACGTGGCCCCCGGCATTTATTTTTAATAAAGCCCTAGCGAGGTGGCGGTCCCCCATTATTGAAAGTGAAAGCCACGGGGAGGTGGTGGTCCCCGGGGCTGCAGGGGGGTCCACGTGCCCCCGTATTATATAAGTTTCAAGCCCCAGGGAGGTGGTAGGCCCTGGGACTGCGGGGGGTCCACGCTGCCCCTTGCTTTCATTATAGATAAAGCCCCAGGGAGGTGGCAGTCCCCAGGGGCATTGGGGTGCCCATCACATGGGCACCCCTACATTATTCTAAAACATGCCGCTGATATTTGGCACACCCAGGGGCTTAGTGAAAAAGACGGGCGGGAGCCCGTGCGCCTTTTATTTTTTAAATTTTGCAACGGATTCGCAGATCTACCTGCAAATTCACTGCAACTTTTTATTTAAAAGAATGCTTTTAAACCCAAGTGGGGAATACCCTGCCCCCTACCATATCTGGCAGGTCAGAGTATTCCTACCCTGCCCCCTTTTCTTTATTTTTTACTTTTTTTGTGAGAGTCTCCTTCAAGATGAGTCCCAAGATCACTGCAAACACTTCCTGGTTGAAGTGTTGGCAGCCAATCAAATTTTAGTAGGATCTGCGAGTCCACTGCAAGGACTAGCCTCTTAGATATCTATATTTTTTTAAGTGAGATATCTCAGAAACTACTGATCGGATTTACACCAAATCACAAAAAGCATGCTTTCTGGACTAACATCAAGCTTTCTGCCAAATTTGGTGCAATTCCGTTCAGCGGTTCGGGCTGTAGTCATGTTCAAAAATGAAAAATCCCCATTGAAATAACATGGGGAAAACGTGTTTTGGTACCCCCATTGTTTCTCGCTCCCCGCTTGACGGATCACCCAGAAACTTTCAACACAGCAGCTGAACCAAAAAGGGGAAGTTTTGTGAAAATTTCATGAAGATTCCTCAAGCTGCGCCAATGTTATTGGCAAAATCAAAAAACGTTATTGCTGTGCAAACTTTGGTCCTAACTATAACTAACTATTGGTGAGCGCCAGTAGGTAATATAGATATAACTACACAGTTGCAATCACCACTGGGTGTGTGTGTATTACCCAGTGGCAGTCCCGACTGTGTAGTTATAGTTAGGTCAGCTGTTCCATAGGAAAAGTTTTTTTTGTGTTGCTAATAACTTTTGCACCATTTGACGAATCTCCACGAAACATTTTAAAAAGGTGCGACGTTTTGACTAGTTTGTGCATAGAAAGTTGCGAGGTGATCCGTCAAGCTGGGGTCAAGAAAAAATCGAGGTCCTAAAACGCAAAATTCCACTGGATTTGCCCATTGGTTGGTGATATTGTTTTTAAACTGATGTGTGGCCATCGTAAACCCACTTAGAATAAAAGTGCTTTGCAGGACTACAATTACTGTTATGCACTTGTTGTTCAACTCGCCTTGGAGGCCCACTTAAGGGCCCACTTAAGGGCAACATTATTATCAGGTTCCTGCAATGTTTTAGCTGAACCTCCACGCATTTGGCCTGTGAGCAAGGACAGTTTTATGCCAGGACGGAGTATACCAAACTGCATCAGATGGGTTCAGATGGCATGGATCTATGCACACAAGTTTTGTAGACCCAGTGTACCTATATTGAAAGATTTTGAGAAGGAATTTGACTTTATAAGTTAAATCTTCTTCCCGCTAATACTATATAAAATTAACTTTGGCACAAGATTATTGTCCTACATTATGATACTATATAATCCCCTGCCAGCATACATTCAGACTAATAGGGTCATATCGGTCCATCATACTGACTTTGTCAGTAAATTGCTTCATTTGCCGCACAGCTCTGTCTGGTAGCTGTTGCCTCCTGACCATTACATGTCCTTAGTTCGGGGCCTGTATCCCTGGTGGTCCAGTGGGGAGCATCTCTTCCCTGCTGCTTTTCTCTGCCTTCTGTCTTTCTGCTTTTTTGCTCCACTGCTCTTTTTCACCTTCCTTTTTTCTATTACTGCTTTCTTTTCACTTTCTCACTTGTCTCCTTTTTGTACCTTTTTCCCTTTTCCTTGCCGCTGCTTGTCCCCCGTGGCCCCGCCACCCCTCCAGTGCAGTTTCCTACTTACCACTTACCGCCTCCCAGCTGTTCAGCCCTCCCCAAACACAACTTAATGGCAGCCACTGCGCCAAAGGCAAGCCTGTCTGCACCCGTCTGCGCCTGGACAGTGCCCAGGGCCACGGATCCTGGTCCTCAGACCATCCACCACTACGACTCCAGCACCCTCCATGCCCTCAACACTGGACGTTCCACCGCCTGCCACTGAAGAACACTCAAGGCCCTTTCACCTGTTGCAACTGCACCTTCGCCGGCCTCCGCATAGGCCTGGGCGGTGAACTTCGCTCCGTTTGCGGAGTTTGGGAGTTTTCTGCACTCCGCACTCGGAGCTCGCGGAGTGCAGAAAACTCCGCTTCGCGATGTGCAGCAGAGTTTTTTCCCCGCTTGCGATCGCGAACGGTAAGTTCGCGATTGCGAACTGTAAGTTCACGAGCGCGAGCTGCCGCTCGGGTACAATTTCTACCCGAGCGGCAGGAATACCACCAAAAACTGCAGTTCGCACTGCACTCCGCCACTCGGGGAACTTCGCGGAGTTCCACGTAGCAAAACTCCGTGAACTACACCAGACCCACCAACTGCATGACCCTCAAGAACCGGACTCGACCACCTCAGATGCATCCTACTCAATACCCACTCCCTCAAAAGACACGCCCTGGAGATCTGGGACCTGCTCAACACAATTCTTTCTGATGTTGCTTTCTTTACAGAAACCTGGATGAACCCCATCTCAGCCACGGACATCACTATCGCTATCCTGAGGGCTGCAAAATCATCCACAAGCACCACATCAACCGGCCCTGTGGAGGCATCGCAATCATACACAAAAACACCCTCCGCCTCAACACCAGCTCCGACAACCACTCACCCGACATGAAGCACCTCCACTTCCAGATCCAGACCAACCCGATCGCCACCCTCCATGGCACCCTTGTCTACAGAACTCCTGGACCCCGCCCCTCTTCAGCGAAACCATAGCTGACTTCATCCCTCACCATGCTCTCGCCTCAATGGACTACATCCACCTCGGTGACCTCAATTTCCACCTGGGCAACCTCGAAGGCCACAATACCTCATCCCTACTGGAGAACCACACCACCATCAGACTCAAACAACTGGTCACAACACCAACCCACTCAGCAGGACACACGCTTGACCCCATTTTCTCTGCAAGCAACAATATCTCCGTCAGCCACACCTCCGAGCCACACTGGACGGACCACCACTGCATCCACTTCGCCTTTACCAAACCCACTGTATGCCACCACGGCCACCGCGATCCTCGCAGAAACTGGAATAAGGTCACCGCAAGACTCCACAACACTGGCGTCCGCGACAAGCCCTAGAATGGATCTGCTCCTTCCTCACTGGTTGAACATAGAGTCAGACTTCCACTATTTAACTCAGAACCCACAGAGATCAGCTGCGGAGTGCCTCAGGGATCCTCCCTGAGCCCCACCCTCTTCAATATTTACATGGCCTCGCTTACAGCCATCATCAGAAGCCACAGACTTAACATCGTCTCCTACACAGACAACACCCAGCTGATTCCCTCCCTCACAGTCGAACCCACAGCCGCTAAGAGCAACTTCTATACCGGCATGAAGGCAGTCACCACCTGGATGAAGGACAGATGCCTCAAGCTTAACTCAGTCAAGACCAAAGTCCTCATTCTGGGCTCCTCCCCCTCTGACTGGGATGAGTCCTGGTGGCCCGCAGTGCTCCTAACCCCCCATACCCATGGACCACGCATGAAACCTCAGCATCATCCTGGACTCCTCGCTCTCAATGAACCACCAAATCAACGCTGTTTCATCCTCCTACTTTCACGCACTCCACCTGCTTCGTTAGATCTTCAAATGGATCCCTACTGAGTCTAGGAAAATGGTCACCCATGCACTCGTCAGCAGCAGACTTGACTACAGCAGTGCACTCTACTCCGACACCACCCAGAAACTCCAAAAGAAACTGCAGAACATCCAGAACCCCTCCGCTAGGCTCATCCTGAACATCCCACACCGCAGCCACATCACCGGCCACCTGAGAGACCTTCACTGGCTACCTATCAACAAAAGAATTACCTTCAAGCTCCTCATGCATACCTACAAAGCCCTCCACAATGCCCGACCTGCATACCTCAACCACCTCCTCCTCTTCTACACTCCTACCAGACATCTCCGCTCCGCCCAACTAGCCCTGGCCACCATCCCATGAAACCACAAGTCCACAGCTGGAGGAAGATCCTTCTCCCACTTTGCTGCAAAGACCTGGAACTCGCTGTCTCTGCACCTCGGGCAATAACCATCGCTGCTGCAATTCAGGAAGGACCTTAAGACCTGGCTCTTCGAGTGAACCGCAGATCCACCCCCCCACTCAGCATCATAAGACCCTCATGGATGAGTAGTCGCACTTTATAAGAATCTTGGTTGACTGATTGATTACCAATAGAGAGAGGCACCAGACAAGTTTGACCCATCTCCCATTTTGTTCACTCTAGCCGCTAGCAAGCTGGATTGGTATTGGGCTTGCAGTGAGAGGAAGGAATGGGGGTCTGCATTTCTCTGTATGCAGATGACTCCTCTTCCTTCTACACTACCAATGAAGGACATAGCAGAGATTACTAGAGGTTTTAGACATCTACTGAGAGCCTACAGCCTAGTAGTTAACTGTGACGAGTCTGGCATAATCCCTGTGGGAGGAGAAGGGATTGCAATAAACTGTCAAAAAAAATGTGCATTCAAGTATAAGGCTTCAAATGCCTAGATATCCATGTAATCCTGGAACTGAAGTTCTGCTGGAACTCAATATACATCCTCCTCCTAGAGAACCTATGGAGAGAGTTTAAACCTGGAAAAAGGGTACTGCTCAATGTTCTTAGTAGTGTCACATAAAAAAAATGATAACACACTCACACATTCGCTATACCATACCGAATTACCCAAAAGTGATCCCCATTATTTCTTTGACCACCTGCAGGGAGACTTGAGTGGGTTTTTGTTGGGGTGGACGGGAAACAATCCCAGCTTGCTCTTGATAAATACACTCAATCGGTATAAGACAGTGGAATGGGAACTGTGAGTTTCCTCCTGTATTACTGGGCATCCTAGCTGGTTATTGCCAACAAATGGCTCTTTGGCAAAAATGAAAACCAGGGCCCCTATTATCTATCATGTGTACCTTTAACCAGGTGCACCAGAGCACACCTTTATACAGGTGTGCTGGCGCAAACATGAACAATGCTCCAGATTACACTGAATGTGCAGCCCTCAGGGCAGCCATGAACTCGGGGCTGGCCTGGGGGCATTCATTCAGTGAAATACAGAGGGCTGCTTTAATCAGCTGCTCCGTGTTTTCACTGTGCAGGTGGCACCTGCCTGCACTTTAGAAAAGGGACAGAGATCCCACTGCAGGCTGGTGCAGTGAGTGACTGCATCCGCTTGCAGGAAGATGTCTCGGGGCTCCATGGGACCCCCTTTGTCCCCTCCAGAGGGCTGACCTCAGTAAGTGCTGGCACAGTGCACCACCTTTTTGTGGCACACTGTCAATGCTCCTCCTGATAGCTTCTTTGCCTTTGAGCCCACGTCCATATTATGGCATGGGCACAAAGGCAAAGAGATTCCTCATTGCATGAGGCCACGCCCCACTCAAATGAGGGACTGCCCTCTCAAGATTGCTTTAGTGCTACATGTGTGGCATCTCCATCACTATACCAGAAGGGACCGCACAAGTGTCTGCGTCCCCTTTTGTACATACCAAAGTGCTCTGGGGGAACACAAAGCAAGCACACACACTTGTTGCGCCTCCAGGGAACTTTGTTTTAATACAGCCCCAAGATTTCTAGCTTGAGTATGAGTATTTTGAAAACTCACTGAGTTTTGATAAATAATGTCTCCAACCAATTGAGGGACTTGAGAGTCAAGTGGGAGGACGATCTAGGTCTACTGGAGGGGCAGGCACACATGACCACCCAGATCTGGCCATATCCACCAGATTGCGACTAATCATACTTACCTACCCCCACAGAATTGAATTTACTTCCAAACGGCACTAGTGAAAGGTATAAAAAACCACTCAAAAGCATTACATGCCATCTGGCAGGGGGTGACTACTTTACTATGATTTTAGAGTGTCCTACTCTTCGGAGACACTGGAATGATATCACACACATTCTAACACTTGTCCTGGGATGAACCATAAAACTCTGACCTAGACTGATGTTCCTTGGGTTTTGGAGGATATGGGTTGGTACAGGGGAGAAATATTTCAAGTGGATATGGGATGTTTACTTACCAAAAGAGACATTATGAAGTATTATCGATCCAATGCTCCCCTTTGAGAGAAAATGGCTGAGAGGCATGAACTGATGTTCACATCTGGAAGAAGTTATATACAAAGTCTGTGAATGGCTACCCAAGCATTGGAAGATCTGGGACTCGTGGTGGGACCACTTGCAAATTATACCTCTTAAGTCAGAGATATTGGAAAACTTTTAAATCGTCGAACAATGAGTTGTGTGTTTGCAATGCCCTATTGATGTCCTATTGTGTCATGCAGAGACATATCTCTTACCAGTTCTGCTTTCAATTTAAAAAAGCATATGTTAAAGTCAATAGATGTGAAGAATGGATTGTAATTTCACTGTGTGTACATTATTCACAATGGCATACCAAGATGCCCACCCGCTGCTATTTTTTACTTATTTTTTATTGCAAACATGGGCAGATGTAGACAGCAGCAATTTTTTTTCTTTTATCCTACTTGCATTTTTATTCAATTTATATTGCATATGTATTTTGCGTTTGTTTATTGGATTTTACAGTGAGTGAGTGAGTGTGAAAATGCAAAAATGAGCCAGTGGGAGGATGAATGGTACTTGAATGCAAGAATGACTGATTAAATGCATGTATGGAGAGATATTGAGAGGCTACCCTCACCGGTGACTAATGAGACACCTACAGTTATAAGCCAGACCTATTAGAATTGCCAATGTTTGTCATTTTATGTACGTTAACAGAATTCAAAGTAATCACTGTTCAGGTTTTACTTCCTTGTCTTTTTCCATTTACTTTTTGAGGTCTTGCTGTTACAACCAATGAATGTGGTCAATTTTATGGCACTGCTTTTCTGGAATGAATGGACACTTAGGGGCAGATTTACGAGCCCCCTGCGCCACCAGTACGTCACTTTTCGTACTGGTGGGGGCTGCTCCATATTTACAAGGAGAGGAAAAGCCACCCTGCGTGACTTTTCCTCTCCTTGTAAATACGGCCCCTTCACACGCAGCACTTTGCGGTGAAGGGGCGTTCCATGGGTGTTGCTGTGGGTGTTCCCACGCAGCACTCATGGAACAAGACACATCTCCAGAATTACGAGAAATCGTAACTCTGGAGATGCGTCTGAAAGCTACGCCACCCTAGACGTGGCGTAGCGAGGCGCACCGAGGAGAAATGTTTTCATTTCTCCTCGTTTTTCTCTTTTAATGCGTGCTGCATTCTGCAGCACGCATTGAAAGAGGAAAATGGTTGTAGTGATTGTTTTTGTGCAGGAAGGTTCCCCTTCCTGCACAAAAACAATCTCCCACGACGCAGGCATCCTTGCACCATGGTGCAAGG
Organism: Calotriton arnoldi; assembly: GCA_963921515.1. Classification (NCBI taxonomy): domain Eukaryota; kingdom Metazoa; phylum Chordata; class Amphibia; order Caudata; family Salamandridae; genus Calotriton; species Calotriton arnoldi. The sequence goes on along the minus strand of CAWUFW010008073.1, from coordinate 181,341 downwards.
ATGCCTGCGCCAGCGCATGGCTGCAGTTTGTGCGCCAGCGCAGGTGGAAGCACAAGGATGCGACATATTCTTGTAAATATGTCGCATCCCTGTGCTTCAAAACTAACACAGCGCGGCGCAGCAAAATGACTTGCTGTACCCCGCTGCGTTAGTTCAAAGTAAATCTGCCCCATCGACATTAGTGAACCAAAGGCAATCCACATTTAAAAGACAATATTTGGTTGGAGCTGTTAATGCAAGACCTGAGGGAACATGATGCCAATAATACTTAACATTTCAAGTATTCCACAAAATGAAACACTGCAGTGATTTTTATCCTTTGACTGGTTACACTCTTTGCCATCTGTTTAGATAGCATGATGCTTAATACACATATGTTGTCGAAGTCATTTCCTGCTACTCCTACAGCGGTATTACTTCTCAATAACAGTCAGTCTGGTATTAGTGTAATGCCTCCTAATTAAGTAGCGCCAATATCACAGAGCCATTGAAAGGAATAGCTATAGGGAAAAACAAAACTTGTAATTCAGTGGCATACTTGTCTGCCAGCAAAACTAATTACGATCGAGAGCATAGCAGTTCAAATTATAAATATTCGAATGCAGCACAAAAATATGATGTACATTCAGAAGATAATCATCCTTGCTGATGTGCATTGCCCTAATGGATTGATAGGCACTAAAATTCTGTGGCCAAAATTTAGAAAACAGTAGGGTGCTGATTTTCAATGTCAAATTTCTATTTGTGTACATGTGTATATGTGTAAACATGCAAGTTGTGGCGGCTGAAAGTATGTGGAGGTGACGTGTGTGCACTAAACTTGCAAAAACATGTATGTGTATCCGTTCCTAATTGTATGTTGCACAAAAGTGAAAAACGCCTGGCCTAAGTCAGAGGTCAGTGGTTAAGCTTCTTCGAATTATATATATAGAATTAGGTACCCCTTGGCATACATTATAAGGATATAATACAAGGAATTCTTAAATCCCTTTAAAAAAAAAAAAACCTATCTCTAATTTCTTTATACTCAGCGACTTTTGATGCACCCAGTCGTCCATTATAAAGAAATGACCCCAGAATTCAACCGAAATAATTCATTACAGTTGAGCTCTGACTTCACAATGCCAGCACTCAGGGGAAAGGCAGGTCAGGTCAGGTCACAAAGTGGAAGTAAAGCAGCTGTTTAAAAAACAGAAAACAAAATGTTGCTTTTTTTCTTCTGCTCTTCTTTTGTAGTTGAACATTGACAAGAAGAAAGGGGTATTTTTGGCAACATGTTTATGTTTTGCAGTCCTTGATTAATTATAGAAAAGTTAGAATCATTCTGCAAGTTTCTACTGTGCCTTTTTTAAACTTGCATTTAACTACTTCTAGTATCTTTTTGCAACAAATATCTAACAGCTTTTTTGATGTGCTTCATTTTGCACTAGAGAATCTGTTTTTATTCTTCCTGTTTCCAAATATGCTCACTCTTTCATATGAAAGAGCACGGCACCATGATTTTCAGTGGTTTTTGGGAAAGTTGATGGTGTGACCATGTATCAGAGTTCCATAACGTTATAAAGGAATTCAGCCTTCGGCCTTGTTCCTCTATATGGCCATGGATCTCTTCAGTGACTGGCAATATCCTTATAATGTACGGCAGGGGGTTCTTTATCACATATATTGCAAGTCACAGAAGAGTTCCATTACTGTATAAAGGAATGAGGCCGAAGGCTGGGTTCCTTCATAAGGTTATGGAACTACAAGGTGACTTGCAATATCCTTATAATGTACGGCAGGGAGTATATTACTCCCTATAATACATAATCACACCATCGACTTTCCCAGAAACCACTTAAATACTTGGTGCGTATCCCTTTTATTTGAAAAAGAAAACATCTTTGCAAACACGAAGAATAAAAATAGAATTTGTAGTGCAAATTTAAGCACATTAAAACACTATAGATATTTGTTGAAAAAAGATATTAGAATCAGTTTATCACAGGTCATTTTTTTTTTAAAAGGTACAGTAGCTCGGAATGTGTAGAAATGTGCAGAAAGATTCAAACTTTTCTCTAATTACCTAAGGAGCACAAACAATAAACATGTTTCCATAAATATCTCCTTTCTGCTTATCATTGTACAGCTAGAAAACAGAGCAAAAGAAAGAAAACCAACATTTTGTTTTTGTTCTTTAAACAACTACTTTAAATATGTTCCATAACCTGACTTGATTTTCCCCTTGGCTGCTGGCTTTGACAGCAGGAATTGTGTCATCAGAACTCAAATGTTATAAGCTATTACAGTTGCACAGCTATGTCATTTCTTTGTAATAGGTGACTAGGTGTGTCACAAGTCACCTATTATAAAGAAATTAGAGACAGGTTTTTTTATACAGGGATTGCAGAATCCCATGCATTGATATATAGAATTATAGATGGTTAATGGTGAATTACATGGATGTTTTTCACGTAGGGGTTCTGAGTGTAGGAAAGTGCAAGTTTTGTAAGGTCGCCCCAAATTTTTGCTCCAATGCTGATGGTTATGAATCTGATAGTGAATTGGAGCCTGCTGCCCAGGCTCCACTGCCAGTGCTTTTTCCCTAAAACTGTTATGTGTAAGTTGACAATCTCAATTCACAAAGACTTCATCCCTCTTATAAGTCCCTAGTACATGGTACCAGTGGTACCCAGGGCATGGGTGGCAAAGGGGTCCCCAGGGCCTGAAGCCCTGTTTGTGCCACCCTGAGTGACCCAAATACACTACTGACGGCAGGCCTGCCATTGCAGACTGCAGGAGCAGTGCAAACTGCTCGAACTAGACTTTACCCTCATCATGTGTGGCAAAGTCAATGCACTCTCTTTAATATATGCCAGTCACGCTCTAAGGAAGACCTCCTAAAGCCCAGGAGGCAGGGTGCATTATATCAAAGGTGTGGACACGTAAGTGGAAGCTTATATGACCCTATAGTGCCCTTTACCATTAAAGGACACTATAAGTGATAGATGGTCCATAGGATAACATGGGCTGGCACCTGGTCAAACCTGAGGTGGGCAGCTCCATTATGGTACCACCTAAATGTATCATGTTTGGTATTACACAATGTGCCTTCTCACCCCTGACATGAATTGTGTGTGGAATATGTTGTAGTATGCACCCAGGTTGCTACCTTAGGGGTTGCCCCAGCTTCTCTGTGCTCTGTCTGGCAAGCTCAGCTTCGCGCACTTGCTGCCAAGACAGAATTATGACCTCCTGCCAGGAAATGATGACTCCCAGGAGTCAGGAACAAAGACCTGGACAGGAAGAAGGTCACACCCACTCCCTCCCAGGCAGGCTAGTGAAGCGACACATCAAGGCGGTGAGCTTCAAAGTCTGCACTGCCTCTAATACACATCAGGGATGATTCCTAGAGAAGGAAACAGCCCCCCCCCACCCCAGGTACATTTGCATCCAGGCAGGCGGGAAATTAGATAATCAAGGAGGTGTACACCCCAGGGTATGCAGGCTGGTCTGTATACTGGAAGAAGTGTTTTGCCATTTTTAGAAGGGAAGAATAGAGGATTCTGTTTAGAAAAGGTGACCCACACCCCCGGATAGAGTCATCTTAGGGGTGCACTAGCTGTAGAGACTAGCAGCCCATTGGCTATTTGCTCCCACACCCCTAGTTTCCCTAAATCTAGGATTTAAGGGACACCCCTGACACCAGAACCTCAGTTCCGAACAACCTGCCCCTTGTCTGCTATAACAGGACTAGCACAAAGCAAAAGAGGGATACCCTGCGCCTGTGGTAACGCTCCTGGAACTCCCTGATCGAGACTTGTCCTAGGCTATCTCTCAGTTCCCCCAGAAAGAGGGACCTGTGTGGAAGCCTGCAACACCCTCAGACTCCCCTGGACTAGTGGCACTAGTCCCCTGCAAACTGCAGGTTATACAATGCTCTGGATCCGAAGAACTGCTGACCATCGAGGCCTTCAAGGGATCGGCCAAATCCAGATGGTCTAGTGCATTGTGGGAACTGCAGTCCTGCCTTCCATGAAGCTAAAGGCAGCTACCACATTCCCCGGGATCACCGGACGTCGAAGTAACTTTCTGCTCCACCTACCACTGTCAAGGATTGTTGTCGCCAGTCCGGCAATCAAACCCTTCACTCAATGCTGCCTCTAGAGGGAACTCCATCCAACCTTCGACTGACATCAGCAACCACCTTGTTGTTGTGCTTTTGCATATTTTTCCCCTGCAGCCCCATTTTAGCAGTAGAAGCAGCTCTCCTGAGGGCCCCATTCAGCACCAGCGACAGCCAGGACAACTCTGCACCACGGGGCTGGTTAAATTGAACTGACTGTTGTGGCTTGGTCCTGGGACCCCCATCACCTTTACCCTGCAAGGGTACAATGTAACTAGACCTGCAAGTAACACATTTTCACTAGTGGTTTTTCCTATTGACCGAAATGATAAAGATTCAGGGCCCGATTCACAAAAGTAATCTGAGACAAAATCCTAACTTTACGACTTTCGGTATTCACAGAAGGCATTTAGGAGTACTAAAGTTAGGATTTTGTCTCTGTTAAACTTAAGTTTTGGTCTTAAGGTAAACTTAAGACAAACTTAAGTTTAACTGAGACAAAATCCTAGTCGTAAAGTTAGGATTTTGTCTCAGTTAAACTTAAGTTTGTCTTAAGTTTAACTTAAGATCAAAACTTAAGATTGACTGAGACAAAATCCTAACTTTAGTACTCTTAAATGTCTTCTGTGAATACCGAAAGTCGTAAAGTTAGGATTTTGTCTCAGATTACTTTTGTGAATCGAGCCCTCACTGTTTTATTTTCCACTGATTTTATATGAATCCAGAAATCTATAACTCCAGTTATATGTATGCTATTTTGTTCATTATGGTATCTAAATTAAGATAAAAATACACTTTATTTTTATAAATTGGTGTCAGATTTCTCTTGAGTCATGCCAATTACTTATCGTCCATCTTGCTACTCTGAAATGCTTAAAACATTTTCCTCTGGTAAAGCCTGACTGTTCTTTGTCACACTAAAAGGGCTGACCTAAGTATTTATTAGTGTGACCATCTTTGGGATTTGTGACAGTTTTGCATGGTGAAGCCTAACCAGTATCACCAAATAACACTCCACCTTCCTACACTGAGTGATATCAAATAGACACAGAGAGTTAAGGCTGTGATGTCACCCAGAATCCGAGGTGAAAAACATTGCAGTAATTCACTTTTTACCCAGCTATACTTTCCTGGTAGTGACAAATAGCTAAATTTATTTTTCACTACTGTGAGGCCTACTCGTCTCTTAGACTAGCATTGGGAATTCCTTAAAGCACTTTTAAGCTGTAATTCCTGATTAGAAAGGAGTAGGTAAATCATGTTTCATATCTTTGGAATGGTAATGATAGATCCTATTTAGTGGTGAAGTTGGATTTTGACATTGGTATTTTAGAAATGCCACTTTTAGAAAGTTCACATTTTTCTGCTCTTAACGTAGTTCTGTGTGCCAGGAGCCTGTCTCCAATACACATCTGGGCTGGGTGACAGCTTCACTTTGTACATTCCCTCTAGACAGACACAAACCGTGGAAGGGTGGCTGTGACAGAGGACTCATCTGCATTCATCTGCATTCTGATAGCCTTCCTGGGCAGGAAGAGGGAGCTGATGCTTACATCTGAATAGGCAGTGTCCTTCCCCCACATAAAGGGCAGATTACCCCCACAGATAGCCTACAGACAGGGCTGTGATGAGAGGGGACCTGTGCATTTCAAGGAGCTGCTTTAAAGTCACCCCCACTTCAAAGGCACATTTGAATTTAAGTACTGGGGTTCTGGCCCTACCAAGACAGTGCACTACTGGACTTGTGATGAACTCTGCCAGGAGTAAGGACTGCTGTGCTACAATGATTGGCACTCTGCTTGCCTGACTGCTCTAAGGAACTGCTTCAGTTTTGTGCTGAGCTGCCCCTGCTGCTTGCTGATCTCTGCCCTGCTGAGGACATGTGCTGGGCAAACAAAAGATGGACGAACTGCTGAACAAATCAAACATTCACCCCCCAGTCAAGAGATCTGGGTTAAATCCATCGTTCTTTTGCTCACCATGCCAGCCCAGTTTGGACCCAGCCTTATGCAAAGCAGCCTTGACCCTGCTCTTCACAGGAACAGTCCAGCCTGAACTGCAAAGTCAGGTCCTCCCTGGACCGAAACAAGAATCCTGGGACTGATATGAGGGTATCACCCCTCATCAGCCAGGCTAGCTTGAATCCAGTGGCACAGTGAGCATGGGACCCACGTATGGGCATACCCATCCCCACTTACAATTAAAAATGCAGCACAAACAAATGGTGGATGGAATGATGAACAAATCAAACGTCACCCCCTGTCAAGAGATCTGGCTTAAATCCATCATTCCTTTGCTCACCATGCCACCGCAGTTTGGACCCAGTCATATACAAATCAGTCTTGACCCTGCTGAGGACATGGACTGGCCCATCTCACTTGAACCCAGAGTGACTCCAAGGGCTTGTTGGTTTGCCTCCTGTGAGTCCTACACTTGGCTGAGGTGCCCATCCAGTCCTGGGCCTCAAAAGTGGGTTCGGCAGCTGTTTTGCTACAAAATCAATGCATCCTCACCACTGCACCGATCGGAACCGATGTAGTGCCCTTCAACGCCGACACGTTGTCGATCCAAAGACATCCCTGCGTGGGTCGACAATGACGCCGGCCCGACTGCGAGGTTTAATGATGATGCAGGACCGATCAGAGGGCGCTACTGCAAGGCTCGACTTTGACGCATCAACCTGACTGTGTGAATCAGAACCGAAGCATCGAACTCTCGATGACGACGCTTTGCTCCATCCAAGGCAATTTGTCACCAGGACCTGTTTGAGTCCTGTAGTTGGCCTGCCCTCCACCGCGGCTGGCCTGACCTTTGGATTTGCCTGGGTCCAGCATGACCTCAAGTAACCTCAAGTAATCCAGGACCACGGACGAGGCAAAGGACAGGTACTCTTGCAGGCGGCTGACCTTGGCATAAGTGTGACAATAGGTAGCACCTCCCCGCCGGGATCCATGTTACGGATAGTGTTCGTAACCCAAATAAAGAATTGATGGTGACAAAAAATGTGTACGTTCAATTACACCACATTTGGGCACACCTTAGTGTGTGTGCTCATTTTCACAAATTCAGGCTGACAATTCAACTTAAGATTTTGGTCCTGTTAAAAGCTAACTTATTGGGCTGGTATTGGCTGAAACATGTAGACCATTTCATTATTTTTTTAGCACGTGTACACATTTTTAAGGGACGTACAAGATCATTCTTGCTCACATGCGTCTAACCAAATCTTTTAATCCTACCCCAGGAACTGCACAATAAATTGATTTAGTATCCTGTAGGTAGTTTTAACCCTTCACGTTCACACACAACAAATCAACCCACTCCGCTGTAATCAGCCATCGTTGCACACCCAGGAGGCATCCGGCCCCCTGGGTGGGAACCCTATAATGAAGCATGCCACCAACTAGGTTGGTGGGTGAGGGTTCTTTTTAAAAACCTAATGGGTCTTTTGTAAGGGACATTGCTTGGATAACTAGAATTACCAGTCTATTCAAGAACATACCTTGAACTTGTTCTTATTGTTTGATACTTGGATCTGGGAAGATGAACAAGCCAGTTGACTCTCTCCTCTCTCTCTCTTTTGTTGGATACATTTTTTTGTCCTAACCATTTGTGTCGTCTGCCGGTGTCCTGGGTCGCATGCCTGTGAATGGATCTGCTGTTGGGGTTTTTGTATTTCTACAAAACAAAAGGGACTAGTGTGAGAAGGATGGTCCATCTTGTCAGGATAGCTGGTGAAGTAGCTGTGCCCTGCCCCAATTGCACTTCAAAGGGCTTGTCTCAAGCATATACACAGGAACCTGACACTGGCCTTTTTGTCACCCCAGGCTTCTTGGAGCCTTGACAGAGGAAGGTAAGAACTTTCCAGAACCAGATGCAGGAATTCGACAGAGTGTCCACTCACACACAAAGGCTAGCACCAGGTATAAATATTGGACCCTCAGAACAACTCTTCAGAACACTCCTGGACCTGTGAATACTACAGAAGGACTGCCCTGCTTTGCTGTCTGAGAAGGAAGAATAGACCTTCTTACATTCATCCCAGGCTAATCTTAGTGACTCCAATGGTGAGTTGGCTGACCTAAAATGTGAGCTACAGGGACACAACAAGCTCCAGAGGCCTCCCTGCACTGCCTAGCTGTCCTGCTGAAACTGGACTTGCCTGAGCCTCAATGGCCTCTGCTGGAGTGAATACCTGATTCTCAAGAGGTGCCTCCGCAGGTACTGGATCCTTGGCAGGCACCAGTTGAGCTCCTCCAGTGAAATCCTGAAGTTTTGAACTCTGCACGAAGTACTCTGAGAAGGTAACTTTTGCAGTAGGAATAACCAGGTCCCTGTATCCGGCTCACACTCCATTGCAGTCGGCCTGAACTTGTGTCTTTGTCCCAGTCTAGCACAACCAGATATCAACAGTTAGCACTTTCTGCTTCATGGTGCTATTTTTACTTAAACCTTTTGAATTGCATATCTCCTGTTCTACTGATTGGATTTTTGTCATTTTGCTTTAATTTTATTTATTACATTTTATACTATTTTTTGTGGAAGGGTGTGGTGAACCGCCAGCAAGGTGTCTGCCGGAGTTTGAAGCTCCCAAAGCCTTGGTGCCACAGCTGCCAATATGTTATTCTCTTCCTGCTGACTGAAGGAAAGAGGCTGCGGCCGTCCGAGAATTACTGAAGAGTGGACGGGTGAGGTTTATTTCGCTGCATTGCCGCTCCTCACATCGGACCGTCGCAGCCGCCATTTTGAGCCTCGCTGATGGCATGTTCAGCCTGGAGGTTATGGAATAAATATTAATAATGCCTTTTTTGTAAATCGGAATAGGAAGAAAAATGGACAATAGATGACTTCCAGATATATGAGAGGCCTCACAACCTATTTCTTGTCTCTCCTTATGAGCCAATTAACCTCTACTTATTGAATGGATTAGTGTTCTCCTCACTCAGTTTTACTTCACATTGCATTTATTGGACTAACTTACCAAAACAGCTAAAAAAGCATTGTATCTTTTCCTGGCTGCATATATATATATATATATATCTGTACGATGCAGTTGTGCATATCACTGGTCCAGGAGCTACCGCCTTGTGGAGTAATGTTTATTATAATGCTTCTCATTGATTTGTACCACTTGCTTCTCTACTCAATTCAGATATTTAGTCATTGAGCATGTTACTCCCTCTACTCACAAGACACTTGCCTCACCTACAACATCATACTCTTCGTGCAAAAAGTCAGTAGGTAATATTAACAAATGTAAAAAAAAGAACTAGCATCTCCAACAAAATCTCCTCTACCACTGACCTTAGAAGATTTAATGGAAGAACTCAAGAACTTAAAGCCATTGGTGCTGGAAACAAATGCCACTTTGCAGAGAATTGAGGAAAAATGGTCTAATCTTGACTAGAGTTATCGGAGATGGAACAACGAATCAGAGATTTTAAAGATGTTGTGAATAAAGCAGAGTCTATGTCTTAAGAAATATCTCTTCTTAAGCTACAAACAGAAGATTTGAAAAATCGAAATCGTTGTAATAATTGAAGAATTTATTGAATTCCAGAGGGAACAGAGGGTCAGGATATGGTCTCCTTTCTAAAAATCTATATTCCCAAGATAGTTTATCTCAAGGAGTGTTCTGAAAAAATATACTGCAAACTCCATGCATGGGTCCTAGACTTTTACCAGCAGCTCGTTCGGAGAGACCTCACGGTATTGTCATCCTTTTACTACAATATTCCGACCTTATTAAGGTACTATCAGCAGCCAAACAAAGAAAACAATTGTTATGGTCAGTCCAAATGGTCTTTTTGGCCCAGGATATGGCTAGAGTGACGACGAATAGGCGGAAGGAATTTCTTGTTTTGCTCCCTGCTTTGAGATCCGTGAATGCTCGTTATGGAATTGTCCATCCTTGTTATTTTAAGTTTACATACAAAGAACAAACAATGACTTTTGAATCTACTGACGAACTCAAACGGTTTATTCATCTACACAAAAGAGAGGAGATAGACCTCGGTAAAACTTGAACTTTAAAGTTATTATGTGCTTGTTGTTTACACCTTCTTTCTGGTGACCTACTGTTTGTTTTATATTATATTTGTAATTTTTCTAGGGTTCTCACTAGTATTGTTACTCTGTCTCTACCAGAAATGTATTTGCTAATTGGTATGGATTTGTGTCTTATATGTTGTTGGTCTGTCCATTTTCCTCTCTCAGGTGTTGCTCAGACTGGGCCTCTCCTTTGTTGGTAAGTGTTTTTGTTTCCGTCAGGTGGTATGTTGGTATTTTTGTTTGTTTTATCATATGTCACAAGATTTGTCTTCCTTTTATCTTCCCACACTGTGCCTCTGGGTGCCCTCTCTTCTGCTGTTTGCTGTCTCTGCATTTATCCACCTCTAATTTCTTTCATATCATGTTTAAAGCTCTTTTGCTTTTTACCATCTTCTTCGATCTTATCACAGTATGTTCTGTTTTCTTCCCCTTTTATTCTTTCACCAATATTTATAGCTTTGCCTTACTGTTTGACTTCGTTCTTGACTGTATGTTCAGAGTTTTTGGTGTTCATTTTGATGGTCTATGTTTCTTTTTCATTGCATATTATTTTAATCACATGCAGATATGATAATAAATATTCATATTATTTCCTGAAACATTAAAGGGTTGCATAACCCTGTCAAGAAATAAAGAATTTTTAAGAATCTTTGCAGATTGAAATGTTAAATTGCCTTACTACAGGAATCTCATCCTCTAGTCAAAGATCTTAACTGCCTTAAAAAACAATGGGTGGGCATGTTTTTTGTTCCTCACCAAAAATCATAAAAATTGGGTCATTATTCTATTGTATAAATCCCTCAATCCCATAATTGAAAAGGAAGCTAAGGGTGAGAAAGGCAGGTGGCTTCTCCTCCAACTCAATATAAATAATGTACGATTATCTCTATTAAATGTTTACTGTCCTAAGGGGTGGATATTCAATTTTGGTAACAGTTCTCCACTGTATTTATGCAATGTTTAGATGATAATTTAATTGTTGGAGAAGACTGCAAATAACTTATGGACCCCTATTTAGATAGACGCTCTATGGGTATACATGTTTCTAATAGGATGAAAAAAGCATTCCAAAATACTATACTCTCTAGTGTATTAACTGATGCGTATAGAGCTTTTAATCCAGATGGTTTTGAATACACTTTCTATTCACCTGTTCATCATTCAAAATCTAGGATTGACTATATTTTCTTGACTAACAACTTACTCAGCCCCTTAGTTAAAGCTGATATAGGCCCCATTTTGATCTCAAACCATGCACCAGTTATAGTTAATCTGAATTTAATGCCAGCTTTCACCTGATCCAATAGATGGTGTTGCAATAACAGCCTGTTATCTGACAAACATTTTGTGGAAAACTTGGACTTGTTTCTATATAAACATTTTTATACCAATATCAGTCCAGAAATTGTAAAAGGTGGATATATTACTGATAATAATCAGTCATTTCTGGATATTGTACGTCTTGCTTCCAAAAGTACTTTTCCCATTGCAGCGATTATTTATATGCAGAAAAGGTGTTTGATCACGTAAACTGTAACGTTATATTATGCCTCTCCTACTACTTCAATTTTTGTTTGTGGCTTACAGTCCTCATATTTAACCTATGTAGAGGCACAAGACAAGAATGTCCTTTGAATATTTATTTTATCCTTAGAACCTCTTTTAGAAACTCTTTGTAGATACTCTTCCTTTCAGGACTATAAAAATAGGAAAACAGAAGTTAACCTTACCGCATATGCAGATGATATTTTACTATATGATTCAGAGCCCAAAAACCTCCATTTCAGCTTTCTTTAAGCTGCTTAACAATTATTCCATGGTCTCTGGATTTAAACATAAATATTGTTAAGTGGGAATTCTGCCACTAAATAAATATTGTTTAAAGAAATGTTTGGCAATTTTGGATTTACATGGAATTCTAAGGGCATCGAGGGGCATATTATCAAGGGCAGTATCGCCGCTTTAGCGGCACTTTTTCCCACTAAAGCTGCAATATTCTTATCGCCCTATTAACAAGGCGGCGCTAACATGCATTAGCGCATGTTAGCAGCCGAATTTCTAACGCTACGCATCTTAGCGATATACATCGCTAATGAGATGCAAAGTAGGCGTGCCCTCCTGAAACAACATGGGAAAGGTCGGTAACACAACATCGCGGTATTTACAACGCGGCCCCACAACCGCGTAGCGATGAAAAAAGTCCAGCTAACCGCGGTTTTCGCCTGATTTTAACACCTCAAAAAAATCTGACTTAGCCATCTTGTCAATGGGAGGTGGATTGTCAGGCTAAGTCCACCATGGCGTATTATCAAGGATTTCCCTATCGCTGAGGTTTTATCGCTGGATTTCCAGCGATATTCACGCATTTCGCCGCTATCGCTGGATTTTTTATCGCCTTGGAGATAAGTGTTGATGATAACGCGCTAACTCGGCGATGGAATCCAGCGATAGCCGGTGATAAGTAAAACAGCGCTGAGCGCGCTTTGTGATATTTATCGCAATTTCTTGATAATATGCCCCCAAATGTTTAGGGATTCACTGTTCCAATTCTATAAAGGATAAAATACATCTCAATTTAGTTGCTGTTCAGAACAAAATATCTACATTGTCTGAGAAATGGTCGCCCTTATTTCTATCTTGGTGGGGTAGATTGGACACTATTAAGATGATGATGCTCCCAATCATCAATTTTTATCTTTCAATGCTACCAGTCAAACTCCCTCAGCAGTTCTTTAAGACCATAAATAGTTTTCTCGTCAATTTTTTTATGGAATTAAAAAAAGGCACGTATATCACTCTCAGAATTAAGGAAACCTAAGGATTCAGGTGTTTTGAACGTTCCTGACTTTTCAAAATATCATTCTGGTTGTGCTTTGAAACAGATTTGGACTTTGCAATCAAAAGGAGTTAATGGTTCTTGCACAGTTTGGTGTCTGTTGGGACAATCGTCAATCTCTCAGTTTTCTATTAGACAGGCGGTTTTCATCATGGACGTCAATTCACCAAAATGTCAGGGGTAGCGGAAGTGACATTGCATGCCATTTGACCTTTTCTTTGACTCACACACACATGCTTACACATATTAGCACATTCACACACTCTTGCACACATAAACACACTCTAATCTGCAAACATGCATACAATATAAATTGTTTACTTACCTTAGCTTCCAGATAGACTCATATTTCAGTTAATGTACTCCATCTTTTATTACACTAGTAGTGAATAATATTATTCTCTATTTGTATAATAAAAAATCGACTGAAACCAGGCAAGTGGAGCTCCAACAAGCGTCCATTAGGAAGAGCTGCCCCTGTGTTCCAGGCACTAATTTTGCCATCTCTGAGGCCAGGGGTCGCAAAAGCAGTGCCAGGGGTAGCAAGGGGCAAGCCTGGGGTCACAGCAGCAACCCCTGGCGACCCCTAAATTATGTCCATGGTTTTCATATCACAATGACCAAAATCTTTCTCTTCTCCTGCCCTCCGCAATTCAAATATTTTAATCAAACCTATTATTGCCAGGTAATTTTCACCATTGCAGGAATTTTTTCAATCCTCCATATGGCATAATAAACATATTAAACTGTCCAGTCGATCAATTATCTGGGGGAACTGGATTGCAAGAGGAATCATCTATGTGCATCAATTACTTTCCTTGAAAAACTTCTCTTTTAATGAACTTCAAACCAAATATAATATATCTTCTGATTATCAGTCTAAATATGAGTTGCTTAAGCAAACTATTTCTCAACATATATCTACACTCCACTCTTCTAATACTCCTATCACCAGTACGTCTCACAGTGTTCTTGGTTTCTCCAACATCTATACTGCCTCTTACATTTACAAACAACTGAATATTCAGATAATAGAGATAATGGGAACAGGATCTAAAATGTGTGTTTTCATATCAGACTTGGAACGCTCTTTGGTCTAAAATTCATAATACATCATGTGCAGCTAGCACCACTCAAACAATGTACTACTTCTATAAAAGATTATTTGTGACCCATGCTTCTGTGCATAAATACAATAATGATGTAAGTGACAGCTGTTGGACGTGTGACTCTGAAAATGCTTATTTAATGCATATGTATTTTTATTGTCACCAAGTTTAGGTTTTTTGGGTGCAAGTTTGGGATAAAATTTCACAAATATGCTCTATCCCATTTCACTTTGATACAGTGTACATTTTTTAAGTAGCTCTTTTGGTTTGTTGATTTGCTTATTGCCATTGCCATACCAATAAATACATCTAGATGGAAGGATTTCACAACAATTTCTTTTTCTAGATGGTGAAATACGCATTGGCATAATCATAGACACGACACAGCTAGCGCTATATCAACTCACAATTTAATTATGAAAGATTTACTTTGGTTACCAGTCACTACATATTTATCTAGTCATCACGTTCCACCCCTGACGAAAATGTTATTTTCCAGACTCCTTGTTCTTAAAGTGTTTTGTTCATCTAGCTTTTACTTTTATCGTTATGTTTCTATTATTGCAAAGATAACTGTATTATTCATGATATTCCTCTACTTTTACGGTTAAGAAGGTTTTATTCTTAACCGAAACCCGGCTCAATAATGAGTCGGTCCTTGTACAAACTCTTCCTCCTGATTACCTCATCCAGCGGTTAGACCGCAAAAGCGGTAAAGGGGGAGGGATTGCTATTATATATAAAGACCGATTCAAATGCCGCGTCACAGCTGACCCGCTATCTAATTGTGAGAACTTGGCGTTCTCAATTAGCGTTTCACCTACTTGCACGTTCTCTGGCTTATTGATCTACTGTCCCCCAGGAGCACCAGGACAATTTCTTAAAGCATTTAGTAAAACTGTTGCCAACTTAGCTAGTTCCCCTTCCAACTTCACAGTATTAGGAGACCTCAGCCTGCATCTAGACGACCCCAATAACTCTGTCGCTTCCGAGTTAGTCAGAAATCTTTCAGTGCTCCAGCTTAGCCAAAAAGTCTCGGGAGCTACTCATATTAAAGGCCATCTACTGGACCCTATCTTCACCAATAGTGAGGAACTTTCAGTAGGGACTCCAATACCGCTCCCATGGTCAGATCACTTCTTGATCCTTCTGTCATGGGCCATTACGGGTCCACCGTCTTTATTTAGTAGGGTTAGTAGCCAGGAACGTTTATGGTCTAAGCTTCCCCTTGCACACTGGGTCGCAGCTCTTGATGCCACTATACCTTTCAGTGAGTCGAATCCTATTGTGGCCAAAGATACTTTTGACAAGTGGATCGAGCTTTCTTTAGACCATGCTCTCCCCAAAAAATCCATTCTCAAAAAAGTCAGGTCCAAGATTTCTCCATGGTATTCACCGAAGCTACGTGAACTTAAACAAGTTTGTAAAAAATTAGAAAGAAAATGGAGAAGGGACTATGCAGCATCTAGTAAACAAAAATATAGGGAGGCTATTAAAATCTACCAAGCAGAAATTAAATGCGCACAAACTGCGTATTATGGGGAAAAAATTATTCTTGTTTCCAACTCCCCGCGGCAAATCTTCCGCATTGCTAAAACCCTTACGAAACCCCCCTCTCCACAAGTTACCTCTGATGGCGCCCTTGCCCGCTGTAATAACATGGCAGAATTCTTTTACAAGAAAATTCACGACATATATCTTACCTTCCCTCGTGCCACCACTTACAAGGACCTGTCCCCCATGGCTATGTCTCCTTCTGGCATCCAAGTAACGTTGGAACATATTCCTCTACTTGATCTCAATTCTTTAGAATCCATTCTGGCCCGTGTTTAATCAGGATCGCCTAGGGATCCAGCCCCCCCTCATGTTCTGAAACTAGCGACTGGTGCAATTCTCCCGGTGATCCGCGAATTGATTAACACCTCCATCTCCTCAGGAGTGGTTCCTTCACCCTGGAAATGCGCCATGGTGAAAGCATCACTCAAAAAACCCAATCTTGACCCAGAGCACTTGGGGAATTATCGGCCTATCTCCCTCCTCCCGGTGATTAGTAAAATCCTGGCGAGGCATGTTAATTCAGTGCTATCCGGATTCCTAGAATCTAACAACTTGCTTCACCCTTCACAGACGGGCTTCTGGCCCCTACATGGGATGGAGACAGCTCTCCTAGCTGTGGCTGAAGAGTCCAGGAGGTTCTTGGAGCATGGGTGGTGCAGCGGCTATTATTCTCCTGGACCTCAGTGCCGCTTTCGACACCGTCAATTACAACATCCTGACCCTCAGACTTAGGAGTCTTGGAGTGTCAGGGTGTTATTACCTGGCTGCAATCCTTCTTAGAAGACAGATCCTTTCAGGTCTTCGAAGGAGATGTTGTTTCTAAGCGAATGTCTCTTAGCTGCGGTGTGCCTCAGGGATCCTCCCTGAGCCCCACGTTACTTAATATATACATGAGGCCGCTAGCCGAAATAGTCCATCCTTTTGGCATAAAAATAGTCACATACGCCGACAATACACAACTTGTTGTGGCCTTAAAGCACCCAGAAAACTCTTCGGCCAGCTTAGGCCCCTGTATGGAGGAGGTTGCCAAATGGATGGAGCTCTCCTGCTTAAAACTGAACGGAGACAAGACAGAGCTTATGCTCCTAGGCAACACCCCAATTTTTAATTCAGGGCTACTGTGGCCAAACTGCCTTGGCCCAGCTCCATCACCAAAGAATCAGGTCAAAAGCCTGGGCATGTGGCTGGATCGCTCCCTGACTTTTGACCATCAATCAGCGAAACTGTCTTCCACATTCTATGGCATCTTGAGGATGCTTCGAAAGATTCTTCCTCTCCTCCCACTACTCACAAGAAGGATAATGGTCCAGGCTCTGATTCTCTCATGCCTGGACTATGGGAATGCGCTCTATCTGGGAGCTCTTCAGGCCACCACCACTAGATTACAGATCATTCAAAATTGCGCAGCCCGCCGGCTCCTAGATATCCCTTATCAGCAATCTCCCAAACCTGCGTTGAAGACTCTGCACTGGCTGCCGATATTGAAGAGAATTAAATTTAAGGCTCTTTGTATCACCCACAAGTCTTTCTGGGGGAAAGGACCGGCGATCAATAAATCTATCATCAACCCTTATCACCCTAACAGAAGTCTACGCTCGGCGAACCTTTTGCTCGCCTTCGTTCTAAAAAAAAAGAGAGCAAGAAGCGGCGGCCGCTCTTTTTCCGATAATGCTGTTAGGCTTTGGAATGCCCTTCCTCTGTACATTCGGCGGGAATCCAACCATTTGCCTTTCCGAAAATTACTTAAAACCTGGCTTTTCAAAGTCACTGCCCAGTAAAAGGTGATCTCTCGTTCCGCGGCTGCAGATAGCGCTGGGATGCCTTAGGGTAGCTATGTGCTTTATAAATGTTTCTTTCATTTCATTTCATTCATTTCTTCTAGTAAGGCTCTGCATTTATATAATTCTTATCTTTCCTATCCTTGGTATTTCCTTTGTCTTTTTCTATCCATCCTGCTTTCATTTTCTTTTTTCTCTTCTCATTTTTTCCCTTTCTTCTTTGAAAAGGCTAACCACAAAACACACACAAACACTATGCTCTAATGATAACTTTAATTGCATGCCTCTGTATTTTTTTCCTAACAACATTTGTAATATATTTAATTACAAGTTAGGTAATTTCTATAATACATTTTTTCTTAGTGCAATTATTACTGTTATTGTTTCCTCTTTTATGGTCATTCTGGTTATTATATTTTTTAAATAAAGCGCTTTTAAAACAAAAAAAAAATACTGTTTTTGTAAATTGGTTTGGGATTTTTATTGTGTTGTGTTTTCACTTTATTACTGTTTGTGTGCTGCATAAATAGTTCTAACATTGCCTCTACCTTAACCCAAACTGCTTTTGTGCCAACCTGCCAAAAGATTCAGCACAGATTAATTTAGTGACTTCAGAAATAATTTCTGGCGATCCCACAGACTTTAGGTCGGTGGGCGAGGATTTGGACGGAAGAGAAAGTTTGAACTGGACCAAGGACATATTAGGTGGAAATGCACGCTGGTCTGGATTAAGTAAACCCACTACCAGATCCCCGCTAACCAGGTCCAATATAATGTGGTCTAAATCTTTATCTGTGGAGCAACGTTTGACATTTACTTTATCAGATCTTATAATTGAGCGACATTGTGTTACCAGCCTTATCCAGTGGATGACTTTATTTACCAATGCTTCCCTCGATTCTATTGAATTGTTTGACAGTTTAGGTACGTTCATCATAAATACTCTACTTTTGCCCCCTTTACACAGGTCCCCATTCCTGCTCTGGCTTTTCGCCCCTCCGGGGCCCACAAGTTCCATTAGTTTTCCAGGGTTTTTCATGTGATGGCATAGATCTAAACTCCCCTGGCAAGACTTGTGCTAGAAATCTTCCTCTTACACCATTAGATTCACCCGGCATTCCCCAGTCCCTCCATGCCCTGTCATGACCACTGGCTGTACCCTGTGTCCTTCGACCTCCATGTGGATTAATCTTCTCAGAGATCTTCCGTTGGATGAGGGACGAGAACGGGGGAGCTTGATGTGGGACGTACCCGGAGTGGTCAATTCCAGCATTATGCTGATGTTCAGTTGTAGTAGTAAGCCATGAGTTCCTGGTTCCATCGCCTATTGACTCCCCTCCTTTTCTTTGTTGATAAATGTTGCCAGTTCCGATCTATTTTTTGTACTCGAATCGATGTTATTAAGCTGGGCTGCAAGAGTTCCCAAAGCTTTTCTTAAAAGAAGGACTTCTAGAGTTAATTCCTTTACTGTGGTTTTAAGATCTCTCAGTTCAATATGCAGAGTACATTATTTTCAGTACCTAGAGTATTCATACTTGTTTGCTCGGAATCGGTGGCAACAGTGTCAGGTAGGATACCAGTGATAGTCCCATTAGGGACCTTAGGAGTGACCACATTGTGGTCGACAAGGGGTTCAAACTGGTTTGAACATACAATATCCTGGAATACTATGCCCTCCGCATCTATTTTGGGACTGTCAGTAACTGAGGGTGATAGAGAATTAATAGTCTCCGGCTGTTTTTGTCCACATGTATTGTGCGAATACACTGAATGAGTAGCTTTGCCTTTGGGGAGTGGCTCTAGACATGGAGTCCTCTTCCTGGAATTATTTTGTAAAAAGATGTCTGCCACCTTCGTGCTCCCTTTAGCTGATTTATTTTGGTTGCTAAGTAGACTTTTCACCTCTTCCCACAGATGGTTAGTTCTATAATAGTGGTTTTATCACGTGCAGAATTTAAGTCTCATGCAAACTACAACATTAGTACCTGAATTAATACTGCTTGCCAGATCCCACGTTTCCTCATGTCATCTTTACCCCAGGACCACGACCAAGAGGGATGGTCCAGCCCAGCCTCCTCCGGGCTCCGACGGGCGTGGACGGGCCCACCCTTGGCCCAGGCTTTGCCGGGTCGTGTCCCGCACTGCAGTGACGCATAGCGCTTATGAGCGCGAGATGGAGGTAGTAGGTGTGGCCTCAGTGGAGACTGCTGGGAGTTGTGGTCTTCCCCACAACTCCATGGAGCTAGCAGCCGAGGCCCAGGTAGTGGCGGTGTCACCCACTGCAGTGACGCATAGCGCTTATGAGAGCGAGATGGAGGTAGTAGGCGTGGCCTCAGTGGAGACTGCTGGGAGTTGTGGTCTTCCCCACAACTCCGTGGAGCTGGCAGCTGGGGTCCAGGTACTGACTTTTGTGGTTCACCCTGACAAGGATTGTGGTTGTTGCCCCCACCTCCAAACCTATAATCCAGTTTCTTGCAGGCTGCTACCCATGAAACCTGACACAAGTTCACAGATGATTGATTGCCTTGCATGCCAGTCTTGCTATCATAGATCAGTCAAGGTTACCCTTATCCTGATCTGTTAGTCTATCTTGGGTCTGCTTTTTGGACAGTGTAGGTCCCCAGTAGACATCAAGACTGTGATGTATTTTATCTAAAAATGGCAATCGGATTATCTACACTTTTCTTTATGAAGCACTGTGTTGTCAGTGTGCATGCTGTTGTGCATGAGAAAATAAAATTAGGGTCATAGTGAAATGGAGAATACAGGGTTCTTGATGCAAAGGAAATGCTTCAAAAGGGATCTCCACTGAGATAGAGGTATGTTCAATACTGAAGTGGTATCGCAATAACAGCTTACTTTGTCGCTCTTACACAAAATTAACGCTGCTTTGGTGGATAAGCTTACAAAGAAAACTTCTCTGTAGCCATTACATTTACAGTTACAAAAGAAATTGCAAATATAATGTCTCTTTTGAAAAAGAGGCAGGGTTCCTGTAGAAAGTGAGAGAAGGCCTTTCATCCGTTTTGCTTTGAATAATATAATCTACAAAAGCACAGAATGGAAACTTGTGGTGTAGGAATGCATATTAGGTCTGCTACGATTGAAGACATTAATACCCGACACCATGCAGCACGTACGGTACAAGCTGCAGTGCGGTATTGACTGTGACAAGATCAGTGACTTTATTTGCTTTAGTGCATTGGGAAGCGAGGGCTTTTGGCGAGCCAATAACTCTTTGCCCCTCTTTCTGAGTCAGGCAGATGAATTAATTTTAACACATTCGTTTAGGCAGTTTTACTGAGAAATTACAAATGTTCCTTGTCTGAATGG
This sequence comes from Calotriton arnoldi, assembly GCA_963921515.1. NCBI lineage: Eukaryota > Metazoa > Chordata > Amphibia > Caudata > Salamandridae > Calotriton > Calotriton arnoldi. Next base: position 160,572 of record CAWUFW010008073.1, on the reverse strand, counting down.
GGATAACATATGGTTTTAACTTTACTAGTGGTTAAAACATGTTCCTCCTCTTCAAAATATTTCATCTATCGTTATTTCTACAGGTTATTGTTTTTCTCTTGTGCATTCAAAGATTCCCATACATCAAATTGCAAAGCACCATTTTTAGGTCTGGTGCAACAGCATTAGCTATCTGTCGGAGCTTTTCAAAGCAATACAGCATAACTAATTATACACAGAGAGGGGCTGGATCAGCCGCCCTCTTCAGCCATTGCCTTATTGGACTGTCATTCAGAGTTAACATTTCAGATTAGCCCACACACCTGCATACATAGACTGGGACAATGAATTAGCCGCCGTCGGCTATTGCTTTGCTAATTGGTGTCATTTATAATTTGAATCAGCCAGAAGAAAGTTATTCACTGAAAGGGGTCTCAGTCAACTTCAGTGATGGCACTTTGCCTCTTTGCGTCTGAGTATGTCTATGGAAGGGACGTACCAACCGGCAAGAGAGTAGTCAGTAGTCAGTTTAGCAACAGTTTGTTCGGATCATTGGTAGTCGGGTTCCTTGGTTTAACATTTGACCACCAGTTATCTTTTAACTCCCACAATAACAAAGGTCTGTCACATGTTTATTTGTCACTGAGAATCCCTCAGAAGGTAATTCCTTTATTGCCTCTTTCCACAAGGAGAACCATTACTCAGGCGTTCATGTCTTTGATAATAGACTATACAGATATGGTTTATCTTGGGCTCTGTAAAAGAAGCATCCTCCACCATCAGTTGCTACAAATTATGATGACTAACCTTGGTCTTGGAGTTTCACTATGAGAGCATATTTCAGATCATCTCAGAACCCTGCATTGGATCCTAGTGACTATTCGCATTCCCTTCAAGTCTTTTTGCCTGTGCCATAAGGCAGTACAAACCCTTAATGCTATGTCTGTCCTTCAAGTTCCATAGATATTGTCCTAGCTGCATTCTGTGCTCTGGGTCCTCAGTTCGCAGCCTGCTCCTCGTTTTCTGAGAACTAGATTAGGAAGCAGAGCTTTTTCAATTAATATCGCCCCAGAATGGAATGAGGTTCCTCTTTATCTGCGAGAGCTTTCTCACCATCTTGCTTTCTGCTAGACTTTCAAACATAGGATATTCAGCAGCAGCGAATGCGTCTTGCTGAAGCTCCACACTGAGTTGAAGCCAACATCATTGGCCCCTGGGGTTGAGCCCCTGCACGAGCACTATATTAGAATTATCATTGGGCAGCATAAACCAAAAAAAGTATTGCCGGAATTCCCTCTCAGGACCTGCCAAGGGGTACCGAGAGGCTCGCCAAAGCCTGGGAAGATGGTGCCTCCATCACAAACTTAGAGGTCGCAGCCTGACTAAGTAAGGAAGTGAAAAGCTTAAAGCTTGCGGTGCGTACTGGGGCATCTCATTGATCATGGTGGTGCCGGGGAGGCGGCTGACGAGTTGGCGGGCATCGCAATCTGGTGTGGGAGTGAGGGAGAGAGAGAAATGCGAGGCCTGGAGCGGGGGTAAAGAATAGATCCCCATTGGGGGGAGGTATGCTAGGATGAATGCTCTGGTGTTGCATTTACCTGGCAGGGTGCCCACAAGTTCCTGACACAGCACCACAGGAGCAAGATGTGACATTGCAGCGGGTGTGGAACATAGGAGAAGTGAACAACGTGAGGCCTCTTGGGAGTTTCAGGGCTTCACTGACATAAGTCTGGCAAAGGGAAGTGAGTACTCTGCTGAGCAACAGAGCCCCCTGAGGGTGGGAATGCTGGGAGGATCACTCTGGCACCATGCTGACTCAGTGGGGTGCACACAGCCTGCTTACATGCTACTAAAGAGACAAGCCACTCTGCAGTGGAGCTGATGTGCCTTGGAGGTATGTCAGATTTCTTTGACATGGAAGGCTTGAAAAACAAAGTGGCCCACACAGCATTGTTGCACCATCAAGGTTGTTAGATTACTCAAGATATACTGGGATGCCGGAGTGCACTCCTCTCCCCATTTCTATTCCTTCATTACTTTCCTTACAACAACCGGCCAGTGAGTTGAATTAACTGTAGAGGGAGAAATATGTGTTCCTCCTGAGCATAACTGGAACAGTGGCAACTGACAGGAGAAACTCACCTTGGCCACAACATTTGTTAATATTCGCTTGGAATCCTTGATTCATCTGGAAGGGATTTAGTGGTCAGCTGCTGTTAGAGGTATGCACACTGACCAAGCAGGTACCACAATCCTAGTCAGGGTAAGCCAGATACAAACCCTAAATTAAGTTGTGCTTACTCTTTGGTAGCTTGGCACAGAGAAGTCAAGCTTAACTTAAGAGGCAATGTGTAAAGTATTTATGCAACACCTGGTTAGAAAAATAAGGCATAATTTATTGAACAAAGCAAGACCAAAAAATAATTTTTTTAACTATCTTGAAATATAGTGTTTAAAAGCAAAAAGTGACAACTGACGGTATCTGGTCGAGCTTGACCAGGTCAAATCTGAAAGTTCAGGCCGACCGCGATGGAGTGTGATACAGGAACAGGAACTGAAAAGTACCTTGGTTGTGCTGTCGATGGAGCTGAGATGCGTGGAGCAGGAGGTGATATGCTGGTGCCAAAGACAGGATTCGTAAGTGATGCATCTTCATTGAGCCGCGCAAATCAGAGATGCGTCATCATTGAGCCGCAGACTGTAGGCGATGCATCAAGAGGTGAAGAGCCACACAGATGGCGATGTGATGTCCTCATTCCTAAAACCGGTACTGGCAATGCATCGACTGCAAGAGAAATCTGTTGGTTCAGACCAGCGCAGTGTCGTTGATGCGTGGATTTTAGTAGTTGCAGCACTTTGCACTCACTTCCAAGGGCCCAGGACTGGATTGGCACCACTTGGATGGCAGTATCCAAGGTGCTGTTGGGGAGTGGGTTAAAGTCTTTGATGTCCCTGAGTCTACAGAAAATGAGTCATGCGAGAACGCCCTTGGAGTCACTTTGGCTCTGGGGTGTAGAGATGCAGGTCCAGTCCTTCTCACTTCCAGGCAAGGAGGGCAGCAGGCAGCAGGTGAGTCACAGCAGAGCAGGAGTCCACCAGAGTAGCAGTCCAGCGGAGTGGCAGTCCTTGTAGCATCACAGCAGTCCTTTTTCCTGGCACAGTATTCACGGGTCCAGAAGTTACCTTTACCATTAAAGGTAAATCCTTTGCCATTAATTAGGATTTATTATTACAATTCCATAGGTACTAAATATGACAGGTCCACCTCCTTCCTACTGGGAATTACACTTATTAGATGTAGCAAGGAATCCCCAATTGTTAATGTTTGGGAGGGGTAGCACTAATAGTAGTGAAAAACAAATTTGGGAGTTTTCACTACCAGGGCATGTAAAGCTTAAAAGTATATGGTCTGCCTTTTTCTTACACAGCACCCTGTTCTAGGGGCTACCTTAGGGATGTCACTTATGTGTAATAAAAGTGGAATTTAAGGCTTGGCAAAGGGTTTTAAATACCAACTCTACATGGCAGTGTACACTGCACACACAGGCCCTACAGTGATAGGCCTGAGACATGTTTAAAGGGCTACTTAAGTGGGTGGCACAATCAGTGCTGCAGGCCCACTAGTAGCATTTAATTTACAGGCCCTGGGCACATGTAAGGCACTTTACTAGGGACTTATAAGTTTATTAAAAAGGCCAATTGTGGTTAAGCCAATGTTACCATGCTTTAGGAGGAGAGCACATGCAGTTTAGCACTGGTTAGCAGTGGTAAAGTGCCCAGAGCCCCAAAGCCAACTAAAACAAGGTCAGAAAAAGGGGAGGAGGAAAGCAAAAACTTTGGGTGCGACCCTGCAGAACGGGCCACATCCAACAGCTCTTTGAAAGAGATTTTTGAATGCATGGCATGTGTGCATCAGCACAGAGGGGATGAGAGCACAATGGGCTGCACCAGGGCACCAAGCCGGGGACCAGTGGCTTTGATTAGGGTGAGCTAGGCTGCCAACAGCAGAGCACTGATATTGAATCTAAGCAGCCTAGCAAATTAGACAACATATTGATGGCCATCCTTCAAACCACGGAGTAATTGTAGGAAGCTGGCTCTGTATACACTATACCAAAGTGAGGTATAGAGTGCACAGAGTCCAGTGGAACCCAAAAGGTAAGCAGAGGTAAAGTAGATAGCATCTCACTCTCTACTTGTGGTAGTGTGGACGAGCAGTAAGGCTTTATCAGAGGACAGTGTTAAGCATTTGTTGTACACACTCAGTCAGCAAATAAATTCACACACTCAAAGACTGAACTTCAGACCAATTGTTTACGTATAAAAATATTCTTTTAGTTCTTTTATTTTCTAGAACCAAGCAAACCTGGCACAGGTAAGCAATTAATACTTTTCAATAGTAATGCAGTTGTAACACAGTTTGGATTGCAATTGTAAATGTACATTGATTTGATTACAGTAGTGTTACTGATAATGCAATGCTTGTCAGAATACAGTACATATACTTTGTATAGGATTTTTAGTAAAATGACCAGAAGATTACTTTGCAGATTACTTTTCTTACACACTGCAGTATACCTGAATACTACACTGGGACATTTCCTGTAAACAGGTGAGTAAAAGCGTTTTTGTTATTTAGTACAATTTTAAAAGGATTTCTTAGGTTTTCCAACTCCACACTTAGAAAAACAGTCAATGTTATCCTATGGAGGAAAGTAGTGTTATCCGTTAGCAGGTAAGTACTTTGTTGTGGGAGTTGGTATTCTGGGGTTAGACTCAGGGGTCCCCCAGGGTCAAAGATGCACTCTTGTTACACCCTCAACGGCACTAGGGCGGCCGGATGGAAAGTGCTGTGGCCCAAAGTTATCCAATGGGGGATAGGTGGCCTCCGGTTGGTGGCTGCTGACGAGCAGGCCACTGGGTTGTGGGAGCAAAGCTCCTGGAATTAAGCTCAGGGCAAATGGGGGTTTGAGCCAGCACAAAAGATGCACCCTCAGCGGCACTGGGGCGGCCGGGTGCAGAGTGCTGTTTCGGCATCGGGAGCCCTGTAGCTTTCAATGGGGAGTCTCCAGTTTGCAAAAGCACTGCAGGCTCAGGGACGAAGATCTTCTGGGTGCGACCAGCACTTGGAGAGGTAAGGTGGGATGCTGGGGGTTGGTTAGGCACCATCAGTTGGGTCACCCAAGGTTGTGGGGCGTCGGGCGCAGGGGTGCCTTTTAGGGTCAGATCTTCTTACTAGCTCCTGGTCGTGGTTGCGGGGACCTGCTGGTTTGAGGCTGAGGGCGTCGGCTGGAGGCTTGAGGCAGGTCAGAATCAGAAAGAATCGTATGGCCTGGCATTACGCCCGTTACTTTGACAAGATAACTACAGGACCCTTCTATACAGACGATTATCTACTCATTATTATTCACGCCCTGAGGAAGCCCCAGGCCGGATGGCCATGTAAAGGGGAGAAACACGTGTTGGCTGTCTTTCGCACTCACTCTCACGGATAGAGTGACTACACCTTAAAATACTACCAACAAAATGAATCTGTTTTGATTAAAATTATTTCCTAATCAAAAATCTGAAAACCAATCTTGCTCTTGCAACCATTTTGAACCTGTTTATATATTAGGGGGTTAGGGGTTTTCCCCCTGTCAAGAGCAAGCGCAACCACACAAATCTTTGCTCAACCTACGGTCAGTAAGGGATCGGGACCTCTTTACCCCTTTTTTCACAGAACTGTAGGGGTACAGGGCTCATGCACCTGTACCCTCACCACTGGTATAGGGCACCCAGCTAGAGGGGTGACTGATCTATGCCAGGGCAGTGGGTTGTAGGCATGGCACTAAGGGATGGGTGCCATGTCGACTCTTCACTTTGTTTTGCACCAAAACACGCAGCCTGCAATGGCAGTGTGTGTGTGTAAAATTACAGGGCCTCTAAGGGTGGCACAATAAGTGCTGCAGCCCTTAGAGGTCTTCCCTGGTCATAGTACCCTGGGTACCTGTGGTACCATTTACCAGGGGCTGACCTGTGGCTAGAGATGCCAATTGGGTTTGGGTATAGTTTTGGGGAAAGAACACATGCCCTGGGAACCTGATTGGCAGAGACCCAGGGCACATCAAGTCAAAAGAGCATCAGTAGTCTGGCAAAAAGTGGGGGGTTACTGCAACAGAAACCTAGCTTCTCACAGTAATGGAACAGAAAATTAATGCCATGTCCGTTGGTTTGTCTCTGCTGAGAGTGGACCAAGTTAACTGGTGGGGAGAGTCATGGCCAATGAAGGCCAGATAGCGAAAGCACAGACTAGAAATGAAATGGACAGTGGTGGATCTGCCAACATGTGTAAAGACATTTGAAGCGTGCAGAGGAAGCAGAAATCTGCTCATGCCTCATTAATGTCTGTATAGTGGGAATGCTCGTAAATGTGGAGGCCTCCAAGATGGTAGCTTTCCTTGAAATCTGGCTGAAGAAGAAGGTGGCGCCATCCCATTTTTATATAGTGGAACAAGAGCATAGAGTACCAGTGCTACTGTCAGTTTCGCCCCCTCCCGGGTGCTTCAAATTTACCAAGACTTAAGGGAACCTGCACAGCACCTGACACTCACTGCTATAAACAGAAACCTCAGATGAGGCTTAATAAACTGTTGACCACAGCACTAATGCTTCCCAACTCTTGGAAATGTATCTAGGGGCCGCGACCTGGGGAATGATGCAATCTGCAACCAAAGAGGCCATAATTACAATAATAATACTGACAAAGTCCAATGGGACATGGGTGGACATAGGGATGTACAGACCTCTGTCCATACTAAACATGAAACACAAAATCTTGGCTAAAGTGCAACCTAAATGAGTAGCGGAGACATTCACATACCTATTCCATCCAAACCAGTTGGTCTTTGGCCCGGGCAGATGTCCTGCTGCAAATGTCAGGAAACTTTGCCACTTATTAAATCACCCCCTATTTAATGGATCTCAAGCAGCAGTAGCCTTCTTAGGTATATAGAAATCCTTTGATACACTCATTTGAGAATACCTACTCCAGGTCCTGGAGGATATGGGCTTGGGAGCGAGGTGATGTCTTGGATTCATCTGCTATATTGAGCCCCAATCACTCGAGTGTGAAATGATCAGGGAATATTTGACAGTTGGGATGTGCAGAAGGGCTCAAGGCAAGTGTTCCCACTATTGCCAATGCTCTTTGAACTGGTAATGGAGCACTTGGTGGTGGTAATGTGTAGAGGAAATAAATAGAGTTGTGACGCTACATGGATGATGACATCTATTATCCCTGTATGCAGATGAAATATTATTTAAATAACCCTGCCATGGATATGAGCCCAATACTTGACCTGCTCAAACGTTTTGCCAGGTTATGTGAATTAAGCTTTCACAGGGGCAAGTCATGCCTGTTCCTATTTCATGAGAATGCAGTGGTAGACCAACCCCTGGGATTACACCTACAGTAGGCAACGAGGACCTTCAGATACCTTGGGATATAGGAATACCACAGAGAAGAGGATACCTTGGAGGGAAATTGTGGGTATCATTGAATCCGTACAATTTTGGAACAAGTACCTGCTTGTCAAGATTGGAAAAAAAAAACAAAATGATAATAATACCTAAACTGTTGTATTTATTTGTCAATTGACCGCTTGCCATACTTGAATGCTCCTTTAAACCCTTAAATTGACAAATGCTTGAATTATTATAGGGGGGATAGGCACAAAATCACATTCTGTAAGCTTCAGCTGCCCACTATGAAAGGAGATCTTAATGTGCAAGACTTTGAAAATTATTGCATGGCTGCACAGCTGCAATGCGTTTTCTGATGGTGTGGATCTATCAATGAGAGTGAGTCAGCCCATTTATTTTGGCACCGTCCTGGCCCAATCACGGATTGCTCTCGAGTTGTGTCATGAGAACCCATCGCGACTGCACTCTTGCCTATTGTTGGCAGCATGTCACTGCTGGAAACTATGCCTATGCTGAGTGCTTAATATGAGCCTGTCCTTGCTGGTGGGGGGCACTGGTCATTAATTTTGTGGACTGGCACTTATTTACTGAGTGCAAGAGAGAGAAAAACACACAGATCTTTCAGATAGAAGAAGAAAAAGATGGCAAATCCATCGCAAACAGAAAGTGGGAGCCTGCAAGTGTGAGGAAAAGAGGGGGGAAGCTTCTGGTAGTGGATTGAACACTACCAGCCTTGGTATTAAGCATGCCGATGTTTAATTGCAGTGGATGCTGTCTTTAGACAGAGCTTCGGGCACCGGCACTCTTTCTTTCACAAATTAAACACTGCCTATGCCAGACTAAAACAATAAGGACCCATGCATCAGCTCTACAGATATGGTGGTTGTTGAACCTGGCCCTCTCTGCAGGGCCACCCCCCCCCCGAACCTTTTGCCTTCACCCCTCCTGTTTTCTGAGACCGTTTTTGTTGGCTTTTAGGACTCTGCACTTTACCACTGGCATCCAGTGCTAAAGTGATAGTGATCTATCCTTCAAACATAGTAAAATTGACTTACACCCAATTGGCACTTATTGTGCCACCCACTTAGAAGCCCCTTAAAATATGTCTCAGGCCTGTCAATGCAGTTTGTGTGTGCAGTTTTAAACTTCTAATTCAAACTGGCAAAATAAACCCTAAACCTTCCTTTTTAGTACATATAAGTCACCCCTAGGGTAGGCCCTAAACAGCTCATAAGGCAGGGTGTGCAGTGTAATTTAAAATTTGACATGTACTTTTAAGTTTATCATGTCTTGGTTGTGAAAAACTCTCAATTTTGTTTTTTACTATTGCAAGGCCTGCCTCTCCCATAGGATAGTATTGGGTTATCTTATTTTGTTTAATAAGTGACAACCTTTGATTGGGAGCAGGTAGGAAAGTCATGTTTCGTGTCTGAGGAATTGTAATTTAAAAACCTCTTTTATGATAAAGTCTGATTTTAAGCCACAATGCTGAAAATTCCACTTTTAGAAAGTTGGCAATAGCTTTGTGCCTACCCCCAGGGAGGACAAGTTTAGGGACCATTGTGAGGTGCAAAATCTATTCCGGAAAATACGACTGAGGTCGTACTTCCAGGACAGACTACCCATCGAGCAAGATGACTCTGGACTGAGGAACCCATCCTCGTTCACACCAAATAATAGCATGGTCCCAATTGAGGTACTAGCTTTTGAACAGGCAGTCCTCAAAGAATTAGCGCTACCCTTTGATCGCTGTTCCTTCCACAACTTCTCGAATGCAGAGTCTTTGATAGCTAAGGGTCTTGCAGAAGATTCAACCATCATGATTAAACAAGCTGATAAGGGTGGGGCTACGGTAGTTCAATCCACCGTTGACTATGACGTAGAATGTAGACGTCAGCTCTCCAATAATAGGTACTACACCCCTATCACAGTCGACCCTACAACACGCTTAACCACTGCCATTTCCACAATGGTGTATGAAGCTGAGACCAATGGTTGGATTAGTCACAAAGAATCCAATTTCCTGATTGCCAAGGAACCCAGGGTTCCTTACTTCTATACTCTACCTAAGATACACAAGGGTATTACCCCGGTTCCTGGCCGTCCCATTGTTTCTGGCATTGGGTCATTACTCGAGCCACTTTCTAAGTTCTGTGACCATTTTTTACAGCCAATGGTGAAGGAAACACCATCATATGTAAGGGATACAACGGATATCCTTCGAATCATTGAAGAAACACAGAACATCGAAGAGATTGACCTTTTGGTCACCCTTGACGTTGAGGCCTTATATACTAACATCCCTCAGGGAGCAACATTGACAGTTGTAGAGTCAGCTTTAAGCTCTTTAGAGTGGTCATCATCAACACCCATCTCCTTTATTATGGAGTGCGCCACCCTGGCTTTGACTGAAAATTTCTTTGAGTTTAAACAACAACTATATCATCAAAGCCAGGGCACTTCGATGGGCAGTACATTTGCTCCTAGTGTGGCCTGCCTCTACATGGCAGCATTTGAAAAGGATGTGGTAAATAATAACAACAACCCTTACCACAATAATTTGATATTGTGGAAACGCTTTATTGATGACATCCTTATATTCTGGCATGGTCCCCGCACTACATGTGAAGAATTTGTGGAGTGGATAAATAACCAGAATGAGTTTCTTAAGTTTTCCCACACTATTTCAGAAACGACTGTCCCATTTCTTGATCTCAACATTATACTGAGTGAGGGTACTATCACCACCACCCTATATAGGAAACCCACTGATCGCAACAGCCTACTCCTATACAAAAGTCACCACCCGAAAACATTAAAAGAGAATCTACCTTTCGGTCAGTTTTTGCGCATTAGACGCAATTGTAAGATGGTCACTGATTACAAGAGAGAAGCAGCTGTTTTGGCAACCAATCTCAAGGCAAGAGGCTACCCTGCCAAAATACTCAGTGACTCGATGAAAAGAGCAAGAAACAACCCCAGAGAAGCCCTGCTTGAGGTACATCCAAAACCCATGACGGATATACTAACATGTGTTACTACGTTCACACCCAATTCAGCTAGAACCAAAAAGATCATTTTGAAACATTGGGGCATTCTTGGCACTGGTGATCTACAAATACCTAAGCCAAGGTTTGCATACAAAAGAACTCGTAATCTTAGAGATATTCTAATACACACAAGACCCAAACAGCATACGACCAACTCACAAAGGAACTTGTGGGGTCTTCCAGCTGTGAAAGGACATCACCCCTGTGGCTCCTGTACAGCGTGCCAATTCACTACTGCAACCAAAGAGGTTTGCCTATTGACTAATTTCAAATGGTCCCTAAACAAACACACTAATTGTAACACCAAAAAGTGCATATACATGATCACCTGCCCTTGTGGCTTGAAGTACATAGGGATGACCATGCGGACAGTCAAAACCAGAATTACCGAACACAGGAGCAACATACGTTGCCAAAGAATCACCACTAGACTATACAGACATTTCAAAGAGACACCACACCCTCCTGACTCACTGCATTGGATTGTGTTGGAAGCACATCCACAGATTTCACAATCAGCACTATTTAAAATTGAGCAGAGGTGGGTGCTGAGATTGTCTACACATATTGAGGGGCTGAATGATGACATCCCATGGGGTTCACTTATCTAGACATTATTGAACCACCATCATGTATACTAACCATATAGGAGGATGCACTGTTAGACCTGTATTATATTATTATTTAATCACATTATCTAATTATATAACTATGTGTGGTGATTTCATGCTGCTTTTGTGCCCCTCCTGCACCTCTCCTTTTGATCCTTAGGTGCCATATACAAGTTGTATTCCTTTGTCCCCCAATGCACCCTCTGATCCCTAATATGCTTCCTACAAGGGATCCCGTCATGGCAGTAGGTGGATCCCACCAGCATGGTGCATCGCATTGGTGCATATGGTGTAATGCATTCTTGTTGGATGTTCATATAGATATTGTTATTGATATATTCACGTATATTTATTTAAATTTCCATTATAACCTGACTGGTTATCTTCCACATACACCGAGCGGAACTGGCGCCTTACTAACGCACATATTTTCGGTCTGTTTCAACTTGGCCATCCCATTTTCTAATTTGCCGATCATACACACCATCACGTGACTTTATTCAGCACTGAGCGAACGATGGCCTTATCTCTAGAACAGTTGCTGTGCTCACAGGCTGGCTTCACTGATATGGTGGGTAATGCGTATATACATTCCTTATTGGTTACACTATTATAGGACAGGCTAAATTCATACAATCCCTGTCCTAATAGTAAGAATAGGCGCTTCACCACTCACAGCGCTGTTTTCCATCCTTTCCGGTCCATTCCAAAATGGCCGCCTCATTTTCCAGTCCCCAGTGCAGGCCCTCACGAACCCTGCCCAGCCACACGAGATCACACTTTTCTCACGTGACTCCGCCCACCGCCGAGCGAGCGACTGCCATATCTGCCGGACAGTCCCACAACCAGTTACCATCCCGGTTCCGGCGGCAGGGTAGGTCGCAGGCTTGGCGTGGCCACACGCGGGTGAGTATTTTCTCAGTGCCAACTGTGGCTACCAAGGACCTCGGATCGCTCCAATGTTGAGGTAAGCCTATTTAGTTGCAGCTTTCGATCTCGGCTGCCAGTGTGGTCCCCTACCGCCGATTCTCATGCCCCATACCGGCATTACTATTTACAGTAGAGCATCCTGATTCCTCCTATGCCCGTCGCTGCCTATGAGGGTTGTTCTGCTTTGGGTCTAATACTAGCCCAGCACTATTACCTCTGAGACAGTTGTCTGAGCTGGGCCATTCCTTGGATGCCCGAGGTTACCATGTGGACACGTTTTGTCCTGTGGGCCTTCAACTTTTTAGTAATATGGGTGACCACATGGGGTTAGCTTGATTTCCTTGCAGCATCTGAATGCTGGTTTGACCCCTCTGGGCCCTCTGTCTCCCCATCTTTGGCTTTCTTTCCACTGCCAGCCATAACGCCCATCCTCTGACTTGCCTTTACAGGACCCACAACGGTGTCCATTTCATTACCGCCGGTACTGTTGCTAGCAATTCTAGACAGCAGGATAGGTGAGTCACTGAACTCTCTCTATCGCTTACTAGTTTATCAGGCACGACCATGGGTATCTATATGTTTAGTACTATGCACTACCGGATCACATTATGTTCTATAATAGTTTCAAGAGCACAACATGGTGATACTAGTGCATTTTTACAGTAATTTTATTTATTATTTATATAAACCTGCTTAACTACACACTAGTACGTGCAATAAGGTTTTCCTTCTTTCTTTTTCTTTCTTTTTTCTTTGTTTTATTTTAATAGTTGATGAGATACGATGAAATACAAGTGCCAATGAGACCTTGAGATTGATTGACCTTGTGATTGATTGAGGTTTATTGTTTATTTGTTTTACAGGTCACCGACCTTAACACGTGGTCATCGACCTTAACACGTGGTAGGTAGATGTCACTTAACCACGTAGTGTAGATAGTTTTTTCACTCTGATCCTGAGGAAGTGCCCAGATCCCCCTGACATTAGAGGCACGAAACATGTCGATCATCTGAGAGCAGGACTATATGACTAGACACATTACATCTAGTGCACTGTCCCTCTCTATATATTTTTAGCCAGGCGGTTTACCTTAAAAATTAAATCATGGCTAGGATTAACTGACCTGTTTTAATTCACTACTCTCTCACGTCTACACACACTAGGCCTCTTACTCCCACTGCACCCACCGGCAGGAACAGAAGATCCCCGCTAAAGAGCCCCGGTTCGGGAGCCCGTCCGGTATTGCAGCGCCGACTGGACGAGGGGCAGGCTCATATGATGAAGCATGACACCTAGCTTGCTGGGTGTGTGAGAGCCCTAGTTCCACCAAGGGGTTGCCCCCCTTAGTTTGCCTTTTCCTTTGACTTGGCAAGTAGCTACCTTAATACTACTACTACTCACACCTCACAGTATCTCCTCTCTTCTGTTATTTTCCTTTGAGGAACTCCATACCCCACCTTGTATACAATATCTTGCCCTAATCATTTGGTGCTTGCAGCCTGTTTCCTGGGTCACATGATTAGGTGTAGTTGGCAGTTGGCCTTTGTGTATTCCTCCCAGACAGCACTGCAATAGAGGGTCTGGGGTTTGGCAGGATGGGCAATCTCTGGCAGAATGGGGGGCGGAGCTTTCTTCTGCTACACTTGTACTTCGAAGACTCTGGCCCAGCTTGCACACAAAGGACTTCACTCTAGTCTATTGTGACACCAAACAATATGGGATAGGGCGGGTAGGCAGGTCCGTCTGACACTCCTGTAAAGGGAAAAAGTCTACAAGCTTCTCCCACTTCAAAGGGGCACCAGGTATAAAAATAGGACCCTTAGACCCACAATTCAGTACACTCCTGGACCTGTGGATACTACAGAAGAAGGACACCCTGCTGCTCTGCTTCTTGAGGCCTGCCCGGCTTGCTGAGAAGGGACACTGGACCTGCTTCCTTCATCCCAGGCTGAAGTTACTCTAAGGGTCAGCCATCTGACCTTCTGTTCTGAGCTACAGGGACAAAACAAGCTCCAGAGGCCCCTCTGCAACTGCCCAGCTGACCTTCTGTAACTGGACCTGCCTGCACCTTCAACTGTACCTGCCTGAGCCCTGCTGCCCTCTGCTGGAGTGAGTTCCTGTTCCTCAAGAGCAGCCTCCCAGGTCATGGACCCTTGGTGGGCATCAGGTGAGCTCCTCCTTGAAGATACAGAGAAATCCTGAAGTTTTGCGGTCTTCGCAACCGCAAACAGGACCATTCGCACCAAGATCTTGCCGTCCATGCCTATCATCTAGACGAAGCTCATGTGAACCTGACTCTTCACACTACAGCGACTGCCAGCGATGACCGTCAACGCAAGACCTGCACTTCGCGTTGCAGCATCAAGAGCCTGTGCTGACCGCCAACAGTAATCTCCACCAATGAAATCTTCAATGCCCAACATGATCATCACACTACTGCAATGACCATCCGAGTCGCTCTCCCTGCTCTTCGCAGACTCCTCCACTGCCACCGAGAACTGGACTCTTCACGCTAGACTTTAGAAGGTAACTGTTTCAGTGGGACTAACCTAGACCATGTATCCGTACAATGCTCCATTGCGTTGCGCCTGAACTTGTGACTTTCACCTGATCTCGCACAACCAGATAACCACAAATGGTGCTTTGTACTTTTAGGCTCTATACTTACCTTACATTTTTTAAATTGCACATCTTTGGTTCTACTGATTGGATTTCTGCTGTTTGGATGTCAAAGAGTTTACTAAATTTTACTTTATTTTTCTAAAGTGGTGTGGGGTTTTTCTGGTGTTCTGTTTTCCCTTTATTACTGTTTGTGTGCTGCGTAAATACTTTACACTTTGTCTCTTATTAAGCTTGACTGATTCTGTGCCAAGAAACTCAACAGTTAAGCACAGGTTAATTTAGTGACTTTTGTGGTTCACCCTGACTAGGAATGTGGCTGTTGCTTGAGAAGGGCTCACACACCCCTCAGCCAACTACCCAATTTCTCACAGTGGTGCTAGGAATTTTCACAAATAGCAACAAGGACTAACATGTTGTCTTTGCGGAAGGCAGGGCTTGAAACTATGGTGTCATTAAAGGAGGGACAACAATTTCAAACATTTGAAGAATTAAATGAATCAGAAAGGTTACCAGTGGACCAAACCCTAGCCTATGGGGCCATGACATGTGTGATTAGGCCTCTATGGCACTGTGTAAGTGAGGATGCATCTACACATATGGCGCTGAGGAAATATTAAAACATGGGGCGAGCTGGAAGGCCATCACCACACTATAAAAAGCAATTATGACACAGACTAAGCTCAGCACAACCGCTAAGAGAGACATGGGAAGCAGATCTGCACACATAGTTTACAGAGGGGAGAGGGTTGGGCTCGGGTCCTGGAATATCCAGCCCCATTTTGAGGAATGCTAAATTTAAATTGATTCAGTATAAAGTACTTCACAGGGCCTACCTGACACCACATAGGCTTTATAAGAGCCATCAGGAAGAACGAGATGTATGTCCTAGATGCAAGAGTGTGAATGCAGACTTCCTGCATATGATTTGGAATTGCATCGAACTGAATGCTCTATGGTGGGAGTGGAAGTTGTGCTATCGGATTTAAAAGGGCAGGATTGCACAATATTTAAAGCACACAGTGCATTTCTGTCCTTTCCCCCTGTACTGGCACACAATGTGCTACCTAGCGCCAAGAAAGGCACCCTTACATCATGATGCAAGGGTGTCTGCTTTACATGCAGGATTGTTTTTGTGCAGGAAGGTGCACCATACTGTACAGAAACAATCCTTAGAGGTATTTTCCTCTTTCTATGTGTGCTGAAGAATGCAGCACACAAAGAACGAGGAAGTAACAAGGAGAAATAAAGATAGCTGTCCTTGTTATGCCTCTCCTTTTTAGTACATTCCCAGGTTTGGTAAATCTGGGAATGCGTCAAAACACATGGGAGTTGCTTGGGAACCCTCACTGCAATGCCCATGGAATGCATCCCTTGCACAGAGAAATGCAACGCAGCGATTTGTGCTGCGTTGCATTACTCCATATTTTTGATGCTATTCAAAGTCACGCAAAATGGCTTTGCGTGGCTTCAAAATATGACTTAGAGGTTTGCGCCACACATGTATCACAGTGCATGGTGCAAGCATGACTCAAAGCTCTCATAAATATGCCCTTCAATGTGTGGCTAGTCATGAGCTGTTGGTGCTCATTCAACTATATAAAAACAATTGCAAGGGGCAGCTTTCAGGCATGAGCGGCTCCTTCGCTATGGCTGAGAAGCATCGCCCCACTGCTTTTAAGCAGTGTGAGGAAGAAGAAACATAAAATGATAAAAACTTAGAGTTATTATCATTTTATGTTTCCTGCCTCTTTGCGGGTGGGTGGGTCTGCTCTGCTCTCGGAGCAGGGCAGGGGAGGAGGGGTTTGCCCACTCATACGTGCGCAATGACTGTTTGGTCGTCATGCGCACTTTCCCCATTCTCAATGCAGGCTGCATTACAGCCTGCATGGAGAACAAGCCCAGGCCCCCATTCCCTGGTTGAGCGTCGAACCAGGATGCTCAAAACCAATCACAACGCTGCATTGCAACATTGTGATTGGTCAGGGGAGCCTGGGTGCTTACCAATCATAACGCTGTATTGCAGCGTTGTGATTTGTCAGGGAAGCCTGGCTGTACTCCCTGTGGCTGTCTGCTGACGAGGAGAGCAGAGACAAGGGACCCGGCGCGGCAAGGTAAGTGTTTTTTCTATTATATGTATTTTTTTTTAAATTGCGCACCATTTACCCCTCCCCTCCACCCTCTCTCACGCCCCCCGCATGCGCCCGCACACGCCTCCCCACCCACGAACCATGCTGACTGCCTCTGCTTTCAGGACACATGAAATGGGGGAACAAACTTTATCTTGGGAACTTTGAAGTTGCTTTGATATAGGCAGTAGCAACTGTGCAACAACGCAAATGGAAACACTTATTGTTATATGCAAAATCAAAAAAAAAATGTGTAAGATTCTTGTTTCAGTACCACAGGGCACTGACCAAGTACTGCTGAGGGAACTGAAGGTTTTGCGTTTGCAATCCCAGCCCCTGATGCGGTGAAGCTGGCCAGCAATAGGAGCTGCACATGCGCAAACAGGACTCCTCCTTTCCTCAACAGCTGACACTTATCCGCGCTCCACCTCTAAGTGCATGTTGCAAAATGCATCCATCCTCTTATTCTGTGTGGTGCAATAAGACATGCGTAGGTACCTATTCAGTAAAGAAAACAGTTCGAAGATTCTCTGTTGTCTCCCCCAAAGCATGCCTTCAAAGCAGAAGCAATCATTCTGGAAATTCCTCAGAAAATGATTAATGAAAGCTGATTTCATGGATGTGTGACACAAAACATCTTTAATGGCCTACACATGCATAGACAATCCAACCTATTGTCTGATAGCCTTTCATTCGAGTTCATTTATGAAACCTAATCAGGGGAAGCCAAACGCAGGCATTGCTAGAGCAACGCGTGGCCTTCTGTGAATGGAACCCTTCCTGCTTAACCACATTTAAATGCTATGTTATAGCAAGTCAGTTTTATTAGCGGCTTTAGGTCATGGTGCTTTCCATCTGTTAAATCTATATTGTCTTTATATGGCTTTCTGAATGAAGCAGATGGCTACGTGCCACAAGCAGGTGTTAAACTGCACCAGTTTTGTTTAAAATGCAGTGCAGGTGTAGCTTAAAGTCTGCTGTGCTCTAAAGGGATGCACTCGATCTGGTAAAAAGCTGAATACATAATTAAGTATACAGTTTAAATACCAATTCCAGTGAGTGTTCAAAATCTTGCATTTTATATTATGTGATACAAAATATGTGATTGCAGGGTGTTCTGTTCAGAACACATAATTGCACACATACATTGTGATGTATTACAAAGGACGTAGAAAAACATAATTTTCTATAGTTTCGAGCTCAAAACCTTCTGACTTTTACTTCGCGTACTTCTATTATTTGGCACGAAGCACATTAAGTTTTGCAAAAAGGGCTAAATTGAGTCCATAATATTAAAACATAGAGGTTTGATAATCCAAATTAAAGTTTATATTAGAAACTTTCACCGTCGACTTAGGGAAAATATGGATGACATAAGAAGAAACGGCAACGTTTGCAAATGCTGTTACATAAAAACCAAAAACGAGGAGCCAGTCGGTCAAGTAAAAAAAAGGAAGCAAATAGAAAGCCAAATGTAGACATTCAGCAATCGTTCACGGAGTCGACTGATGATGTTCGTGCAAAAGGCACGTCAATATCTCAAGACGCAAAAAAGCACAGGCAAATAGGACTCTCTGACACAACCACAAAGAAACACAAAAGACTGCATACCCGAACTATTGTTCTTGTCCACCTAGCATCATATATGGGCACTGATGCACAAGTGTAACCTCTACCAGAGACACATAAACCACAAAAATGTAATACGAAGTCACCGCCTTCCAAACACACACCACCATACAGAGGAACATGACGCCAAAACAATGCATCTCAAGACTGCTCACTGGTCCAGTGAGCAGGACACCAATAATATCCCACATCCTACGCAATTTCAAGCAGTCCATCACCAAGATATAGTTC
Organism: Calotriton arnoldi; assembly: GCA_963921515.1. Classification (NCBI taxonomy): domain Eukaryota; kingdom Metazoa; phylum Chordata; class Amphibia; order Caudata; family Salamandridae; genus Calotriton; species Calotriton arnoldi. The sequence continues at coordinate 141,930 of CAWUFW010008073.1, read as the reverse complement.
ATTTCACAATATGAGCATTTTTACACAATCAGTAAGTAACATTTCAAAATACTTTTACAAATGTTAACCCTTGCATCAGCTCCAACATTTTTGGGATGCAGGTACATCACTGCAATAACAAACGCACAGAACGTTTCGAGGTGGTGACATATGTAAATTAAATCCCGATATTACCACTAGCTTTCCAGTCTGCTTAACTAGTGCTGCATACACCCCTAGGTGTTGCACAAAATGTAATGAACAGGGCAAGCTGCAAAAACAGTGAAAGCATCTGCATGCGTTTGGCACCACTCCCAGAACAATCTCAAACATGGCAAGATCAACAAAATAAGGGCACTTGCACCACCACACGTTAAACGTCAGTATCCCAGAAGGCAAAGAATGTGCTGCATACAAAAGTCACCATCAAGATCTAATGGAGACACTTGGAGATTTGCAAAAACCGTCAGAAGTGTGGAATACCACCAAATGACAGTGATTAGAGCAGTCAGTAGCTTCCTAAGACATCTCACGAACCTGCACTGCAAAAACTGCCTTCCAGAACCTCCACATACAGGGCAAGATTGCTGCTACCCGCCAATCAGCCTTCGGGAAAGGAGCAGGTGGTAGTCGCTACCGTAGACAACAGCAACAGGAAAACCAGCGCTACATGCAGTGATGATCATATGACTGCACCCACGAAGGACAGAAGAACGAGACATGCAGGGGCTGGCAAAGTCTTTGGCTTCACCAAAGATGGCATGTTCATCCTTGCACAGGACGTACAGCCTTACGTGAACATGCTTTATCAACCAACCAATAACAGTAAGACTTTCAGAAAACCACATGGGACAACATACACAGGTGCTCCTGTCCCAAGTAAGCCTGGGTGAAATGTCATTTATGCGGGTGGATTCTCACGTAATTTCTGGAATTATTTAGCGATGTGATTATTAGCAAAATTAATGAGGTTATGCATATTATGTCACATTCCATAACTGAGACTTCGAAAGGGTAAAAAAGAAAATGTATTGCAGAAGTGTGGGAAGAACGCGAACAAACCGAACGTGAATTACTTGTTGTTCACGTCACATGTGATTTTGTGCTTTTTATAGCATGAAATCCGTCCTTGTCAAAAATAGACACAGCGATGCATTGAGCACAAAAAACTGTGCAAAATGTTGAAGCTGACATTAATAATGTGCAATTTTGCATATGTTTTTAGGCATCTCATGTAAAACAATATTACATTTCAACTGACCTGAAATTCTTCAAATTAATGCAAAGTAATGCATCGGTCTCTGATCAATCGTTTGTTGCCAATCCCAGCTTCATGTCATTAAGCATTGTTAGACCTGGCACCATTGGCGTGGGTCTCCCTTCCATTTTTTTGCTGTTGCCTCCTGTGTTTTGCTATGTTTTTGCTGGTCTAGATGCTTTGGCCACTTTGCCGCTGCTATTCAGTGCCTATTATAAATTGTTGTTATGGATTAGTGATTCCATGATTGGATTATTTGATTTACTTGTCAGACCCTAGTACCGTGCACCGGATGTGCCAAGGGCCTGTAAATCAAATGCTGCTGGTGGGCTTGCAGCACTGGTTGTGCCACCCACAGAAGCAGCTTGTAAACTATGGCTCAGGCCTGCCATTGCAGAGCCTGTGTGCAGTCTGGGACTGCCATGCCGACTTGACAAGTGCACCCACTTGCCAGGCCCCAAACCTTCCCTTTTCTACATGTTAGTCACCCCTAAGGTAGGCCCTAGGGCAGGGTGCATTGTATGTGAAAGGTAGGACATGCCCTGATGTGTGTGGCATGTCCTGATAGTGAATTACAGCCAATTTCGTTTTTCACTATTGCAAGGCTACCTGTTCCCATAGGCCAGAATGGGCAGTTTGATTATAACACCTTATAATCCTAACTGACCCAGGGAACAAGGTAGAAATTCGAGTTTCGTATGCCTGAACTCAGAATATTAAAATACATCTTTTAGTGTGGGTGATTTTTACATTCTGTGTTTGAAAATACTACTTTTAAAAAGTAGGTAATTTCTTGCCTAACCATCCAGCTTGCCTCTGCGAGGTTGTGCATTGCATGTCTGGTTTGTGAGTGACAGAAGGGCTTGGGCTCCAGCAGTCTGATGGGTCAGGGCTGGGCTGAATAGGACCTTGGCAGAATAGACAGTGGGGGGGCGTGGATTTCCTTTCACTCCCCTGAGCCCTCATAGAATACAGAGTAGGGGGAGGAGATTTCCTTTCAGCTACCTGGGCCAGGTCTGCTTTCAACAATGCTGTCTCCACCTCCTGCCAGGAAGCTGCACCAGGGAGGACAGAACTGGTTTTGACTAGGTACAGACACTCTCTGCCTTCAGAGAACAAAGACTTTTTGAGTATAAATATTGGGGCCCAGACCCCAAGACTTTAGATCACTTCTGGTAACCAAGATGAACCTTTGCCAAGGAGAAGAACCAGGAAGCTGAAGGAGGAGACTGCCCCTGTGCTGTGTGCTGTTTGGGGGTTGGCCTGCAGTGGTTACTGGATTGCCAAGGAAAGGAGAAAGGAACTTTGTGTCTACTTTCATCATCTTGAAGAAGATCTCCAAGGGCTTGAAGATTGAGCTTGCCTCCTGCCTGAAGTCTCAGGGATACAAGACTTCACCAACCAGCTCCCCTGAATTCCCTTGCTGGGAATTCTACCTGCAAAGAGGTGCCTGCTGTTGTGTTGGGCCCTTTTGAAGACTGCGTGTCGCTGGGAGCTGGAAGCGCGACTCAACGAAGGAGAAGCATGTCGCCGCCGCAGCAGTTGCCGTCGCATCGCCAAGGAAGCGTGCCGCCGCCGCAGCTGCTCGCCATCGCATCATCGAGGCGCGTCGCATCACCGGAGAGGCGTGCCGCCGCCGCAGAGGTCGCCGTCGCATCACCGGAGAAGTGTGTCGCAGGGCCTGTCGGGGCTCAGAAGTTCACCGAGTCGCCGCACGGCCGTCGGGCGTGCACGCATCTACGTTGTCGCACCGTAACCAAGACGCCATTTTGTCGCATCGCACCGGATCGTCATCGCATCGAGGCGCCATCTTGTCGCATCGCACCGGATCGCAGTAAGAAACCGACGAATCAACTCCCCACACAGTAAGGAAGCGACGCATCCCTCCCCTGCGCTGCAGTAAGGAAGACGCATCCACTCCCCTGAGTGTAAGGAACTGCGCATCACCTTCCCTGCGACCCTTTTGCTTGTTTTGCGTTCCGCATCCAAGGTACTTTGAAAGTAAAGTGTCGCATTTACCATCTACATTGAACTAAGCTATTTCTACCATTTAAAAGCCATATTTTTGAATATTGTATTGTGGATTTTTGTCGTTGGTCTTGTGTTAAGTCTAGATAAAAATTACTTATTTTTCTAAACTGGTGTGGTGTCCATTTGTAGTCTTTTCACTGTATTACTGTATGTGTTCACAAATGATTTACACACTGCCTCTGAGATAAGCCTGCCTGCTCGTGCCAAGCTACCAAGGGGGTGAGCAGGGGTTATTTTAGGAGTGTAGCCCCTTACCCTGACTAGACGCAAGGGTCCCTATTTGGACAAAGGTGCAAACCATTGCCAACTAGAGACCCCCAAATCTAACAAGCATCTATAATGATAATGTACCAATGTTCATCGTAAGACTGAAACAGTAATTTTCATGACTGCAATTACATTAGATTGAATTGTTAAAAAACTTTTGGACTGCTCATCGTGATAAAGATTTTCATAGTGTACTTAGCGTTCAGAGTGTACTCTAAAATATCGCTTCCTTCATACCATATTGTTCGAAATTGGGTTTCCGGTTATGGGAGTAAAACTCTACTCAAGCAGCAACCACAATCCTTGTTAGGATGAGGCACAAGCAAACCTCCAATTAACCTGTGCTCAATCCTCTGGTAGCGTGGAACAGAGCAGTCAGGCTTAACTCAGAGGCAATGTGTAAAGTATTTTTCCAACACTACAAACAGTAAAAGAATGAAAATACATCACAAAACAAGCCCACTACAGATTTAGAAAAATAGAGTAATTTTTAATAAATGAAACAATATCAAAACAACAAAAATCCAATTAGTAGAAACGGAGATAGGGAAATTTAAAGGTTTTTGTGAAAATAGCTCCAAAAAGGACAAATCGCCAACTGGGGATATTATCTAGTTGCGTCAGATCAGAACAAAGTCACAAGTTCAGGCATACTGCAATGGAGCGCAGGCTGGGTACAGGGAGCCAGTTATGGCTAATGAATAAAGTACCTTAAATCCTGATTGAGGAACGTTGTGTGGATCCACGTCTAAGACGAGTTGTACAGCCGAAGCGATGCATCGTTACCGAGATGCAGCGAGGCTGCAGTGAAAAGTCCTATTGCATCATCATTGAGGATCCCGTTGACGTGGCTTGTGATGTGAAGTCCAGCATCGGCGATGCGGCGCACAGCAGGCGATGTGTCGGTTCTGAGGAACTGCGAGGAAGTGATGGGTAGTACGTCTTTGAGGCTGCCATCGATTCCAGATGCGAGGACCTGGGCTGTAGAGGCGCAGTACTGTCGGGGCGATGTAGGTCTTTGCGGAGGTTCCAATCCACACAGCAGTGGTGATGCGTTAGTTCTGCTTGGGAATGTCCTGCACAACCGAGGAGATTAGTCAGTTCTTCTCAGGATGCATTGCTTAGTAGAGAAGAAGCATCGGTTCTGCTGACAAGCATCTTAGGCCCACTAACAAGGGTCCAGGACTGGGGTGGCTCACTTGGCAGGTTAGACTCACAGTTGGCAGAGTCCAGTTGCAGGTGCAAGGATATTGGAAGCTTATTATGTCGCTGAAGCTTCAGATCAGGAGGTGAGCCAACTAGCCCTTGGAGACACTCTGGGTTCTGAGTTCAAGAGATGCAGGTCCAATCCATCTCACCCAGGCAAGAGGACAGAAGGTCAGCACTGCAGAGCAGCAGTTCCTTCAGAGCAGTAGTCCAGCAGAGTGGCAGTCCTTCAGCAGCACACTTGTCCTTCTTCCTGGCAGTGTATCCACAGGCCCAGAAGTGTACTGTAGTGGTGGTGTCTGAGGTCATTGTTTTATACATAGTTGTGTCTTTGAAGTGGGGAGATGCTTCTAGAGGCATACCTTCGTAGTGCACAGATGCTCTTCCTTACCTACCCTGGCCCTAGACTAACTACAGGGGGTATGAGGTCCTTTTTGTGGAGACAGGACACAGCCTATTCAGATGAAAGCGAGGCTGGGCCCAGCTCCTCCCGTCCATCCTGCCAGTGATGGCCCACTCAGTCACACCTAAACTCCCATTCTGTGTGGCTGTCTAGGAGGAACACACAAAGCCCAACTGCTAACTACACCCAAATGTCCAAGGCAAGAAAATGGCAACTTCCTAAAATGTGATTTTCAGAATTGTAATTTAAAATCCAACTTCACCATAAGTTAGGATTTTAAATTAGGATTCCAGAAACACCAAGCTTGAACCAGTCATATCTTCCCATTTGGAAATTACACTTATAAAATATAATAAGATAATCCAAATGCTATCCTATGGTAGATATAGGCCTTGCAGTAGTGAAAAACTAATTTAAGAGTTATTCACTACCAGGACAGGTAAAACTTAAGAGTACATGTCCTACTTTTTAAATACATTGCACCCTGCCCTCGGGTCTGCCCGGGACGTACTCTTGGGGTGACTTATATGTATTAAAAAGGAAGGTTTGGGCCTGGCAAAAGGTTTAAACTGCACACACAGGCTGTGTAGTGGCAGGTCTAAGACGTTTACAGGGCTACTTAAGTGGGTGGCACAATCAGTGCTGCAGGCCCACTAGTATCATTTCATTTACAGGCCCTGGGCACTTAAAGTACTACTTACATGTAAGCAAATTAAATATGCCAATACGGTATGAGCCATTATTACCATGTTTAGGGGCGAGAGCAAAAGCATGTTAGCACTGGTTAGCAGTGGTAAAGTGTTCAACTTCAGATTCCTAAGGCCAGCAAAATCGAATTGAGTAAAATGTGGAGAGTAAAGGCAAAAAGCTTATGGGTGACTCTGCAGAGAGGGCCAGGCCTAACGTAGACTTATTATGAATGCATTGACCCAAAGGCAAGGAACATATGTGATTAAGTTTGTTGTTTCAGTTAAAGACTGACCAGTAATCGACCTATGGGGTGCCCATAACTCCATTTCGAGGAGGACATACATTTTGATCTGACATATCAAAACGTACGCGAACATTGATGCTAGGTTATCTTTAAGTGTGATACAAAAAAGTGGAAAACTAGTTAACTTGCACATTTGTATGTATATTGACAGTCTAATTGTTTTGTAGGTGCCATTGAATGTCGAACACCTTACAAAGGTTCAGAGAAGATATCTGAAACCACCATTTCCCCTAATAACATCGCCTTCAATCCCCAAGCCAGTTGATCACAGGGACATGTAGACTTAAAGGGGAGTTGTTGGGAGTGCAGGGAAGGTAGGGAAGGGTTACCGGTTATAGGGACACCACAGAACCCTAACGGAACAGCCTCTGTTCAAGGTTTGACAACACCTTCCCTAAACACGACGGACGACAACACCAGCAAGATCCTCTTCCTTAATTCCTACCAATCTTCCTTGTCGACTAATCACACTCACGGGTGAACAAGGTAGGAAATACAGAGCTGTGTCCATTTAGTCTCTGCAAGGCTATGGTGCGGGCTTTCAAGGTATGACATTCATTGTTACATTTGACACTGGGATGCCATGGAATGTATGGTCATAGAACCCACGCAGGTAATCCAAATATCTCCAAGTGAGCCCTGAGGTCCAACTCTTTCCAGATGAGGTACTCAAGATCATTTCCCAACAGACACTCAAGAGGCATGGCTGGACTCTTTAAGGAACCTGAAAACCACCCACTCAAAGGGAACCAGAGGCACTTGAAAGAAATGCAGCTGATTGTGTGCTTTCACAACCTGGTGGACTACATAAGGGACTATCTGCTCTGAGAGCACCAGATGACACCAAACAGTAGTCAAACCGGCTCCTCTGTCTCTCAGAGCCTCCAACCTTTGTCTACTGATGGGGAGCCACTGCCTATACTTTCAGTCCTGTCAGTCATGTGAGTCCTAGGTGCCATCTCTTTGTCACCCAGGAACACAAGGGTAATCTCTGCACTCCCCCAGAACTAATCTGGGCAATGTTCTCCCCTTCACTACACTATTACAGCATTTTCATATCTGCAATAGTAGAGACTTCAATGTTGCTGAGATCCACACCCTTCCTTGCAAAAATCACAAGTGCAAAAAACGGAGATAGGAGCAAAATTTAGAAAAAAGAAAAAAATGCCCTATTAAAAATAAAGGAGAATTTTTTTGATCAAAAATTGATTTTGATGTCAGACTATACAAAGACAATTTTGGTTTTACACAATCACTGAGTGGCACTGCATCAATGCAAGTACTTGATCCCATTGCTGAACACCAATATAAGAAATTGGAGTACTGTTTAGGAGTGAGAACGCACTTCAAATAATAATCACAATCATTATCAGGGCAAACCACTAACGTCACTAAATAAACTGAAGTTCAAGAGGGCATGACTAGCAAGGCCATGATGGCAGACGCACTCTAGAGAGGCTCCGCACACCTTACCTGTTATCCATCAGTAATCCTGGCCATACCTAGGTATCTGCTGCCCTAACCTACCCCTTTACTCCTATCCCTGTCCCCAGTTGGCGGATACCATCACCAAAGCATTAGTCGTCCCAAAGCCAGAGATTTATCAAGGGCCCAGTTGTGGCCTATACCCACATGGAGGCTTGCTGAGAGCGGCTGCTAGGACTGGAGCACACTGGACGACGCCTCTGGCTGTTCTCTGCCTGGCTAGTGACGTGCTCACTGTGGTACCTGAATCAGTGGCTGCCAAGGTTTGTCAGATTGACGGTGCTGGTGTGGCCCTCTGATTGGGTTTGCTGAGGCGCTAAAATCCCTATCCTTGGTGGGATTGCAGGATTTGCCTACGAGGGACGCCGATGGACCCGCTGCTGCCTGCAAAGATCATCTGCATCAGGTGAGCAGGGGTGCTGCAGCACTGTTGTGCTCCCGCCCTCTCCCCCTTGAGCATTGCGGCTGTGAAGAGCCCAGAGGTCATGTCGGGCCTAGGTTTGACTGTGGAGAGCAGAGCGGGCCACTGAAATGCACAGTGCCTCTGACCCCGGCCCTGCTCCCCCCCGGCAATCCCGATCGGGGGCCAGCGACTGGGGGGATGCTCAGCAGCGCACTTTTGCTGTACTTTCTTTGCAGCCAGAAGCGCGCTCACGGGTGGGGCCATGGGGATTGGATCGGAACTAGGCCCCCCACCACTAACAAAAGCACAACCTCTTGTGGGAGATACTTGGCAGCTACACCACACTTGGGCCCTTTCATGCTGCTTTGAACCATCCCCACCTATCCTCAATGTGAGCGATTCAGGGCAGTGCAGCTGAGGGCCGGATATATCCACTGCTGCTTTCCACCGTTTCCAGGAGTACAAATGCAACCCTTCGGAGCTTGAAACTGTGCCTGACGTCTGTACCTTCCTGGACCATAGGCGCGTGGCTGCTGCTTTGAGTATTCTACTGCACTCAGAATGCCCAGGGAATGGACTGGTCCCAGGCCTGGTTGCCAGATATAACTCTTGCTCATCCCAGCGTGCATTTTAATTGTAGGTAAAATCTTTTCACTGATGCATACCTTGCCAAGCCTCACTCCCTCCCACCAGCACGCCTCACTGCTCCTCTGTATTGGCTGGCTGACTCTCCTTTGGGCCTCACATGCACAGCCCTTTATGCCACTGGGCTCGCTTCTCCCAGCTGTGCTCCTGCTGAGGGCTGTGTGACAAGAATATTCCTGTTTCCATCCACTGGCAGGGATCGCTGGGTTATCTCTGCGCTGCGGCAGCTCCTATCTCCCCCTTGCAGCACTGAGTGGGCCCCATATCTCTGGATCTGAGCTGACCCTGTGTGGCATTGTTTGTTCACTGCCCTGACACTGTCGATAGCGCTGGTACTGGCGTCCTCCTGTAACCATACACTGGCCACACTGGCGTGCTCCTTAGTGTGCACACACAACATCTTGCTGTGTGCCCCTTGCTGCCAAGGGAGAAGGAACTGCTGAACCATCGCTATCACACTACACTCCACTAGAATGTGAAGGACCACTCCTGTATCTTGGGCCCGTTCCCCCTTTTCAAGCCCTTGGTGTGGGGTATCAGTTTTTCATCGGAGTTAGTCCCTCTGCTGAGATGAGCACCACTAATTCCTCTTGACTTTGGGAAATTCCTTGCGCTGCAGCATCTGGCGAATGAATCTGGACTGCCCGCAACACTCCAGCATGACATTGAGGGGGAATATTTACTAGGAAGTGGCGGAGCGTGGCGTTAGCTACCTTGGCTTAATGCAGCGCTCTGCCACTTCCAAAACTCAGGGCTGCACCGTATTTACAAGGATACTGTGCAGCTCTGCATTTCCCTGTGCGCTAGCGCTAATTTTAGCTGCCTAGCATTGACACAGACACTCTTGCACCATAGTGCAAGGGTGCCTGCGTTGCAGGGGAAGATTGTTTATGTGCAGGAAGGTGTGCCTTCCTGCACACAAACAATCTGAAATGGCATTTTGAAACTTCTATCTTAATGCAGCACACATAGAAGTTGCAAAACGTCCTAAATTGATTGTGACCCTTCCTGCACATAAACAATCAATGGCCTTTTGCTGTTTCTATTTGTGGTGTGCTGCGCAACACAGCACACATAGAAACAGCAACTGGTCTTAATGTTGCCGCTGCCCCATAGTTACGCTACCATTGTAAATATGGGGCAGGGTCAAAATCAATGGGTGTTGCGGTGGAACGGCCACCACAACACCCATTGCCCTCCCCTTTCACGCTAAGTATAGCGTGAAAGGGTGCCTTATTTACAAGACAGCGTTAAGCCACATTAAGTGGCTTAACGCTGCCTTGTAAACAAGGAGAAGCCCATATCACCACAGGACCGTCACGTTTAGCCCCTGAGTGAGGCCACCATGCTGGGTGATTCTTAGACATACCCATTCACGATGGGGCGTTTGTGCTCTGCCGTCTAGGTACACCGTCGCACTTGTCATTGACCCCTACTGTGTCAGCTAATAATAATAAATGAGCTTGTAAAGCGCCTGGTTACACTAGCTAGTGTGTCCCCGCGCTGCAGGCTACTCGGACCGCTCTGTAACAGTAAATATCAGTGTGATGCATGATCTATATCTGAAAGAGCCATGTTTTTAGTTTTTTTCGGAAGGAGATTTCTGATGGTTCAGTCCGGAGATCTTGGGGGAGGGTGTTCCAGTGCTTAGCGGCTAGATATCGAAAAGACCTACCACCCATTCTTGCTCTTTTAATTACTGGGATTTTAACCTGCCCGTCCCCAGGGACCGCAGGGCCCTAGTCGGAGTGTAGGGTAGCATTAGACTATGTAAGTAGCTAGGTCCCTTTCCCTGCAGGATACGCTGACTTACGCACATGGCCTTAAAGAGGATTCTTTCCCTCACCGGGAGCCAGTGCAGGACAGCCAGGGCATTTCTGGAAGAGGCTCTCCTGGGGAGCATCAGAACAAGGCGGGCTGCCGCGTTCTAGATACATTGTAATCTTTGAACACTCTTTCCACTGGCTCCTAGGTATAGAGCGTTCCCATAGTCCAGGCGGGAGGTTACCAACGCATGGACTAGAGTTTTCCTGGCAGCTACAGGGAGCACATCCAAGATCTTCCGAAGGCCTTTCATTATTCCGAAGCATTTTCCGACCACCGTCCTAGTGTGGTGATCAAAAGAGAGCTTAGAATCCAGCCACATCCCCAGGTTCTTAACCTGGTTACTGGGGACGGGAGTAGTGCCTAGAGTCTGCGGCCACCACCTTGATGACCATATTGAGGGAGCCTTCCCTACAATCAGGACTTCCGTCTTACTGCCGTTCAATTTTAGACAGTTATTTGACATCCAGGCTGCCAGCTCCTGTAAACAGGAGGCGAAAGTAGTGGCTCCCTCTATGTGGGATTGAGATAGAGACACTACTAGTTGCGTGTCATCCGCATATGACACAACACTAATACCGTACTTCCTGATGATGTCTGCCAGAGGGGCCATATAAAGATTAAAAAGAGTGGGGCTGAGTATGGAGCCCTGGGGAACCCCCTGAGCCAGCCTAATGCTCTTGGAGAAGTGCGTTCGTTGGGACACTTGGAAACTTCTGTCCTGTAGAAAAGATCTCAGCCACTTCAAAGCCAGATTATCCAGCCCTCCTTCCTTGAGGCGCTGTAGGAGTATTGGGTGGGCGACGGTGTCGAATGCGGCACTAAGGTCCAGCAGGACCAATGCCACCGTCTGCCCTTCATCTACATGCCTGTGAATGGTTTCTGTAGACAGAAGCAGTGCTGACTCCGTGGAGTACGTGGCCCGAAAGCCCGATTGTGTCGGATGGAGTAAGCCGTGCTGGTCAATGTGCATAGTCAGTTGAGTGTTGACCACTTTTTCTGCTATTTTAGCAAAATAAGGCAGAAGCGAGACTGGTCGTAGGTTCTCCAGCTGACTCGCACTTACACCCGGCTTTTTTTTTATAGGGATAACCACCGCTTCTTTCCACTTTTGTGGGACCACCCCTGAATCAAAGGAGAGTGTTAAGAGGTGTCTAATATAAGGTATTAGTACCTCCATACTCTCCCTCAGCATTTTGGGAGTCGTAGGGTCCCTAGGAGAGCCGGACTTAATACTCAAGGCCGTCTTTTTAAGATCGTCACAAGTGGGGAGCTTAAATCTGGAGAGGCGTAATGCCTCCTCCATAATGCATATTCCTGTCCTCTCCGACCTCCCATTGCGTGCTTCCTCCGGGAAGGTGTTATAAATCTTTCCCACCTTCTCAGAAAAAAAGTCGGCTATCTGGTTGCAAGACTCCACTGAGTCGCTGCTAGGAGCTGTGGTTCTGGCCAGTGATGATAGGTCCTTAAAAATCATAAATAACTCTCTGGAGGAGTTTTCGGCTTGCTCTATCTTCATGTTATAGTACGCTGCCCGAGTTTTCCAAATGAGCATGTGGTAGTGTTTAAGGCTGGTTTTATATGTGGCCCTCTTTTGATCTGAAAAATCTCTTCTCCAGCTTCTTTCCAAGCGCTTACATGACGACTTAACCACCCTAAGTTCTTAGTTGAACCAAGGGGCAGAATTAGACTGTCTCCTCGGTGCACTCGTGGCCCATGGGGCAGCTCTGTCTAGCGCCTCAGTTATCCTTTCGTCAAGCAAGTTGCAGGCATATTCTGCATCACTTCCACCCGGAGGACCGCCCTGCTGGAGGGCGTGATTGAAATTGGCTGCTGAGAAACCAGCCCATTTCCTCTGCAGTCTCCCTGACCCAACCTTTTTCAGGAGAGGGGTGTTAGGTATCTTGGTGCTAAAAGAGATCATATAATGGTCTGTCCATGGGACTGCATTAGGATTTTCAACCGTTAGCTCCCCCCAGTTGGCAAAAATTGGATCTAATAGGTGGCCATGTTGGTGAGTTGGGAGGGAGGATTGCAGCACCAGCTGTAACGCAGCCAGCTCCTGACAAAGCTCTTGCGCTGCGGTATTATTAATAGCATCAAAGTGTAAATTCATGTCTCCTAGCACCAGTACTTTGGAGTACCGCAGTGCCGGTTGTATTCCCTGTAGCCAAGGACACTTTATTGCTGTAGCCCTTTGTCCACTCAACGTCATTGGAAGACAATCTGGACACTGTACTGGTGGCTACTGAACACCCTTGGACATCCCTGGAGGCTAGGATAGACAATGTCGCTAGAGGTCTCATGCTGCTATATGCGGACCATCGCAAATTTGCTGATAGAGTCGTCTCAGTGGAACAGACCCCTGCAGACCTGCAGCCGAAATCTCAATGCATGGATCCCTCCATGCAGGCACTGCTGGAGCATGTCAACGTACTGGAGCAAAGAGCCGAGGATGTGGAGGGGAGATCCAGGAGGAATGATATCTGCATTATGGGCCTTCTGGTAGAGGCGGAGGGTCTAGATGTGGTGCGATATGTGGAGCAATGGTTGCGTGATTTGCTTCCCCAGAATGCAAGTCATAATAATTCTCTTTTGAACAGGCACACCGTACCCCTGCACAGAAGCCCCCACCTGGTTCCAACCCCTGTCCCAGGCCCTGACGGTTTGCCTGCAGAATTCTATAAGATCTATGCCTCACTTGCAGTCCCTGTATAAGGAAGGTCTGGAAACCTCCTGCCTTCCAGACTCTCTTCGAGAAGCGCTCCTCATCTCCCTGCCAAAGCCAGGCAGGGACCTTGAGGCCCTGGGTTCGTACAGGACCCGAGCATTGCTGGACACGGACTACGAAATTCTGGCCAAAATCCTGGTGGATCGATTGACACCATTGGTCCCGAAGTTAGTACAACCAGATCAAAATGGGGTAGTCCCTGCCTGCACCATTTCGCTTAATCTGTGGCATTTTTTCCATATCCTGCAATGCACCCCAGCTTCATGGCTTCATGCGTGATGATTGGTCCTTGACTTGGAAAGGGCCTTTGACTCTTTGGATTGGCCCTTTCGGTTTGCAGTACTGCCCCATTAAGGCTTCAGAGATAGAGTCCTGAGGCTTATCCGCTTATTGTACACACTGCCATCAGCCAGAGTAAAGATGGGCTCCCTTATTTCTGACCCAATCCACATAGAAAGAGGCACACACCAAGGTTGACCACTCTCTCTGCTGCTCTTTTCTCTGGCGGTGGATCCTATGGCAGATTATCTTCAATCATAAATGGGGAATACCTCTAGGTGATGGCATCCACTCAGTCTCCCTCTATGCAGATGATCTCCTTGTTTAACTAAGAGACATTTCATCTATTCCTGCTGAGATCACTTGCACTCTTTGTTAGTTTGCTAATCTCTCTGGCTTGAGAGTCAATTGGGCTAAATCCTGTCCCTGACCATGCCTGACCCGAGCCCCAGTCTGACTGAAATCCCCCTTACCTGGCAGATGTAGGTACTTGGGAATCAAAATCTATCATTCCCCCGCAGATTTATTTGTCAGAAACTTGATACACTCCGTCACATCACTGTGCACCCAGATGGCCTTCTGGAATATGTTACTCTTGTTAGTGGCAGGCAGAGCAGCTCTGCTCAAGATGGTTGCGCTCCCTCCCCTCCTGTACTATTTTGTGAATCTGCTCTTTTAAATACGTGCTTACTTTTTCCGCTCCTTCGAAGTTGTGATCAGGAGTTTCATTTGGAATACCTCCTGATGCTGTGTGGCCCTCTCAAAGCTTTATCCACCCACGGACCGTGGGGGTCTAGCAGTACCTAACTTTGAGTAATATTACTTGGCGTCCCAACTTCAGTGGGTGGTGCGGTGGCTTGCCACTTTGCAATTGTCTGACACCGTCACAACGCTGCCAGCCTGGTGTCTGCCTTCCAGCTATTCCACCCCTGCACCAGGCCACTGCTGCCCAAGCCCACACTTCTATTAATAGCGCACCACTGCTTTAGGCGCAGCCTCTATGTCACGTGGCAGACTATCCCCTATGCGCCAGCTCTTGCACTCATAGGCACAACACGTGGACCACACTCTACAACTAAGGTGGAATTATTTGCCTGGACTGGGGTGCAAATTCAGTCTGTGGGCGATCTCTGTTGGGGCGGGATGCTTCTGACCTACAAGTCGCTGGTGGAGAAGCATGGCCTTCCCCCTGGACACGTTCTCCTGCACACATCAATTGTGGGGACTCTGGGACATAGCTGGGGCGACATGACCTGTGAACCCCCTATGCACCTAACGATACAGTGCCTTCATAGTTTAGGTCAGGGCAGGCATCTGGTTTAATGGCTAGCTGGGTTTTTGCGTTCCCACACAACGCCATCAGTCATATCCCTTCATGGCTGGTGGGAGGCAGACCTCAATCGCCCCTGCACAGACAGGGAATGGTACTACCTGTTAGAGAGCCCTAATCGCATTCCCCACAATGCCCAATTTAGATTGATTCAGTTATACATTGTACACAGGGCCTACCTCACCCCTGTCAAAATCAATAGGTATTTTCACTGCACGGATGCCGCCTGCCCCCGGTGTAAGTTGGTGATTGAGGATCTTATACACATGCTCTGGGCCTGCCCCCAATTACAGTGCTACTGGCGGGGAGAGATAAGCTGCCTTGGTTCTCTCGAACACATGGGAGATATGCGTTCTGGGATTGTATCGCAGGAGGAAGAAACACAAGGTCACACCCTGATTCATTGACTTGGGTCTATTGTTAGGCAATCAACTGATCACTCGCAGATGGAAATCACCCAACCCTTCGCACCTCACAGCTTGGATGCAGTCGTTCACAAATTGGGTGCAGGCTGAGAGCATTGCCCTGCACAGGATGGACAGCCTAGGACTTCGCAGACACCCCATGGCCAGCAAATGGGAGGCCATTATGACTGACTTACACACTGATATACCTGATGCTTCCACATCACCAGATGTCCAGCTGACCTGTGGTGGAGAGATGGGGGGGTTGGCGCCGAATACTATTGTGGCAGACTCATCTGACATGCCCGATTCAGATGCCTTGTGCCCCCAACCACCATCACCTCAAACTGCAGGGGTCACAGCGACGGATACATAAACTTGATTCAGTACTTAGATGGTACCAGTTGGTGTGATGCTAGGGCTAACATGATAGTTAATATATATTACTACTTTTTTGATGTTCCAGTTGTATTTATTTGGAATACTCCATTTTTTATATCTGATATTGCAAAATGTTGTCTCCTGTGTAAACTGCACACAATTACTTGATAGCGACTCTCCTTTATATTGATGCATCCACCTCGAAAGACTGTATAAATGCCTTCTGCCTGTTACTTCCAAGTCAACTCTACAGATAATGTGTTTGATGCTACCGGCCTGCACACTACACTACTGCCAGCACAGTTTGTCCTGATATTGATATACTTGACATCTCATAATGTACCATTGTCAGTCGGTATTGCGAATGTATTGTGTATTATGGCATTCACACTGCAAAAAAGCAGTAAAAAGATTTAAACAAAAAAATAAACCTAAGCTCAAACTCCTGGTAGGTATGGTGCAGAGCAGACAGGCTTAACTGAGTATCGATGCAGCACTCAAACAGCCTTAAAATAAAAATACTAACATAAGAAAAATCCCCCAAAAATTTTGAAAAATAGAGTATATTCTAATAAATAAAATGATTAAAACATCCAATAAAAAGAAGAGATATGAATTTTTAAAGTTTGAACTAAAACTAGCACCAAAAAGCACAAAGCGCCAACCGCCTTTAGGGCACAAGAGTGGGCTAAAGTCAAAAGTTAAGGCAGACCAAAATGAAGCCCTGGTTGGATATAGGGATCAGGTTTGTCCTGTTGGAAAGTTTATCTTCTGACTTAGAAATTTTTATGGAGGTAGAAAGTCTTCAGCAGGGACAGCCAGCCGACTGGATCCAAGGGATGGCTTTACGATGACAGGGAGCCGCTTTATGAGGTCTTGGAGTCGATAAGAGGCCGCTCGGAATCGGGCCCAGAGAAGCTGTCAATGAAGGTTCGCATTGCTCGGGAGCTGCTTGAGGGCGAGTCTGGTGAAGCTATTGGTCGAGTGCTGTTCGTCTTTGAATTCAGGTTTTCGGCATTGATGGTCAGCGTTGAGTCAAGTGCAGCTTTCAATTAGGCAGGGAGGAGTACACTATGACCACAACCAAGGGTCCAGGACCCTTGGACAGCACTTGGGGGTCAGGATTTACTTCCTCAGAAGCCAGTAGGGAGGACCAGGTCAAGTCCAGTTTGGCCTGGTCAGCTGGAAAGCAGGAAAAGGCCTCTTGAAGCTTGTTGTGTGCCTGTCACCCAAACAGGAGGTCAGCAAAGTGAACCTTGGAGTCACTTCTGGAGACTTGGGTTCAAGAGAAGCAGGCCCAATCTTTCTTCAGGTTCTTCAGATAGTGGGTGTCCATCTTCGGATTCTTCACAGGTCCAGGAATGTTCTGAGGAGGGGTTTTTGGGGTCAACATTTATGCCCCATTCTAGTCTGTGGATGGAGGGCAATCCTTCATCCACCACTAAACAATTTCTGGCCAGTTCTTTTACCCCCACTAGGTTTGGTGCCAGCCTGGCTAGAGAGAAAAAGGTAAGATGGACTTATGTGTGAGCTCCATCTGCCAGCGACAAGGTAGTTATCCTTTAAAGCTCAGGAAAGGGCTGGGCACTGCTACCCAGGCCATCCTGTCAGTGGAAGAGTCCACCAACCTGCAACCTGGTCATGTGACAGCTGGACACTGGCAGGAAAGCATTTTGGTTTTAGGAAACAAAACATTATAAGCAAACGATGGTTACCATTGATCTGATCTTGGAGTTGACCATAGACTGCTTTTTCAATGATCTTGCTGTTGAATGGTAGGTGACTGATGGGCAGGTAGTTTGCGAGGTCATCAGGGTCTAGTGTTAGTTTCCTTAGGAGTGCTAGGACCTTGCTTGTCTGGAGAGCTTCTAGGAAGATGCCTAGAGTGAAGGAGGCATCAACAATTGGAAAAAGGGGTAAGAGAGCGGACCCAGAGATAGCTATAATGAAGGGTGATGGGAAGATATCATCTTCAGGAGAAAAGGCTTTGAGGGTGTTTAGTATGTCAGCGAGATCTGAATGAGATAGGGATTTGAAGGCTGACCACTGAAGTATTCTTCAGGAAGGGGAGAGTGTAAGATATGAAGCAGGATTGGTGCTGTCGGTGTGCTGTCAGATCATTTGTAGTTTTTTTTACTGAAGAAGAGGCTGACAGCATTGTACTTTTCTGTGGAGCAAGGAATGGGTGGGTCCATCAAGGGGGCTGATGCAGTGCTTGATTGTCTTGAACAGCATTCTGGTTCTGTTGGCTTCTTCATTGATGGTGTTGGTATAGTAGTTTGCTTTGACTGATGTGTTGAGCTGTCTGCACGTTACGTGGAGGGACTTCAGTATCCAAGGGGACTTCAGTACCAAAAGAGGCCCACAGGACTTCTGTTTTTCAGTCAGTTCATTCTCATTCTGCCTCGCCCAATATAGGTTGAAATGCTCAAAGTTTGTGCTTGCCTTGAGTCTAAGACATGCAGTGATTCCAATCTTTGCAGTGAAATTGTCCGTTGAGACATCCTGTTAGTCAAGGATGTGAGAGTGTAGGAAACATTCTCAGAAATATAGCGCAGCTGAAACAAAACTTTTATTGCACCTTAGATTCTTTGGTTGCAAGATAGATTTCAAAGTAGTCTAGCCATCCACTTACGTGAGCGCCAAGTGGCAAAGGCACCCCATGTAGAATAAACCATTAAATCACTTCCAATGATAAAACTGTGAAATGTGAGAATGCAGAGGTGCCTGCCACGGCCTCTCTTATTGCAAAAGCATCAACAGTTATGGTGTAGAAATATTTACAGGATTGGAAGATAACTTTGTTAACAAAATGCATATCCATAGGAACAAACAGACATAGGCACAAATACAGACATGTCCACACAAACACAGAAACACACGTATACGCAGAAACTGAAAACACACATACACACTCATGTACCTCTTCTGATCGAAGAGGTAAATGAATGTGCGTGTGTGTTTTTATAGAATAGACTGTTGTAAATCTATCTATTCTAAGTCTCAAAAAAAGACATATCGAAACCTCAGACACTACAAAATCAAGTAGATAAACTCTGCCTCAACTTATGGAGACAATCCTCTGTCAGTCTGATTTACAAAGAGTCAAAAACGTCCACAGTAAAGCAAGGGCTTATCACAGTACAAAATGCATACTGCCTCTATTCCTAAATCCCTCACCATGCCACAATCTGACGTCGAGCAGGCGGCAACCTACTTCCACAGGCCAGATTTAATTGTAAGACTCTTGAAGGCTGACTGATTCAAGAGTTGAAGGAGCAACAATACTTGATAACATTCAAGGAAAAAACAGAGTAGTGGACTATTCAGAAGTCTTCCCGTCTCCTTACTAATTCACTGGGCTACGCACCCACCTAAAACCACACACTCCTGTCAATAGCAATCTGACACAGCCAATGATCAAATGTGATCACCAAATACAACATTTGATCAGGTTACAGCATCATCATCATCCAAGAAAAGAATAAGGGGCATATCTACAAGGGCTTTATCTCCGTTTTTCTGGCTTTAAAAGCCAGAAAAGCGGAGATAAAACTATCGCCCTATCAACAAGAGGGTGCTAACATGCATGATCGCATGTTAGCACCCTTTTTCCCTGACGCCCCCTTTGCATCTCTAATGAGATGCAAAGTGGGCGTCACTGGGCGTACCCCGGATGGACTGCCTTGCAAATATCGCTGATGTTCACATCGCAATATTTACAAGGCAGCCCATAGGATTTTAGCAGACGTTAGATTTTGGCGAAAACGGCCGTTTTCGCCAAAATCTAACATCTGCTAAAATCCTGACTTACCTATGTTAGACATAGGGGGTGGATTATGCTGATACGACCACAGGGTCGTATCAGCAAGGTTATCGCTGTTTTGCAGGGAACATCGCTGGTTTTCCAGTGATGTTCCCTGCAAAACGGCGATAACCTCGCTATCTCTGGAATTTTTATCGCCCTGGGGAAACGCATTGTTAATAACGCGCTACCAGGGCGATAAATACCAGAGATAGCCTGCGTTAGGGAATTCGTCGCTCAGCACGGCCAGCGATAATTATCGCTGGCCGTTGATAATATGCCCCTACATTTCTCTATCTTGCCCTCATCACTAACACCAGTGCTACAAAATGGCCGACATCAAAAGCCAGCTCTTTATAAGCTAAAATATTGAAATAAAATAAATACATACATCAACATCGTACTGACAATTTGCTTAGAATTATTGAAACTAATCGTGGACATTGTTTAACGGCAGCATGAGCATCCACCCACGATTGTCCTCACTCAGGGGTGGAAACTTGATGGCAATATGGGAAGGGTAGAGAGAGCAGGGGATATACTGCGTTTCTCCTTCCAATTATAGCGCGTTTTTTTCTCTTTAACTTGCCATGACATTGAAATTGTTTGCTGTAAATACTTCAACAGCAGTCTTTCGAGGGTCCAGGATGAAATTAAACACAGATTGCATCGTCCGTGTGCAATTGCAAACCGCCGTGGGAATGCCTTTTCCTGTCTGAGAAAATTGTAATTAATTAAGATGTAGCGTTGGATAAGAGTGTCTCCACCGGGGAATGAATGTTCAGTTATCGCAATGATCCGCAATTAAAATTATTTTTTGTTGACTAATCTCCCAAAAGCTTAGAGTAATGGACTTCCTATGCAGTGTTGTTGGTACTTCAAGTCTAATACGAAAAATGTATGCTTATCGAATTCTAGTTTGTGTTACCACCTTTGTGATACTGCATTTTCTTTAAGAAAAAAGGATGAAGCAGGTGGTATGTGTTGGCAGTTTTTCAAAAGCTGAATTCTTTCTTTGATAGCAGAATGAAAAGGAATAAAAACCTCGGGATATAGAAAGAATCCTCCCACATGCTCGAGCTAAGCACTGAACACCAATCCAAAGGAAGGACCTTTAAGTTCAGAGGATTGTGCAAGAAAAATGCTATGCTGAGACACACATCGCTAATTGTGTGATTTATTTATTTTCTAAAGTGCATGTTTACCACTGCAAGCTTGCAGGAACTAACTAACTGGAGTAAAAATACAAAATATTAGGTAAAAAGACGCAAACTCCCTCTACAAACAGGCACAATTTTATCCATTTATTTTTTTACCAAAATGTCCGGTGAGTGGTCTAATGCTTAAGAATAGGGAGAAAATAGCTCTACGGTTGAGATGAAGCGGTACTAAATCCACAGTTGCAAAATGGGTTTTCTTGAACTCAGACATCTTCAGAAAGTTTTCAGACAACAATCACGCTGGCTTTCTCAGTCTCTCTTCACAATTTCTCTTTCTTTTCAATAGGTCGGCAGCCTTATATGATTCTAACAAACAAAACATATACAGTCACAGTTGTAAGACACTAATTCGAGGTCTTCATGGTAAGTGTACAATTTACACTGTGGTGTAGTGGCTAGGTCTACACGCTGGATGTAATATTTTTGGCATACAATATAGTGGGGGTATACCAAATGTGCATTTTCTTTAAACGGCTAAAATCTATTCAGGCAATGACATGTTTATTCCCCTGGAACAGTGTTTATTTCGAACTAGCCAAAAAGTGAAAGATGTGTCAATGTAAATGTTGAGGCAAGGTTGTTGGATTAATATTCAGATATATTATTTTACACTTCCGTAAATTTAATCGTCATGACTTTGTACTGTACTTTTTATCTGAGTAAGAGGGATTATTTGTCGTGGCTGTCAATTTAAAATATTAGCGTTTAAAAGCCAAAAATGCCCTATGAATTATTGTCAAATTGCATACTTCCAACATTTTCCACTGAGGTAGTAGAGTGTTGTAGTCGATTAAAATAATTGACTACTAATTATGTATGTTAGAAGGCCTTTGGGAGAACAATCTGCAAGTTTTGGACAAAAATCATAGAACATAGAACAAAGTTATGTACATGCTAAATTAATCTGACTTTGTGGAGTTTAGGAATTTCATTAGGATGCTCATAACAGGTGACCAATATCATCAGCTGTTACCTTCAAACGGCCTCATACCCTCACCAATCAATGAGTTGATATTCACTTGCCTCACAATACTTCAAGTTTCCTAGCAGTGTCAAAAATAGCTATGTAAGTCTCCAACATGCAAACCTAACATTTTTAGGGAGCCGAGTTTACCTTTAATCCCTGTCAATGTGAATTAAATCAAAGACATAGCACTGTTATTGCCCTTGTGTCAGGCTCTCTTAATGTATATTCATGTCTTTTTGAGTGAATCCTTTCAATAGCTTTTGGCACAAATTAGCACCATACATACCAATTAAACTATGTGGTGGGCTGTTGGTTCCTTGAGACCAACACATGGATGGATAATGACATAAACTGTGTTCTTTTCAGTAGCCAGCATCTTTATAAGGTCCTCTCTTGGGGAGGCAAATTGTTTACAACCATACACAACATTATGTTGATACAAAATATGGGGGCATATTATCAAGGGCCTTATCTCTGCTTTTTTGGCTTTAAAAGCCAAAAAAGTGGAGATAATGTTTTCGCCCTATTTGCAAGCCGGTGCTAACATGCATTAGCGCATGTTAGCAGCCGTTTTGCCGACGCCTCGCTTTGTATTGAGATGCAAAGTGGGCGTCATTGGGCGTACCCCTGACGGACTACCTTGTTAAATATCGCTAAATGCACATCGCGATATTTACAAGGTGGCCCCAGGATTTTAGCAGACGTTAGTTTTTGCCGAAAACTAACGTCTGCTAAAATTCTGACTTACCTATACCTGTCATTGGGGGTGGATTATGCTGATACGACCACAGGGTCGTATCAGCAAGGTTATCGACGTTTTCCATGGAACATCACTGGAAAACCAGCGTTGTTCCATGGGAAACGGCGATATCCCCGCTATCGCTGGAATTTTTATCGCCTCGGTGATACGCGTTGTTGATAACGCGCTAACCGGGCGATAAATTCCAGCGATAGACGGCGATAAATAAAAAAGCGCTAAGCGCGCTTTGCGATATTTATCGCCGTCTATTGTTAATATGCCCCATGCTTTTGTGTCTAATATCTGCAGACACAACTCGAAAATTCATGAACAGTAAAGAAAGTAAATAAAACTTTGAATATAAATACAAAAAGAAAGGTATAAATATAATATAAAATATAAAAATAAAAGAGTAGATCTTAGAAAAGCCTTTGTGTTTAAAGAGACAGGTTAGAGATTGTTGCGGCAGATAGATAGCAGCATATCTGTCAGCACTTTAGAGATACTAATAAAGACAGCATTACCAATGTCAGTAAAATGTACACCATCTCTGTGGAACAGACCAGGATTATTTAAATTAAACTGTTATGAAAAATTTTGCTAAACTGGTAATCTCCAAAATGTTCAGTTATGACATGATTAACATTGCAACAAGCATGTTCAATCTTCTGTTTGTATAGTGGGTTGCACTTGGAAGTGTAGAGATACTTCTGACTTTGGGGAATGTAAGTAAAAAATTAATTGAGTGTTTGAATGTATAGTATGTAAAGAGTTGATATCGTCATTACAATTCAAAAGTGGGAAATTAGAATGTGTTCAACATCATTATCTCCCCCAAGTAAAATAATGACATGATGAAGGAGTTGACTGGACATATCCTGTAATGCTGTCACCAGTGTTCTCCATCTATTACCATATAGTTTCAAACACATAATGTTAGCTCCTTCGCAGCTCAAATCTCTTTCCAGTCTATACTGTTGTGCATACTACTGTACTCATCACACCCAGGAATCTCCACAAATACAATCATCAGCAGAACTAGAAAAGTCATCCTCACTGCTCTAGGAAAAAAAAGAAAATGCTGTCAAATGTGTACCCAGAAAAAACAAGTGGTGGCAAATTCAGGTAAACGTGACTGGCTAAAAAATTCTCATGCAATTACTTTCATTTACTTAGAATATGGTTGTTCATAAGGTTTTTATTATTTGATGTAAGACATTATCGTCATTGTGTTATGTTTGCTAAACCTGTTAAATATATTAAATAAAATGCCCCCTGCTTTACAGTATAAGGATATTGCAAGTCACCTTGGTGTCCCAAAACTATACAGTCAATGGAGGCTGAAGACCAGGTTCCCTTATAAGGTTATGTAACTCTGAGGAGACTTGTAATATCCTTAAAATGTACAGCAGAGGGTATTTTATTCCTTATAATACATGGACACATCATCAACCTTCCTGCAAACACTTAGATCTTTGATGTCTTTCTCCTTCACATGAAAGAGTATGGTTGCAGGTAAAAAAATAAAAGTGGCTCTAATGTGAAATTCAGCACACATAAAAAGCAATTAGTAATTTGTTGCAAAAGCATATTAGGATCAGTTTAATGCAAAACAGAGTAAAACAAAGTGACGATGCTCAGATTGTGCTTAAAAATGCAGAGAGATTTTATTTTTCATGGCCTTTAGTGCACAAAAAATGAACATGTTGTCATAGAGATCTCCTTTCTGTTCATCATTGCTTGGTTTAGAAAAACAGACCATAAGAATGCAAAGCCAGTTTTCGTTGCCGTGCTGTTAAACTGCAGTTGCAATTAATTATACTCCATCACCTGCCTATTACCTTGGCTGCTGGCTGTGGCAGGTGGCATTATGATGTTAGAACTCAAATGTAATAAGGTTTTGACAGCTATGTCATTTCCCTATTTTCAGGTGACTGGAGACATCATTCAGAGGTTGCCTTTTGCTTGGACCCTGCTTGATGGATCACCTTGAAATGGTCCACGAAGGAGATGAAGTGAATTTACTTTTTTGGTAAGTTTTGTGAACATTGTTCAAACAGCACCAAAGTTATGAGCGAAACAAAAAAAACGCTCTTCCTATGGAAACTGTGACCTAACTATAATTACACAGTGGTGACCACCACTATGTCATTAAGATATCCAGCAGGGTCAAAATGTGTCAGGTCTCTCAATGGCACAAAAAATAAAGCATTAAGATTGGAATACTGGAGTGGCTCTTACTTTTATTTTCCATGGAATATGAAGTTTTCTTGGACATCAAACTGGGGAATGGGTATCCCACGTAAGAGCCCCATCCACCAGCAGTGGTGACTCTCCATTTCCAAAACAAAGGGAGTATATTCTATGTATCTCTAAATATCAAGAACTATATATCTATATCTATATATAAATATATATTTATATATATAAATATGTATATAGATATATATGTGTATATATATATCTATATATAAATAGATATATACCTATATATATCTATAACAATATATATATATATATATATATATATATATATATATATATATATATATATATATATATATATATATATATATATAGTACCTACTGGCGGTCGCCAGTAGGTAGATATAGTTAGGACCTTGTTTCTATTCAAAAAGCGGTTTTTCTTTTGCCAATATCTTTGGTGCTGTTTGACGAATCTTCGCAAAAGTTGCAAAACTAATGGGGCGCTCCGGTCAGCCCCTGTCTTGAAAGTTTCGGGGTGATTCGTCATGCGGGGGCCGAGAAAAGGGGGTCCCAAAACACGTTTTCCACATGTTAATTTTCATAGGAAACTTTAGACAAGGCTACAGCCCGAACTGCTGAATGGAATTACACCAAATTTGGCAAAAAGGTAGCTCTTGGTTCAGAAAGCGCCCTTTTTTAAATGGTGTAAATCCGTTCAGTAATTTCAGAGAAATTAGAAAAAGAAAAATATTGATATCTGAGCACCGAGGAGGGTTCGCGAACCCTCCCGGGCACGAGCTTCACTCTGATTGGCTGTCAACATTCCAAACCAGGAAGTGTTGGCAGCCATCTTGTGACTCAGTAGAACCGAGTCACAAGAAAACAGTGAAACAGAGGTTAAAAAACAAGAAAAGGGGCTGGGTAGAAAGACCCTGACCCCCTAGGCCTGCTCAGGGGGTCCCACAGGGAACCCTAGGGCCCAAAAAAGCATTTAAATAACAAATAAAAAATAGGTAGAATTCGCGCTAGGTGCACGAATCCTGCCGAAAATTTTTAAAAAACGAAGCGCGGACTCCTGCGCTTCTTACTATAAAAGCCCCAGAGTGGGCCAGGTCCTGGGGGCAATATAAAATTAGGGTGTGGGGGCCAGCGGGGGCCCCCACAGCCCCGGGGACCGCCACCTCCCCGGGGCTTATTAAATTGTATGTGGGGGCACGCGCCCCCCCGCAGCCCTGGGGACTGCCACCTCCCCGGGGCTCTGGTTCTTTTTTTTAAAAAAAAGATGTGTGGGGGCAAGAGCCCCCCCCACTCGCCCCGGGGACCACCTCCTCCCCGGGGCACATACTGATTTAAATGTGGGGATCTGTAGCTAACCCCCGGCCCCGGGGACCACCACCTCCCCGGGGCTATGTAAATTAAGGGAGGGGGGCCGCGCGGACCCCCTCCAGGAGCCCTTGATGGCCCTGGGGACCGCCACCCCCCAGGGCCGGCTCCTGCAATGTCCCGGGTTGCCCACCCCCGGGACATTGCCATTTGCTATGGCAGGGCGGGAGCACGGCTCCCGCCCTGTCACAGCAAACTCTGCTTTGCTTGATTGAAGCGAGAGCAGGAAAACCTGCTCTCGCTTCAATGAAGCAAAGCAGGATTGCTTTTGAGCAAGGGGAGCTGCATGTCAGCAGCTCCCCTTGCTCAAAAGCAATGCCGGCTCCCACAGGACGCGGGGAGCCAGCGGGACCGTGGGGGCATTGGGGCTCCCCCCATGATCCCCAACGCAAAGGGCCGGCCCCGGGGGATGGGATCCCCAGGGCCAGGAGTGGCCTGGGAGGGGGGCCACACGGCCACCCTCCTCTTTAATTTAAAAAAAAGAATGGCCGGGCCCCAGGGGATGGGGTCCCAGGGGCCAAAATCGGCCTGGGGAGGGGGGCCACGCGGCCCCTCCTCAATTAAAAATGTATTAAAAATGGCCAAGCCCCGGGGGGATGGGGTCCCCGGGGCCAATAGTGGCCAAGGGAAGGGGGCCACGTGGCCCCCTTCCCTTAAATTATTTAATTAAAAAGAGGCCATGCCCTGGGGGATGGGGTTCCCAGGGCCAACAGTGGCCATGCGGCCCCCTTCCCTATAAATATATTTTTTAAAAGGAGGCCATGCCCCGGGGGATGGGGTCCCCGGGGCCAAAATTGGCCTCGGGAGGGGGGCCGTGCGGCCCCCTTCCCGTTTTTTGTTTTTTTTTACAAAAAAGGGGTCAGGCCCTGGGGGATGGGGTCCCCAGGGCCCCAAAAAGAGTAAAAGAAGGGGGGCCACGCAGCCCCCCTTCTAAAAAATAAATAAAATAAAAAAGCCGGCATCACGCCGGAGGCCCCTCCCCCTCCCTTCACCACTGTGCAAACGCGCCCCCTGGCGCATTGTAAGTTTGGAAATTAAGTCCCAATGAATACTGAGGGTCCCTGGGGGCCAACTAGCCCACCAGGTACCTCCAGTATGGGCCACAGTACTGCATTGCGGAGAGGTGGTCCGAGGCCACACCCCTTTTTACACCTCTCTGCAACGCAGCTCTGTGGCGCTTACTGGAGGTACCTGGTGGGCTAGTTGGCCCCCAGGGACCCTCAGGATTTAAGGGGACTTAATTAATTCCCCAACTTACAACGCGCCAGGGGGCGCGTTTGCTCAGTGGTGCAGGGAGGGGGCGAGGCCTGATATAACAAGTGTGCAAACACACCCCCTGGCGCGTTGTAAATTGGGGGATTAAGTACCCTTCAATCCTGCGGGTCGCTGGGGGCCAACTAGCCCACCAGGTACCTCCAGTAAGCGCCACAGAGCTGCGATGCAGAGAGGTGGTCCGAGACCATGCCCCTTTTTACACCACTCTGCAAAAGCGGCTTCTGGTGCACTGCTGGTGGGGTGATGAGGTCCTCTTGTGTCCTGAGGACCTCAGGACACAAGTGGACTTCATCCTCCAAGCAGCAGTGCGCCAGGAGCAGCGTTTGCAGAGTGGTGGAGTTACTTAATCCCTCAACCCAGAACACGCCAGGAGGTGCGCCTGCAGAGTGGTGGAGAAAGGGGGCGTGGCCTGTGTCCACCTCTCAGCAATCCCACTGTGTGGGGCTTACTGGAGGTAAGAGGTAGGCTAGTTGGCCCCTAAAGGACCCCCAGCAGTGAAGGGGACTTCAATCCCCATCCAAGAGCACGCCAGGGAGCGCGTTTGCACAGTGGTGGGCAAAGGGGGCGTGGCCTGCTATAAGAACTTAGCAATCATGCTTTTGTGTCTAATATCTGCAGACACAACTCGAAAATTCATGAACAGTAAAGAAAGTAAATAAAACTTTGAATATAAATACAAAAAGAAAGGTATAAATATAATATAAAATATAAAAATAAAAGAGTAGATCTTAGAAAAGCCTTTGTGTTTAAAGAGACAGGTTAGAGATTGTTGCGGCAGATAGATAGCAGCATATCTGTCAGCACTTTAGAGATACTAATAAAGACAGCATTACCAATGTCAGTAAAATGTACACCATCTCTGTGGAACAGACCAGGATTATTTAAATTAAACTGTTATGAAAAATTTTGCTAAACTGGTAATCTCCAAAATGTTCAGTTATGACATGATTAACATTGCAACAAGCATGTTCAATCTTCTGTTTGTATAGTGGGTTGCACTTGGAAGTGTAGAGATACTTCTGACTTTGGGGAATGTAAGTAAAAAATTGATTGAGTGTTTGAATGTATAGTATGTAAAGAGTTGATATCGTCATTACAATTCAAAAGTGGGAAATTAGAATATGTTCAACATCATTATCTCCCCCAAGTAAAATAATGACATGATGAAGGAGTTGACTGGACATATCCTGTAATGCTGTCACCAGTGTTCTCCATCTATTACCATATAGTTTCAAACACATAATGTTAGCTCCTTCGCAGCTCAAATCTCTTTCCAGTCTATACTGTTGTGCATACTACTGTACTCATCACACCCAGGAATCTCCACAAATACAACCATCAGCAGAACTAGAAAAGTCATCCTCACTGCTCTAGGAAAAAAAGAAAATGCTGTCAAATGTGTACCCAGAAAAAACAAGTGGTGGCAAATTCAGGTAAACGTGACTGGCTAAAAAATTCTCATGCAATTACTTTCATTTACTTAGAATATGGTTGTTCATAAGGTTTTTATTATTTGATGTAAGACATTATCGTCATTGTGTTATGTTTGCTAAACCTGTTAAATATTTTAAATAAAATGCCCCCTGCTTTACAGTATAAGGATATTGCAAGTCACCTTGGTGTCCCAAAACTATACAGTCAATGGAGGCTGAAGACCAGGTTCCCTTATAAGGTTATGTAACTCTGAGGAGACTTGTAATATCCTTAAAATGTACAGCAGAGGGTATTTTATTCCTTATAATACATGGACACATCATCAACCTTCCTGCAAACACTTAGATCTTTGATGTCTTTCTCCTTCACATGAAAGAGTATGGTTGCAGGTAAAAAAATAAAAGTGGCTCTAATGTGAAATTCAGCACACATAAAAAGCAATTAGTAATTTGTTGCAAAAGCATATTAGGATCAGTTTAATGCAAAACAGAGTAAAACAAAGTGACGATGCTCAGATTGTGCTTAAAAATGCAGAGAGATTTTATTTTTCATGGCCTTTAGTGCACAAAAAATGAACATGTTGTCATAGAGATCTCCTTTCTGTTCATCATTGCTTGGTTTAGAAAAACAGACCATAAGAATGCAAAGCCAGTTTTCGTTGCCGTGCTGTTAAACTGCAGTTGCAATTAATTATACTCCATCACCTGCCTATTACCTTGGCTGCTGGCTGTGGCAGGTGGCATTATGATGTTAGAACTCAAATGTAATAAGGTTTTGACAGCTATGTCATTTCCCTATTTTCAGGTGACTGGAGACATCATTCAGAGGTTGCCTTTTGCTTGGACCCTGCTTGATGGATCACCTTGAAATGGTCCACGAAGGAGATGAAGTGAATTTACTTTTTTTGTTAAGTTTTGTGAACATTGTTCAAACAGCACCAAAGTTATGAGCGAAACAAAAAAAAACGCTCTTCCTATGGAAACTGTGACCTAACTATAATTACACAGTGGTGACCACCACTATGTCATTAAGATATCCAGCAGGGTCAAAATGTGTCAGGTCTCTCAATGGCACAAAAAATAAAGCATTAAGATTGGAATACTGGAGTGGCTCTTACTTTTATTTTCCATGGAATATGAAGTTTTCTTGGACATCAAACTGGGGAATGGGTATCCCACGTAAGAGCCCCATCCACCAGCAGTGGTGACTCTCCATTTCCAAAACAAAGGGAGTATATTCTATGTATCTCTAAATATCAAGAACTATATATCTATATCTATATATAAATATATATTTATATATATAAATATGTATATAGATATATATGTGTATATATATCTATATATAAATAGATATATACCTATATATATCTATAACAATATATATATATATATATATATATATATATATATATATATATATATATATATATATATATATATTACCTACTGGCAGTCGCCAGTAGGTAGATATAGTTAGGACCTTGTTTCTATTCAAAAAGCGGTTTTTCTTTTGCCAATATCTTTGGTGCTGTTTGACGAATCTTCGCAAAATTTGCAAAACTAATGGGGCGCTCCGGTCAGCCCCTGTCTTGAAAGTTTCGGGGTGATTCGTCATGCGGGGGCCGAGAAAAAGGGGGGTCCCAAAACACGTTTTCCACATGTTAATTTTCATAGGAAACTTTAGACAAGGCTACAGCCCGAACTGCTGAATGGAATTACACCAAATTTGGCAAAAAGGTAGCTCTTGGTTCAGAAAGCGCCCTTTTTTTAAATGGTGTAAATCCGTTCAGTAATTTCAGAGAAATTAGAAAAAGAAAAATATTGATATCTGAGCACCGAGGAGGGTTCGCGAACCCTCCCGGGCACGAGCTTCACTCTGATTGGCTGTCAACATTCCAAACCAGGAAGTGTTGGCAGCCATCTTGTGACTCAGTAGAACCGAGTCACAAGAAAACAGTGAAACAGAGGTTAAAAAACAAGAAAAGGGGCTGGGTAGAAAGACCCTGACCCCTAGGCCTGCTCAGGGGTCCCACAGGGAACCCTAGGGCCCAAAAAAGCATTTAAATAAAAAATAAAAAATAGGTAGAATTCGCGCTAGGTGCACGAATCCTGCCGAAATTTTTAAAAAAACGAAGCGTGGACTCCTGCGCTTCTTACTATAAAAGCCCCAGAGTGGGCCAGGTCCTGGGGCAATATAAAATTAGGGTGTGGGGGCCAGCGGGGGCAACACAGCCCCGGGGACCGCCACCTCCCCGGGGCTTATTAAATTGTATGTGGGGGCACGCGCCTCCCCGCAGCCCTGGGGACTGCCACCTCCCCGGGGCTCTGGTTCTTTTTTAAAAAGATGTGTGGGGGCAAGAGCCCCCCACTCGCCCCGGGGACCACCTCCTCCCCGGGGCACATACTGATTTAAATGTGGGGATCTGTAGCTAACCCCCGGCCCCGGGGACCACCACCTCCCCGGGGCTATGTAAATTAAGGGAGGGGGCCGCGCGGCCCCCCTCCAGGAGCCCTTGATGGCCCTGGGGACCGCCACCCCCCAGGGCCGGCTCCTGCAATGTCCCGGGTTGCCCACCCCCGGGACATTGCCATTTGCTATGGCAGGGCGGGAGCACGGCTCCCGCCCTGTCACAGCAAACTCTGCTTTGCTTGATTGAAGCGAGAGCAGGAAAACCTGCTCTCGCTTCAATGAAGCAAAGCAGGATTGCTTTTGAGCAAGGGGAGCTGCATGTCAGCAGCTCCCCTTGCTCAAAAGCAATGACGGCTCCCACAGGACGCGGGGAGCCAGCGGGACCGTGGGGGCATTGGGGCTCCCCCCATGGTCCCCAACGCAAAGGGCCGGCCCCGGGGGATGGGATCCCCAGGGCCAGGAGTGGCCTGGGAGGGGGGCCACACGGCCACCCTCCTCTTTAATTTAAAAAAAAGAATGGCCGGGCCCCAGGGGATGGGGTCCCCGGGGCCAAAATCGGCCTGGGGAGGGGGGGCCACGCGGCCCCCTCCTCAATTAAAAATGTATTAAAAATGGCCAAGCCCCGGGGGGATGGGGTCCCCGGGGCCAATAGTGGCCAAGGGAAGGGGGCCACGTGGCCCCCCTTCCCTTAAATTATTTAATTAAAAAAGAGGCCATGCCCTGGGGGATGGGGTTCCCAGGGCCAAAAGTGGCCATGCGGCCCCCCTTCCCTATAAATATATTTTTTAAAAGGAGGCCATGCCCCGGGGGATGGGGTCCCCGGGGCCAAAATTGGCCTCGGGAGGGGGGCCGTGCGGCCCCCTTCCCGTTTTTTGTTTTTTTTTACAAAAAAGGGGTCAGGCCCTAGGGGATGGGGTCCCCAGGGCCCCAAAAAGAGTAAAAGAAGGGGGGCCACGCAGCCCCCCTTCTAAAAAATAAATAAAATAAAAAAGCCGGCATCACGCCGGAGGCCCCGCCCCCTCCCTTCACCACTGTGCAAACGCGCCCCCTGGCGCATTGTAAGTTTGGAAATTAAGTCCCAATGAATACTGAGGGTCCCTGGGGGCCAACTAGCCCACCAGGTACCTCCAGTATGGGCCACAGTACTGCATTGCGGAGAGGTGGTCCGAGGCCACACCCCTTTTTACACCTCTCTGCAACGCAGCTCTGTGGCGCTTACTGGAGGTACCTGGTGGGCTAGTTGGCCCCCAGGGACCCTCAGGATTTAAGGGGACTTAATTAATTCCCCAACTTACAACGCGCCAGGGGCGCGTTTGCTCAGTGGTGCAGGGAGGGGCGAGGCCTGATATAACAAGTGTGCAAACACACCCCTGGCGCGTTGTAAATTGGGGGATTAAGTACCCTTCAATCCTGCGGGTCCCTGGGGGCCAACTAGCCCACCAGGTACCTCCAGTAAGCGCCACAGAGCTGCGATGCAGAGAGGTGGTCCGAGACCATGCCCCTTTTTACACCACTCTGCAAAAGCGGCTTCTGGTGCACTGCTGGTGGGGTGATGAGGTCCTCTTGTGTCCTGAGGACCTCAGGACACAAGTGGACTTCATCCTCCAAGCAGCAGTGCGCCAGGAGCAGCGTTTGCAGAGTGGTGGAGTTACTTAATCCCTCAACCCAGAACACGCCAGGAGGTGCGCCTGCAGAGTGGTGGAGAAAGGGGGCGTGGCCTGTGTCCACCTCTCAGCAATCCCACTGTGTGGGGCTTACTGGAGGTAAGAGGTAGGCTAGTTGGCCCCTAAAGGACCCCCAGCAGTGAAGGGGACTTCAATCCCCATCCAAGAGCACGCCAGGGAGCGCGTTTGCACAGTGGTGGGCAAAGGGGGCGTGGCCTGCTATAAGAACTTAGCAATCCTGCTGTGTAGGACTTACTGGAGGTAATAGGAGGGGTAGTTGGCCCCCAGGGAGGACCTTGGGGGCCAACTACCCCTCTTGTTACCTCCAGTAAGTCCCACACAGTGGGATTGCTAAGACGTCTTCGGAGGCCATGCCACTTTTTCTCCACCACTCCGCAAACGCACCTCCTGACAGACTACCGGATGGGGGATGAAGTCAAATTTTCTCCTGAGGGACTTTGGGGGCCAAGAAGCCCTCCTGGTACTTCCTGTAAGTCCTACACAGCGGAATTCATGAGTGCTGGTCGGAGGCCCAGCACCCTTTCTCCACCACTCTGCAAACATGACTACTACTTAAAGAAGCATCTTTCTGCACCTCTGACTTAGAGGTAGTTTTAATCCCCCTGCCCTATTATATACTAGGGCCTTACACGGGAGGTCATGCCAATCACAGGGGTACCCCAACCCATAGTGTACCCTAGTGTATGTAGGTCTTTTCACTGTATTCTAAGTGTCTTTTAGCATAGCACTGGCTCCGGGCCTGGTTAGTCAGAGTCAGTTACCACCAGTACCAGTCAGCAAAAAGTTGGGGGCACAGGATGACTTTGCAACATGGCCTCTTTCTACACCTCTGTTGGTTCTTTCTGCATATCTCTTGCTTCTTTCTGCACCTTTCTTTGTCTTTCTGGACTTCTGTTGCCTCTTTCTGCATTTCTCTTGCTTCTTTCTGCGCCTTTCTTACTCTTTCTGCACATGTCCTACCTCTGTAGGCATAGTTAGTAATTAGCATTTAAAAAACTTTTGAAATTCACTGAAAAAAACCATAGGTTTGAGGGACGTTATAGTTAGAAATTAGCATTTAAAAAACCTTTGAAATTCACTGAAAAAACCATAGGTTTCAGGGACGTTATAGTTAGTTGGACATTTCACTCGTACAAAACCAGTGAAATTCGGTCGTTATAGTTAGTTCAGCTAACTATAACTCGCGCCCCCGCAATGCACAGCTGATGACGTCACATATTACATCATTCATGACATGGTCAGTGACATCACTGATGACATCACTGATGACATCTCAAATGACATCACTGATGACATCATCCAGTGACTGTGTGTTTCTGAAAAGTTTAAGTATGTTTTATATATATATATGCCAAGATGTATTGAAGAATGATTGGGTTTATAAGTGTCTGAATATATCATTTAGTAGGTGTGTGACTGTCTGTATAAGTGAGTGATTAAATATGTGTTAGTGAATGCATGGGTTAGTGACTAAACTGTGTAAATGTCTATCAGTCTGTCAGTTGGTGTGTAAGCGGTTGCATTGGTTGGTGAGTAGCTACATAAGTGTCTATTGGGTTATTGATTGGTTGTCTGAGTATCTGTGTGGGTGCCTGAGTGTCTGTGTGGGTGGGTGAGGGGTGTGTGACTCTGTGCATAGATGTGTGAGTGGGTGATTCACTGGGTGTATGGGTTCAAGAGTGCGTCTGTGAGGGGCTGGATGACAACCAATCAATAACCCAATGTAAACGTGGGAGATGGGCGCATGTTTAGCAACAAAGGTAGTATAGCATTACACCAAGAGAGGTGGTATGCGTTCTAACGGCTACAGTAACTGTGGGACTGCAGATTTTGGGCAAGGTGTACTGGAGAGAAGTGAATTCCATGGGCAGCTGATCACGTTACGATCACATAAAAACAAACCCAGTGAGTGTGGAACTTAATGCTAAACCCACTCAGATCGAATCTGAAAGTGCGCATAGCTGGAGGAGGCGGGTATCAGGTCAGCGTACACTTGACAGATGTTTCTAGTTAGGACCGTCATGTCTGTTCTCAAGTTAAACCGAACTTATAATTAGATATGTATGTGCGCAGCCAAAGACGTTTAATGCACTAGTCGAAATAAGTTGTGCAAGCTGGAAAAGCACAAGTCAAACCACTTCAAACTCTAGGAGCTATTAAAGCAGCCATCATGACTTCAAATTCGAGGAGATAAACAGTTTTTCTTCGAAAGACTTAACACTGTGGACTGGGGCCTGTAGCCATCCTCACCCATCAACATTAAACTCTAGGAGTTATACAGTCACTTTTGTATCGTCTTCAAACTTTGGGAGTTATACAATACCTCCTTTCCCGCGTTGAAAGTCTAGGATCTATACAAACACCCCTCTCCAAACTTTAAACTGCAGGAGCTATGCAAACGCCTCTTTCCCACCTTTCATGTGAGTTATACTATTACCCACCGCCCTCCCCGACATCAAACTGTAGGAGCCTCATTTCCCGATTTCAAAATCTAGGAGTTATACAAGCACATATCTCCAAATGTTAAATTCCAAGAGCTACACAAGCGACCGAATCCCGACTTCAAACCGCAGGAGCTATACAACTGTCCCTCTCCCGACTTTAAACTCCAAGAGCTATAAAAGCACCCAGCTCCTAAATGTACACTGTAGGAGCTATGTAAGCATCCCTCATCCAAATATCTTTAGCAGTAGCGTAGCCAGTGTGTCATGGCCCTACTGCAAGGAATAAAATGCCCTCTTGGCTGCTGCTTGAATTATAAAATACAACAATAAGAAGGGTTCAGTGGGCCCCTTAGACTTGGGTCCACGGTGCCACTGCACCTGCTTCACCACTACGCCACTGATATGAAAGTGTTTTATAGGAAACATTGCCTGTTGCAAACAAAAACACGGCACAGTGCTCTATGGGCGTATGAACACCACAGATCGTTCTCAGCAAACACACACACATTTATACACAAAGTAGTGCAGACGCAAATGCACATCTGTGTAGCACGCGTGCTTGCAACATCTTCACAACCTGTGCCTGCAAGCCTCTTTTCTGGTTATCTTCACAGAGTCTTTTATCCTCCTGTACTTCATGGATACTTGGCGAGACCTTCCTTTATAGTGAAAACGCGTCTAACTAAGCTGCCAAGAGGCCGTCCTAGTCAGCAGCGTTCAAAGCAGTACACGAGCCATGCATCCCATTTCTCCCTCCCCACCGCGCCCTTAACTGAGGCAGTTGGAGTTTGGAGAAGTCTGGATTGGGTAAAATGTCAATGCCGCCAGTGACACTTGTTTTAGTGGAGCCGGAGCACACCATGAAGCCAAGAATGGTTATTGTGTGACCCCTGGTTTGCCCTTTTCTTTAGGCAAACTCAAAACAGCGCATTTGTTTCCATATTTCAGGATCCAGAGTGCATCCAGACTTTCGAGCAGTGCTTATGATTGTGTTTTGAAACTTGCCTCTTTGCTGTGGCAGCTGTTTCTGTCCATGAACACTGGGGCAAGCAGCACCCTCTTTTACTGTCTGCACTGACTCTCGGAGAACTGGCCGCATGCAGGGGTTCGAGTCAGCTGTGATAACTGCAGGGTGCCGGCTCCAGCACCACACAGGAGCTGCGGCAGCCGAAACACGGAGCGGTGTAAACAGCCGTCGCCCCCGTTCCGCATACTCCGAGCGGCGGGGTACAGCTGAGCACTCCCGGGGCCGACCCAGTCGAAAACTTGAGACCGCATATGATTAGGGACCTAGGGCGACTCACACCGACAGCGTTTATCGCCCCAGGCACACTCCGACGTCCCAACTGCGTTTTTCCTGCAGTTCGCGCCTCCGCCACTCCGTGCCTGCGTCCACGGGCAGAAGTCAGCAAACTAACCCCAACTGCTGCTGTTGGTGGCAGTTACATTGCTTTTCACTCGATGCGAGGCACAAGATGGCTGCCAACACTTCCTGGTTTGGAGTGTTGGCAGCCAATTAGAGCCAAGCTCGTGCTGGGGAGGGTTAGGCTCCGCCCACATATATATATTTTCTCCTTTAATATCTTAAAAACTACTGAACAGATTTACACCATTTAAAAAAGGGCTCTTTCTGAACCAAGACCTACCTTTTTGCCAAATTTGGTGTAATTCCGTTCAGCAGTTCGGGCTGTAGCTTTGTCTAAAGTTTCCTATAGAAATTAACATGGGGAAAACGCGTTTTGGGACCCCCCTTTTTTCTCAGCCCCCATTTGACGAATCACCCCGAAACTTTCAAGACAGGAGCTGACCGGAGCGCTCCATTAGTTTTAAAAATTTCGCAAAAATTCGTCAAGCGACGCCAAAGTTATTGGGAAAACAAAAAACGCTTTTTGAATAGAAACGAGGTCCTAACTATAACTACCTACTGGCGACCGCCAGTAGGTAATATATATATATATAGGTGTGATCAAGGCAGTGAATGCCGAAACGCGTCGCAGCGTAATGGAGGAATAAAAGCTTTATTTCTTGAAATCTCCCCGTGTCGGTGTCCGGTCTTTGTGTGAGGAATCGGATGTGGCGTCATATATACATATATATATATATATATATATATATATATATATATATATATATATATATATATATATATATATATATATATATATATATATATATATATATATATATATATATATATATTATCTACTGGCGGTCGCCAGTAGATAGTTATAGTTACAACCTATTAGCCATAGGAAATCCGCGACATTCTATTTGAAATAACTCTCTTGCCGGTTGACGTATCTTCGTGAAATTTTCAAACTTTGTGGCCCGCTCCGGTCCGCTCCTACCCTGAAAGTCTCGGGGGATTCGTCAAGCGGGGGCCGAGAAAAAGGGGGTCCCAAAACGTGTTTTCCCCATGCACTTTTCCATAGGAAACTTTAGACACGGCTACAGCCCGAACTGCTGAACGGAATTACACCAAATTTGGCAAAGAGGTAGTTCTTGGTTCAGAAAGAACCCTTTTGTTAAATGGTGTAAATCCGTTCAGTAGTTGCTGAGAAAATGAAAAGTAAAAAGTTAGTGATATCTATGGCCGAGTAGGGTCCGCGTACCCTCAGCGCACCCTGCGCGCACCGTCCCGATCACGAGCTGCATGTTAATTGGCTGTCAGCTGGCTGTCAACATTCCGATTCAGGAAATGTTGGCAGCCATTTTGTCCCTCGGTAGAACCGAGGGACAGAAACAAGTGCGCAAAGCGCACAAAGGGGGCAGGGTAGAAACACCCTGACCCCCTAGGTTTGCTCAGGGGGTCCCACAAGGACCCCCTGGGCAAAAAAAAATAAAAAATTTTTTTTTTTAAATCGGCAGGATGCGCTCAGGGTGCGCGAATCCTGCCGAAAAAAAAAAAAATCGAAGCGCGGTCTCCTGCGCTCGATTGTAATTTGCCCCCGGGTGGCCCAAGTCCCGGGGGCATGGTGGGGGTTTAATTTTATGTGTGGGGGCCTCAAAGGGCCCCCAAGCCCCGGAGACCGCCACCCCCCGGGGCTTTCTTTTAGAAATGGTGCGGGAGGGCTCTGAGCCCTCCCGCAGCCCCGAGGACCACCACCTCCCGGGGCTTTTAAAAAAATTAAACAACCTGTGTGGGGGCTCCAGCCCACCCACACGCCCCAGGGACCGCCACCTCCCTGGGGCACTAACAAATTAAAATGGGGGTCCGTTTTGGACCCCTGAAGCCCCGGGGACCACCACCTCCCCGGGGCTGTGCTGATGTAGGGAGGGGGCCGCGCGGCCCCCCTCCTGGAGCCCTTGATGGCCCTGGGGACCGCCACCCCCAGGGCCGGCTCCTGCAGTGTCCCGGGTGCCTACCCCCGGGACACTGTAGTTTGCTATGGCAGGACAGGAGCCTCGCGGCTCCCGTCCTGCCATAGCAAACTGCTTTGGATATTGGAAGAGAGAGCAGGGAGGGGGCTGCGTGGCCTGAGGAGGGGGCCACGCAGCCCCCTCCCAAGAAAATAAAAAAAAGGCCATGCCCCGGGGGATGGGGTCCCCGGGGCCAATACAGGCCCAGGGAAGGGGGGCCACGCGGCCCCCTTCCCGTTTTTTTTTTTTTAATTAAATTAAAAAAAAGGGGTAAGGCCCTGGGGGATGGGGTCCCCAGGGCCCAAAAACAGGAAAAAGGAAGGGGGGCCACACAGCCCCCCTTCAGGGGACAAAAAAACAAAAAAAAACGATCGGGCCCGCAGGCCCCGCCCCCTTCCTTCACCACTCTGCAAACGCGCCCCCTGGCGCGTTTGCAGAGGGGGAACAAATTCCCCTTGAATACTGGGGGTCCCTGGGGGCCAACTAGCCCACCAGGAACCTCCAATATGCGCCAGGGGGCTGCGTTGCAGAGACGTGTAGAGAGGCCACACCCCTTTTTACACCTCTCTGCAACGCAGCTCTGTGGCGCTTTTTGGAGGTATATGGTGGGCTAGTTGGACTCCGGGGACCCTCAGGATTCAAGGGGACTTAATCCCCCAGCTTAAAACGCGCCACGGGGCGCGTTTGCACAGTGGTGAAAGTAGGGGCGGGGCTTCAGGTGACATGTGTGCAAACAGGCCCCGTGGCGCGTTTTAAGATGGGGAATTAAATCCCCTTCAATCCTGAGGGTCCCTGGGGGCCAACTAGCCCAACAGGTACATCCAGAAAGCGCCACAGAGCTGCGTTGCAGAGAGGTGTAAAAGGGGTGTGGCCTCTCTACACGTCTCTGCAACGCAGCCCCTGGCGCATATTGGAGGTTCCTGGTGGGCTAGTTGGCCCCTAGGGACCCTCAGGATTCAAGGGGACTTAATCCCCCAACTTAAAACGCGCCACGGGGCGCGTTTGCACAGATGTCACCTCAGGCCCCGCCCCTCCCTTCACCATTGTGGAAATATTCTTCTAAAATCATCCGAAATACGAATTCCGATTTACTCACCTGTTATCAGGAGAGACCTCAGTGCTGTATCTTTCAGCCCAGTACTGGTCCTGAAAAGTAATTTTAACCGTACTTACCAGTAACTTGAATTTCCTTCCATAGGCTAACATTGACTGGTTTCACTTGGAAATTCTTCTAAGTGTGAAGTTTTGGAACTTTAAAATATTCCTCTAAAATCAGCCGAAATACGAATTCCGATTTACTCACCTGTTATCAGGAGAGACCTCAGTGCTGCATCTTTCAGCCCAGTACTGGTCCTGAAAAGTAATTTTAACCGTACTTACCGGTAACTTGAATTTCCTTCATAGGCTAACATTGACTGGTTTCACTTGGAAATTCTTCTAAGTGTGGAGTTTTGGAACTTTAAAATATTCCTCTAAAATCAGCCGAAATACGAATTCCGATTTACTCACCTGTTATCAGGAGAGACCTCAGTGCTGCATCTTTCAGCCCAGTACTGATCCTCAAAAGTAATTTTAACCGTACTTACCAGTAACTTGAATTTCCTTCCATAGGATATCATTGCCTGCTTTTTGCTGAAAAAGTTTCTAAGTGTTGATTTTTGAAACATACAAATATTCCTCTAAAATCAGCCAAAATACGAATTCCGATTTACTCACCTGTTATAAGGAGAGACCTCAGTGCTGTATCTTTCAGCCCAGTACTGGTCCTGAAAAGTAATTTTAACCGTACTTACCAGTAACTTGAATTTCCTTCCATAGGCTAACATTGACTGGTTTCACTTGGAAATTCTTCGAAGTGTGGAGTTTTGGAACTTTAAAATATTCCTCTAAAATCAGCCGAAATACGAATTCCGATTTACTCACCTGTTATCAGGAGAGACCTCAGTGCTGCATCTTTCAGCCCAGTACTGATCCTCAAAAGTAATTTTAACCGTACTTACCAGTAACTTGAATTTCCTTCCATAGGATATCATTGCCTGCTTTTTGCTGAAAAAGTTTCTAAGTGTTGATTTTTGAAACATACAAATATTCCTCTAAAATCAGCCGAAATACGAATTCCGATTTACTCACCTGTTATAAGGAGAGACCTCAGTGCTGTATCTTTCAGCCCAGTACTGGTCCTGAAAAGTAATTTTAACCGTACTTACCAGTAACTTGAATTTCCTTCCATAGGCTAACATTGACTGGTTTCACTTGGAAATTCTTCTAAGTGTGGAGTTTTGGAACTTTAAAATATTCCTCTAACATCAGCCGAAATACGAATTCCGATTTACTCACCTGTTATCAGGAGAGACCTCAGTGCTGCATCTTTCAGCCCAGTACTAATCCTGAAAAG
This sequence comes from Calotriton arnoldi, assembly GCA_963921515.1. Taxonomy (NCBI): domain Eukaryota; kingdom Metazoa; phylum Chordata; class Amphibia; order Caudata; family Salamandridae; genus Calotriton; species Calotriton arnoldi. Next base: position 100,983 of record CAWUFW010008073.1, on the reverse strand, counting down.
TAATTTTAACCGTACTTACCAGTAACTTATATTTTCTTCCATAGGAATCCATTGTCTGGTTTTCAGCAAAAAGTTTCAAAGTGTTGATTTTTACAAACTACAAATATTCCTTAAAAATCACCTGTATGACTTAAACGCATTCTTTCAACTGTTTACATGAGATGCACCAGTGCTGGATCCAGGATCCAACACTGAGTAAGAAAAAGTAACGATAACAGTTTTTACCTGCTAAGTGAATTTCCTTCCATAGGATAACATTGGTGATTCTATGAGAAAAAGTTTCTCTGTGTCAACTTTTAAAATACAATATTATTCCTTAAAAATCACGACTGTAACCAAAACGCTTTTACTCAACTGTTTACAGGAGATGTACCAGGACTGAATCTAGGATCCAGTCCTGTGGTTAGAAAAGTAATCCATAAAGTAACTAATTGCATTTAACTAGAAATTCACATTGAGCTGAATGTTGCATTGTGTTTGAAAATGTGTTGCCCATTGCAACAACTGTAACTACTGTACTTAAAAGTCTATTGCCTATGTGCAAAGTATTTAAACTAAAGTAATTCATTCTGAGAAAGTATTTTTTGTAATGTAATGTATAATGTAATTACAATGTAATTTAAAAAATAAAATCTGTAAAAAAATTGTTTCTAAAAATGTAGTAAATCAGTATGAAAAAAATTAGTATAACAATTAATACATTTAAAAATTGTCATTTACAAAACCTTTGAAATTCACTGAAAAAACCGTAGGTTTCAGGCACGTTATAGTTAGAAATTAGCATTTAAAAAACCTTTGAAATTCACTGAAAAAACCATAGGTTTCAGACACGTTATAGTTACAAATTAGCATTTAAAAACCTTTGAAATTCACTGAAAAAACCATAGGTTTCAGACACGTTATAGTTACAAATTAGCATTTAAAAAACCTTTGAAATTCACTGAAAAAACCATAGGTTTTAGGGACAGTTATAGTTACTTGGACATTGCACTCGTACAAAACCCGTGAAATTCCCCCGTTATAGTTAGTTCAGCTAACTATAACCCGCGCCCCCGCAATGCACTGCTGATGACGTCACATATTACATCACTCATGACATGGTCAGTGACATCACTGATGACATCACTGATGACATCTCAAATGACATCACTGATGACATCATCCACGTGATAATCTGATGCACCTCCTCACACCCTAATATAATCTTTGATACACCCACTCTAAATTACAGACTGCCATTCGCAAAACCATAGACACTCCAACACCAATAACTACATACCCACTCACTGATTCTTAGGTCTACACATACACATCCACTCACTCACCCGTACAGTCACTCATACTTACGGTCACTCAGTACAGGACTATCATATGCACTCTTACTCCTATATAGACACTCAAACAACGCCACTCATCCATAGAGATACTCAGACACCTAGTCAGTCATGCAAATAATTAAACACACTGCCATTTACTCACCTATACAGTTATACACACACCAGCTCACTTACTCATACAAATAGTAGCACATTGTTACGCTCTTATACAATCACTGATACAAGCACACACTCATCCATACAGCCACTATCACAATCACTCACTCTTGCTTATAGCTATTTATATACTCCAACACACATATATACTGCCTTTCACATATGTAGTTACTCACACATGTACCACTGGGACATACATTCACTCACTAACACACTCTTACACACACTTACCCACCCATACAGTCTATCACAGATGCACTCTTGAAACCATCCACCCAGTGAATCACCCACTCACACATCTATGCACAGAGTTGCACACACCCCTCCCACACAAACACTCAGGCACCCATACAGATACTCAGACAAGCATTCAATAACTCATATAGACACTCATTTAGCTATTCACAAACACATGCAGCCACTTACACAGCAACAGACAGACGGATACAGACATTCACCCAGTTTAGTCACTAACCCATGCATTCAGTAAGATACGTTAAATCACTCACTTATAGAGTCAGTCACGCACCTACTAAATCATCCATACAGACACTTACACACCCACTCATTCTTCAATACGTCTTTTCCTATATATATTAAAAATATTTAAACTTTACAGAAACACACAGTCACTGGATGATGTCATCAGTGATGTCATTTGAGATGTCATCAGTGATGTCATCAGTGATGTCACTGACCATGTCATGAGTGATGTAATATGTGACGTCATCAGCAGTGCATTGCGGGGCGCGAGTTATAGTTAGCTGAACTAACTATAACGGGGGAATTTCACGGGTTTTGTACGAGTGCAATGTCCAAGTAACTATAACTGTCCCTAAAACCTATGGTTTTTTCAGTGAATATATATATAGATATAGCTATATAGATATAGATATAAATATAAACTGCAGCCGCTCCTTCCGGACCGCTGGGACCCATAGAGAGTGGCGCGCACACCGGCGGAGCACACCGGTAATTCAATATCCTACAGTTGCAAAGTCAGCGCGCTCTCAGTAACACACACGACTCCGTATAGATGCCCAAACACCGTTTAATCCACAACGCGTTTCGGTTCCAAAGAACCTTGATCACGTGGATATAAATATATAGATATTTATTCACTGAAAAAAACAAAGATTACAGGGATGTTATAGTTAGGCTCAGATTTCACTGATACAGAACCATTGAAATTCAGCAGTTATAGTTACCTGAGCTAACTATAACTATAACACGGTCAGAGACATCACTGATGACATCACTGATGACATCAATGTTGTCATCAGTGATGTCACTGACCATGTCATGAGTGATGTAATATGTGACGTCATCAGCAGTGTATTCCCGGGGCTTAAATTATAGTTAGCTCAGGTAACTATAATTGCTGAATTTCTATGGTTTTGTTAGAAATGGGGGTCTCTAGTTGGCAGAGGTAGGTACCTTTGTACAAATAGGGACCCTTGCTTCTAGTCAGGGTAAGGGGGATACACTCCTAAAATAACCCCTGCTCACCCCCTTGGTAGCTTGGCATGAGCAGACAGGCTTATCTCAGAGGCAGTGTGTAAAGCATTTGTGAACACATACAGTAACACAGTGAAAACACTACAAATGGACACCACACCAGTTTAGAAAAATAAGAAAACTTTATCTAAACCACACAAGACCACACGACAAAAATCCACAATACAGTAATCAAAATATGACTTTCAAAAGGTAGAAACAGTTCTGTCCATAGCAAACTATGGATGCAACACTTTCAACACAAAGTACCTTGGATGCGTCACAGTCACAAACAAAAACAGCCATAGAGAAGGTGATGCGTCGGTTCCTTACTCCCAGGGAAGGTGATGCGTCAGTTCCTTACTTCAGGGGAGGTGATGCGTCGGTTCCTTACTGCCATGCAGGGGAGGTGATGCGTCGGTTTCTTACTGAAGGGGAGGTGATGCGTCGGTTTCTTACTGCGGCCCCGGTGTTCTTGTAGACTTGGCACCCAAATGCGATGTGTTGCGCCGCTTTGCGAGGCTTCGCGTCATCTGGCGTCGGTGCTGGAGGCTGCGTGGCGAGGCTTTGCGTCACCCGGCGGGACTCGGCGCGGCTTCGCATCGCCCTGCACCGGTTCCGAGAGGCTTTGCACGGTTTCGCGATGCTTCGCGCCGGTTCTTGCAGAGATCAGCTGCAAATCCCACTTCTGAGGCCTTTTAACTGCAGGAAGCACCTCAGGCAAGGGTAGGACTCATAGATGGCAGAGTCCCGCAGGACCAGCAGAGTTACAGGAAGTCTTTTGTGTCCCTGAGACTTCTTAACAGGAGGCAAGCTCAATTTCAAGCCCTTGGAGATCTTTTCCTCAAGCAGGTAACAAAGCAAACAGCAAAGTCCTTTTCTCCTTTCCTTGGCAGCAAGTAGCCACTGCAGGCCACCCCAGACAGCAAACAGCACAGGGGCAGTATTCCTCCTTAGCTTATCCGGCTCTTCTCCTTGGCAAAGGTTCCTCTTGATTCCCCAGAAGTGATCTAAAAGACTGGGGTCTGGGCCCCTCTTTTTATACACAAAAATAATTTGTTCTCTGAAGGCAGAGAGTGTCTGTACCCAGCCAAAACCAGTTCTGTGGGGCACTTTGCAAGTGCACAACAACCTCCAATGTCAGTGTGAGCCCTGGCTCCAGACACACCACAGGGGGGCGGAGCTGTCATTGTGGAAGGCAGGCACAGCCCTATTCAGGTGCAGGTGCTACTCCTCCCACCACTCCAAATGCAGACCAGGCCTATTCAGCCCAGCCCTGACTCATTAGACTTCTGGAGCCACTGCCCCGCTCCAGCCCCTGTCATCCAAAAGCCAGAAATACAATACACAAGCCTACCAGAGGAACACTGGATGGTTAGGCAAGAAAATACCTACTTTCTAAAAGTGGTATTTTCAAACACAGAATGTAAAAATCACCCTCACTAAAAGATGCACTTTAACATTCTGAGTTCAGGCATACTAAACTTTATTTTTCTATCTTGTTCCCAGGGTCAGTTATGTTTATAAGATGTTATAAGCACACTCCCCATTCTGTCCTACAGGAACAGACAGCCTTGCAATAGTGAAAAGCGGAATTGGCAGTATTTCACTATCAGGACATGCCACACACATCAGGGCATGTCCTACCTTTTACATACAATGCACCCTGCCCATAGGGGTACCTTGGGCCTACCTTAGGGGTGACTAATATGTAGAAAAGGGAAGGTTTAGGGACTGGCAAGTGTGTGCACTTGCCAAGTCGACATGGCAGTCCCAGACTGCACACAGGCTCTGCAATGGCAGGCCAGAGTTACATTTTACAGGCTGCTTCTGTGGGTGGCACAATCAGTGCTGCAGCCCACTAGCAGCATTTTATTTACAGGCCCTGGGCACAGATAGTGCACTGTACTAGGGTCTGCCAAGTAAATCAAATAGCCAATTATGGAAACACTAATCCATAACAACAATTTATAGGGAGAGCATATGCACTTTAGCACTGATCAGCAGTGATAAAGTGCCCAGAGTCATAAAACCACCAACAACAGGTCAGAAAAAATACAGGAGGAAGGCAAAAAGTTCTGGGGTGACACTGAAAAAAAGGGCCAAGTCCAACACAACCCCCTTCCAGCCTAAAGCCAGGGTAGACTAATCAATACCTTGATGGGCTTCCCTGCTTGGGGCGATGGAACATGGACCCAGGCCCACAACTGCAGGGGCATACTCCAGTTCTACGCCAATCTGAACCCATTTGGATCCCTCGGTACATACTCTCAGGACCCACTAAGCTAACCCATGGGGAACCCTTCTCCTCACCTGTGGACACCATCTGTGCAGCACCTAACCTTAGCTTGCTCACAGGTGTGTCCCAACAGACAGACAGTACCCACATGGTCAACACAGAGGTGTGGCCCAGTCCACCCCCAGGGTGTGACTCCTGTCCCCCTCCCAGAGGCAACTCTATCCACCAGGACAGCAAGCCACAGTGGCCACTGACAGCTGTCAGTGATGAGAATGAGGCCCCAGGCCTTTCATGGTTCTCCAACCTCTGTGGTGTCAGAGAGCGGGGGCAGTAGCCCCAGGTGCCTGGCAACCTTGGTCCACTCTCACTCCTGTCAGGTCAGGTATGACATCCTGACACTGACCCACCAGCCCCTGGCCTGTACCCGGTGGCTGGACAGGAGACTGGGGTGGGCTTTCCCATACCTGGTCCTCCTCCTTGGGGCTCTGCACCCTCCCACCTGGAGCGGTACCCCCTTCCAGAATTGTCAGGGCACCTGTGGCAGGTGTCCTGCACAATTCGCCCACCAGTTCAGGGGTTCTATCCTGCAACTGGAATCCCAGCTTAGGGTCTGCACCCTTAGACTGGGCAGAGGACAGGGGTGAGGCTGCCCTCTCTCCACCCCCTTACTGGGGCCCTGCACCCTCCCACCTGGAGCGGTACCCCAGAAGACAACCCGGTAGGGGTACTATTAGCAGTCACCCCTACCTCCAGGTCAGGGGGGACACCCTGAACCTGGCCCTCCAACCCAGGGACTGTACCCTTAGGCTGGACCTGTGCCTGTCAACCCAGGCCTTCCGGGGAGTACACCAATCCTCCCATGGGAAGCACACCCCTCTGGAGTTGTGTCAGAGTCTGCCTGGTGCAGGTCTCCAGCCTCCTGTCCACCTGATAGAGCATGAAGACCTCCCAGGCCAGAAGTGGCCTCACCAGTGTCAGTCCTGGGGTGCTCTGACCTCAGAGCTGGCAACCCTTGACCCACTGGTCCTTCCACTAGGGACTGCGTCCCCCTCTCACCCCTCTCTCTGGACTCATGCACCCTCCCCGCTGGAGCGGTGCGGCCAGACACCAGAGCTGGTGGAATGCTGGTTACAGCAGTCTCCCCCAGCTCAACTGACACCTTGGGATCCCCCCCAGGGGATGGCCTTCCGGTAAAGACTAGGCCCCGCTCCTGGTGTTCACTCATGGAACCAACCAGACCTTGGGACTGGGTTTCGGGCACCTCAGGACACCGTCCACTCCCACTCCTTCTCCTTTGAGACAGGACATGGGTCCCTACACCCCTACCACTACTCTGGTGTTGTATTCCGCTTTAGGTGTCCGTATATAGGTTTTCCTGAATCATGTCCTTATATAGGCACAATTCGCATTGTCCTTCTATAGGCATAGAATCCCAGTCCTTATTTAGGCATTAGCCGTGCACTCCAAATACAGGCATGGTCACCGACATCCGTCCACCCTAACGTCACAACGAGTTCTTAGAAACCAGACCCTTAAGCTTCGGGAGTTCCCCTAGCACAGGACTATTGATTTCTCCAAGAACTCATCTATTATGTATGAACCGTTATACCTTAAGGGTTCATTCCTGACGTCTTCCTCTGTCCGACTTCACGTCAATGCTAACATTCCGAGGCACCTATCAGGTATAAATATACCTTCCCTCGCCCAAGCAAGTTAGAGGAGACCTCGACTTCAGAGGAGCCCGTATCCCGGCCTGACACACTGAGAAGACGCTGTCATTCCTGCTCACAGACAAATCCAGCTTCCAGTGTTCTGACTCCCTTCGCGGGGTGTTAGAGTTCCAGATTCGGCAAGAGATTCCCACCTCTCTCATTCTCAAGGTATGGAGCTGACTAGAACCTAGAGGGACTCTTGGCATACTAGACTTAACACACTCTTAGTATACCATACTAGAGAATACCAGGTTAGGTACATTGGGGTAGAACTAGCTTAGAGACGCATCGTATGAGTACTCGCATTTTTAGCTCATGTTATTTATGTACGTGAATATATGCTAAAAGATAATGCTAGCACAGTATTATTTATTTCTACTGCTTACGCTGTACATTATTTATCTTGCATACTGTCTTGTGATCATAACAGCACATATCTCTTACGCGAGAAACAAGACTGTTCAATAAAACCCTTTCCTTTCTGTGTAACTCTGTAGAAACTAAGCATGCACAAATGACTGAGTGAAACTGTTATCTATTGTTTCCACAATTCTGAGACGTGTTCCGATTCTAAAGGGAAACAAAGTGGTCATGTTTATGCGGTTGCCAGAAACTACTCCCTTCTTGTTCTCAAGGAGTTTCTAGTGGCCTCTGAGCTAGCTGGCACAAGTAATTAAGTTTAATATACTCGATAGGGGCATACCGACTTTAGTCCTATGTCAAGCCTATAGGTTATATTATTCCAATGTGTAGAGCCTATTAGGGAAATAGGAACTACACTACATGGAGCCCAAACGGTTGGTAAGGCAGTAATTTAACGCTAGATACTGAGTAACTCAGTCGTGCTTATCTCAGAGACGCCTACTCACATTCTCCATAAGACGTCTGGAGTGGGTAGGGTTAGATATCCGCCAAAACTAATTAGGACAAAAAACCCTATATATTAGTTGCTTGGTTTGTTCAACGTTGAAGGATACAGTGTTCCAAAATATTGTGCACCTTATCTTTTTGTTTCCTTGAAACTTGTTCTACATTTTTCAAAAAACAAATGTCCATACACGGGGACAATAACACCGGGAACTGTGTAGCTGCGGCTGACCCAGTCATAGCAGCTTTTAACTTTACAGGTTTAAATGAAACCGAGGAGGGTGTTATAGACATCCATCCAAACTTAAGAAGAGCCATCACTCTAAAACTTATAAAACACGGCCTACCACCAAGAGGCGGTAGAGCAGATTTAGTGATAGAGGCACACAAATCTTTTCAGACAGAGGTATTCTATTCATGGAGTATATTCCCTGGATCAAATTCAGTAACAAAACTGTTCCACTTCTACAAAGAAGATGAACCACCAGAGGAATATATTCCTTTCGAGGATATTGAAATTCCACTAACATACCAGGAGCATCAGCTCTGGTTTAAAGGCGCCCTAAAACATCACAAAAACATTACCAGGCTCGGTACACTAGGTAGACCAGGAGCAACATGGCCGATTCTAGCCGGCTACACACCTCATCCTGACATTGAAGAGATGTCAGACGAGGAATTACTTACTCAACTTACAGAGTTAATAAAAATTTACAGACAATTAGTCCAATATGTCATGCGGACTTTCACAGTCCAACCACCATTAACCATTCCAAATCAAAACCCTCAACAGGGGAATACACTAAAAATTACACCACAGACTTTATACGCAGTCATGGGAAAAATGCCCACAAAACGTGAGCAAATTCCATTCTGGATAGCTCAAAACATTACTCAAATAGAAGCAGTATTTCCTAATACTAGCCCTTATGAGAAACACAGAATCCTAACAATCTGTTTACCAATGGGGATCACACCACAACTGGAAGACTGCACCACTTGGGGCTCAGTCTTTGCTGCCATCTATACTAAAACACATGGTGTTCCGTCAATTGCAGTAATACCAGATGTCCTGAAACAAATTCAAAATGAATACGGGGCAGAGCCTGCTCTGAATTTAGGTATGAAATTACTGAAAAATTTCGACCAGGTCTCAGCAATAATATTATCTAATATTAAAGGGAGGCAGCAGCAGTGGTGATCCGCCAACGATTAAGGGAATTCGATGTTACAGAACATCAAACAGAACTACCCAGAATAATAGAACAATCTTATGCAGAATTAGGCAGAGATAGTTTAGGTGGAAGACCATTGAAGCCAAAACTATCTGAAAGTCCTGAGAAGGACTCTATTAAACAAACTCCTACATCTTCTAAAAAGAAGTGGGAAACTAATAAACAAAATTCAAACAAAAAACGTTCTCAATCCCGAGGTAGGTCTCCTCAAAAGGAGCCCTCTGAAAGGAGGTATAACCTCAGGAATAGGGATAATTTAAGAAAACCTGACAGGTATCAAGATACTGATACACGTTCCTCTCGTACCTTTCAGATATCGTCACAGACATCGGAAAGAAGAGGACGGTCTGAACATAGAGAAGAACGCGTGAAATCGAAAGACGACAAACACGTTCCGAAAAAGAAATCAAAACCTCAATTCTCAAAAAAGAAGGTAGCAGGTCTGAAGATTAGACATGCCGAGGATACTGAGAACACAACTCGGAGAATGGGCTCAGACAATGCTGGACAGTGCGGCAGAAGTCACAATAGCTCGCCAGAACCTGAAGGAACTTCTGGAGATAGTGGACTTGAATGAGTACATCACAGTTGAGACTGTAGCCACAAGGGTTAGTACTCCACAAAAGTTATATGAAATAACACTCCGAATGGAGGGAGACATACCAAGAAAGGTGAAAACACTCTTTTGGGAAAAACTTTCAAGGGGTTATGATATACTTCTAGCAGAAAAAGACTGGCCACCACAATTTGTCAGGGAGTGCCCACATGGTGAAGACATTATTATGCCTGCCTTCTCCAACCATATTCCAATTCACCTAAAATATACTTATGCCAGGAAATGGGCAGTAGCCCAGGCCCCAGCATTATACAAAAATCATGTAGGATGGGATGAGGACTCACCTCACCATAAAATACATCTAAAAAATGAACCTACTGCACAAAGGCAGTACCCAATAAAGCAAGAAGCTAAAAAACAGGTCAGGGAGATCTTAGATCAACTTGAATACCAAGGGGTGATTGAAACATGCACCTCCTCAATGAACAATCCTTTGTTTCCTATCTCCAAACCAGACAATACATATCGTCTAGTTTTGGATTACAGACACTTAAACACTTGTTCTAAAACATTTGCAGTGCAAAATGCACATAGTACAGCATTAATTAATAATATTGTGCGTAAAAAATATAAAACCACACTGGATATCTCAAATGGTTTCTTTTGTCAAAACATAGCACCTGAAAGCAGGTACTTAACAGCTTTCTCAATAATGGGGACCCAGCGTCAATGTTGTCGACTCCCACAAGGGTTCAAGAACAGCCTGGGGTTATTCTCAGCGAGGGTAACTGAGTTACTACAAATTTATGATAATGAGGCATTGTCATATGTCGATGACATCTATCTGACAGACGATGACCTGGATAGGCACTTGAACAGGGTGAGCACCATTTTATTGGGCTTCGCCTCTGAGGGCTATAAGTTCAACTTTAAAAAATCCTGAATTGCCCATCTCATGGTCCTTTTTCTAGGATATGAGCTTTCAAGTGAAGGCAAGAGCTTGGCAGCCAACTTTTTATAAAGGTGTGCGCTGCTCCAACCTCCAAAAACGCTGAAAAACTTACAATCCATCTTGGGTTTCCTAAATTTTGGAAGAACTTACATTCTAAATTACGCAGAAAGGGTTAAACCTCTCTACGCACTAATCAAACCAGATTTTTCAATCAAAAATTGGACACAGAAACACACAGAAATCTTGCGTTCACTCCAAGCTAACATGTTAGCAACAAATCACTTACAAACACGCGTATGTCAACGCAACTTAGTGATCCGAATAATTTCGGGTCAATGCGGATTCACCTACTTAACATTTAATGAGGGTGAAAAAGTACCAATAGCATACAAATCACATTTGTATACACAAGCAGAAATGCGCTTCACGTCAACTGAAAAAATACTGACAGCAGTTCAAACCGCTGTAGCAAAAGAAAGAGCTCTAGCCCAAGGGAAACGCATTATTGTCGCAACCTCAGTACCGGCCTTAGAGGCGGTAACTAAAGCAAGCATTCCAAAGGCTAAAGCATTACATCCTAGATGGATACAATGAGTTAATTCTCGCTGCAACAGATGTTGAATATGTTTTTGATCCTGATCTAAAAACACAAGCGTTCCTGCAATATGAACATGAATGTCCTCTGCCCACTGAAATTCTGCCTCTTGATCAGTATGAATTCATAATTTACACTGACGGATCCGCACAACCCGCTACAGGGAGTAAGCAAGCTTACAGTGCAGCGTGCGCAATCGTTAAAGGTCGCATGCGCAATGGTAAATTCAGACCTATGGTCACTAAAACTCAATCTCTAGGAGATTGTACAGCTCAGCGAACTGAACTACAAGCATTCAAACTGGCACTTGAAAGTACAGATCGCGAATTCCCCACACTAATAGTGTGCGATTCTTTCTACTGTGTGCAGTCATATAATGAATATATACAAAATTGGCTTGAAAATGGGTTCAAAGATGCAAAAGGTGGCATAATAAAGCATAAAACGCTTTGGGAACAAGTAGTTCAGTTGAAAAACGAACTACCAAAGGCTCACGTGATACACACGCTGAGTCATCAACGTGATGGCGTTCACGTTGCAGGGAATTCATTGGCTGATGAAGCCGCAAAGGGGGCTGTTCAGACGGCTTCCGTAGCTGCGATCACTCGTTCAAAAATGAGAATAGACAGTGAGATAATGTTGGCTGTCAATGCTATGAGCAAAGGCAGTGGTGCAGCGTTACCAAAAAAGTTTCCACTCAAGTACTCTTATGTAATTGATGCGAACAACGTTCCCTTTGCTCGAATCCCTGGAGTGGGGGATAGGGTAATTCCAAACATGGAACGAAGAGCATCTTTGATTTATGAAGCACATCTGGGGGAGGGTCTGTCACATCAAGGGATCTCTAAAACAATATTGAGATTAAAAGAGATGTACTGGTGGCCTGGAATGAATACACAAATTCACATCTTCATCAATGACTGCATAGACTGTAAGGTACAGCGTGATGCAGAACGCCACCAGACACCATCCTACAAAATAGCCTGCCCAGTACAGACACCATTGCTAGACAGCATTAGACTATCTACACGCGGGCGTCCTTTTGGACAAATGCAATCCCACAAATACTAAGTCAAGGTTCCTATGGATATGGCCTCAGCGCTCGGCTGGTGCTCGAACTGTTATAAAAGATTTGCGAGTCTTTATCGGCACATACGCAATAGGCATGCTACTTTCTGACCAGGGCCCTGCGTTTAGCTCTCGGGCTTACGAAGAAGCCATGGCCAGTCTGGGCGTTGCATTGCGGTACTCCTCTCTGTTTCATCCTGAGGGAAATTCTGTTGTGGAAAGGAAAAACCGGGACATAAAGCAGTCTATAACAGCTAGGGTATTAGGTTCGGGTGATGGGTGGGTCAAACATCTATATGGGGTCCAACGCTCTTTAAATAATTTGCCAAGAAGTTCCCTAGGTGGGGTCACTCCATATGAGGTCCTATTTGGGACAAGAATGTGGGTACCTGATCTCGAATGTAAAGGCACAGTGGTGGAAAATAAACCCTTTGATATCAAAGATCATTTGGCTGTTTTACAGGATCTAAATGAACTAAGATCGAAACAAAGCAACGTGTTCCTGCAGCCAACCACCACTGGGGAAAAACCGGCAGTCCAAGCAAGGCCTGTCTGGATGCCAAAAGTTGGGGATCTAGTCAGAGGGAAAATTGCGGACAAGAAGGAATTTGGACCTTCTTACAGACAACCAGTACCTGTCCTAGCCATACATGGAACAAGAACAGTACTTCTGCCGCCCCTTGCTGGAAAAAAGGAGAAAAGATTTGTGTCCATCGACCTCATCAAACCACAGTATGTGGCCAATACTAAATAGTAGGCCTCGTGGACTCCGACCTAGTAGCAGACGCACTCCTCTCGCTACTATCCAAGAGGTTCAGACTGAAAGACTGATAACCATTGAGAATTCAGCAGTAACAGATGAAGGACTGAGCAACAATGCTATGGAACTCATCCCTCTTGAAACTCAACTAACAGTTCGTCCAAATACACCTGTCTACACCAATGTAACAAGTGATCAACTGGTTCCAGCGATTTCTACAAATCCTGATGCAATTTCAACAATTGACAGAACTGCTTCTGGCTATTTCATTAACTTTAATATGTTTTCTGAGGATCCGAGTGAGCCTGAGACGTCGCCAGCATCAAAAACTTTCAAACAGCAAGTACAAGACTTTTTTCATTTTTTGAGAAAGACTTATCTGGTTTCACCATGGATTGAACTATGGATTATTTCTGGAATATTTTTCTTTCTGCTGTGGCTAGCTTTGGTTATGACTATGAGCGTGCTTATAAATGGCAGATACATCCATTTGGACATTGAAAGTAAAGATGTGAACTTACTTTTGAAACCTCACAAATCATCCCATCGTGAAGCAAGAGACTTGTCAGCAGTGAACATCACAGCTTTTCCTATACAGGAAGGTATAGTGTGGGACAAAACAGATTTCGATATCTTCGGCCCTACGGAACATTTGAACATTCCACATTTATCTAAGATTTCACTAAGTGATTTTGTTTCATCCAGTACCTATTCTGATGATTGGGACTTTGAAACTGTAAATGATATGATGTTTGACCTAAAAAAGTCTGCTGCATTTTCTAATAATGAATATTTAGAGGGTTCATCAGACTATGAACAGCTGTTTTGCTATAACCACTATGGTCATCGGGCCCGATTCACAGAACTAACTTACGACAAAATCCTAAACTTACTACCATTTTGGTATTCACAGAATGAACTTACTCATTTTGGTATTCACAGAATAAACTTACTCATTTTGGTATTCACAGAAGACACTTACACATTTTGTGTAACTTACACATTTTGTGTAACTTACTCATTTTGTGTAACTTACACATTTTGTGTAACTTACACATTTTGTGTAACTTACACATTTTGGTATTCACAGAAGGCACTTACTCATTGATGAGTAAGTGCCTTCTGTGAATACCAAAATGAGTAAGTTCATTCTGTGAATACCAAAATGGTAGTAAGTTCATTCTGTGAATACCAAAATGGTAGTAAGTTCATTCTGTGAATACCAAAATGAGTAAATTCATTCTGTGAATACCAAAATGAGTAAGTTCATTCTGTGAATACCAAAATGGTAGTAAGTTTAGGATTTTGTCGTAAGTTAGTTCTGTGAATCGGGCCCATCATTTTTTGCATAAATCTGCAACACCTAGAAATGTGTTTATGTTTAACCAATGGGAGCATTGTCCTACACCACCAAAAGGTAGTTCAAAAACATTTGCTAAAAAGTTTCCATATTTTTCAGGATACAATACATCTGATCCAGAAACATTTTACTATAAAAATGTAAACAAAACAGGACTGAAAATTATGTTAACTAATACACAACAGGTTTACTCTGCAGCATTTAATGCCCAACTGTCTAGACATGGTTTCGACTTGTGGAAAGACACGATAGACACAAAATCTGTCTGGGGTACTAAAGATTGGCAAGTGCAGGGGATAGAAGCTTTGTTTAGAGCCTGTATCATCCCTCAGCAAATAATGTTTTTGAATGACACTGTGCAACAAACGTCTTGCCTTGGTTTAGCCAAGATCAAAGACATGAAAACACCTTCTGTACCAACACCTGCAAGTAATAACAATACACAGGCAGCGGTTACAGTTGACACAATACTACAAATCAACAGAACAAATCCTGATTGGACAAAATGGTTGACCTGGCCCACAGACACAACCATCTGTCAAGAAAGATTCCTGAATAAAACACAGGGGTTTACTATCCACAGGCCAGACCCACGATACGTCCAAAGACAACATCCGGGGGTAGTGACAACATACAGTGTAGGAAAATTATGCCTCGATTGGCTGCAAAAATCTACACTTAAGGATGTGAAACAACACTTATCTTTACTTAAAGAAGACGCAGACCTTAGGGAATTCTTGCTTGGACCAAGAAAACCGCGTCAAAAACGTTTCATATATGCCGGCATCTATGCTGCTTATAATGAAGCATGGAAGGTGTCACAGACAGAGGCCACAGAACGAATACGTGAAATTGATCGTATTAACTTAGAGAAAACTCTCACTGTGGTCGACAACGGGTTAACAACTTTGTCTTCCAGAATTTATTCATTGGACAACATTGTATCCTCTGCTATTGACATACTGGAACAAGATTTAGCCATGTCACAACAAGGCCAATCTCAGTTACGTTCTATTATGTTATTAAGCTGGACGCTGCAATCTTTGCGTGCGGGCTATGTGCCTTGGCGTTTTATCAACACGTTGGCTCTGTTAGCAGAATACAATCTAACTGATAAACAGATTGAACTGGCACAAAGAGGAGCAAAGTATACAGTGCTGAGCATTGAAAAACTGGAAAAATTACCATTCACATTGGCAGAAAAACCAGCTACAGAATGGCTTATTCATGGCAAAATCACTCTGCCTGTAACTACTTTTGAGTTTCAGTATTGCCTCAAACAAATGCAAGCAGGCAAATATGAAAGGTTGGGTAAAGAATACATTAAGACATCCTGGAATTTACCTTACACATATAGATGTTGGAGTGGGGATCGTGAAGTGTTTCTGAGCAGTACACACTGTGAAAGTGCACTAAGCGGTTCACTGATTTGTCAGGACATTTCTTTACACGGGGCTTGTAATGGTTCTGTGGCAAATTTGTCCTGCCACCAGCAGGGTACACCAGCTACTGTGATTAATCCAGAGTTTGGCCAACTTTCTAATGGGAGTTACCTCATGTTGAATGATCAGAGTTGCTGTTGCATGTTGTCAGGCATCCCATATCTGGTAACAGTCGACTCCAGGGTCACTTGCTGTATGCAAGTATTGTTTGCCCCAATAGACGCAGTCAGGGAGTCGCCTCTATGGCCTTCGTTGAATGTCTCTTTTATACGATTTGATACTTTAAGCAGAATGAAAGCCATGCTTATACAACAAACAGTGCCTCTGACCTCGGCCAAAGAAATCTATGATTTACAAGTTGCAAGGACTTCGGCTGAGATACAGGCTTTAATTTGTACAAACTACCTTATACATTTCGTAGAAATGATGGGACGTATCTTTAACATGTCTGATGCGAGCGGAATTGTACATGTATTTAAGACCATCTGTTCCGGACTATTAGCACCTTTCCAGGCTGTCCTCGGAATCATCCCAAACTTCGCACATTCGATGTTTGGTGGTGTGCCGTTAATTCTAGCACTTGTTGCAGGAATTCTATTTCTATTCCTACTTCTACGCTATGGCAAGCCTATTCGCCAACATCACTCCGAGCAATGTGGAGAAAGCTCTCCTTGAACGGAAATGCCGTGAGCGAATAGTACAGCCTTTGGGCATGCCTCGCATACGGGAACTTAATACAACGTGGTTCCTGTCATTCAGACCAATCTGGCAAGATTGCATCTTACCTGTTCTACGCTGCCTGTTTTGCGGTGAAGAATGCATGCTAGACACCTGTCTAACACTCCCATCAGTCATGCCAACGGATGTCGATACTCTGCTGGACCCGATAACGGCCCATGCTCTGTGTTGTCCCCAGAGGCTACCAATCCTGATGACGGCATTCATTGAGATCTCACAGACGCTTCCGGCAGCTGCTGAGGTACGAGATGGATCAGCAGGCACAGAGGTAACAACGGACGCGAACGTTGCATCTTCTGCTGAAGGCGATGTTTCTCATCTCTGTGCAATTAACCTTCTGAACGAGGTGTTCCAAATGTCACCAACTTCGGTGGACGATATTTTGGCTACGGAAATAGATGATCTCATGTTTACGCTAGACCCATACACTGACTTTGATTCGGCTCACAGTGTACCAGGGAAGCAATGAAATTTGGCCTTCATATTTTTCAAACTTGGAACTTTTCCCAGAATTGAACTTTTTCTTTTTAATTTTTGAAATGACATGGCAAAAAACAATCTGCTTACAGTAGAACTAGTCTTATAAAACGGACTTCTTTGAATACTTCCAGGGACACATTGTCACCTTACTTGTCTAACATTTCATTTAATACCATGATATGCAATGGCTTTGATTTTTGAAAACTTATCAACCATTTCATCATATGTATATATTTTAAGGGTGGGCGTAGTTCGCGAAGTAGCGCTACGCGAAGCTACGCAAAGTGCAGTTCGCACTACGCGAGCTACGCGTAGCACTACGCGAACTGCGTAGTGCGCTGTTCGCAATGATTGCACAGTGCCGGATGCTTGTCCGCACTGTGCAATCATTGAAAACGGCATCTTGCACAGTGCGAGCTGTCTTTTACTGCCGCTCGAGTAGATTTTTACTCGAGCGGCAGCTTTCTCAACGCGGACTGGTAGTTTCTCATCGCGAGCGGTCGCGAGCATACGCGACCACTCGCAATGAGAAACCTGACCTCCCCGCGTTGAGAATCTCGCCGGGAGGTTTATTTTCCACGCTCGCGATCGGCAACTTGATGTTGCTGATCGCGAATGAGAAAAAGTCTCGCCGGGATGTCATTTTGCTTGCTCGCGGTCGCCAACTTGAAGTTGAGGACCGCGAGCAAGCAAAAATGACCGCTGCACTACGCTACGGCGTGTTTGCACTGTGCTACGTGCAATTCGCGTTGTGCGAAGTAGCGCAAACTTCACAAACTACGCGAGCGTAGCGTAGTGCTTTGCCCAGGGTTAATATATTTCTGTTTATTCATTCATGTTGCATTTATTTCGGTAATATGCTTAGAATGAAAACAATGCTTTCAATGTACAGTACCTGTTGCATTTCAACAGTTTATTTTAAACTTCTTTTAATATGCCTTTAGAAATGTTTTTAGCAATATGTGGTACTCAATTTAATGTTTAGCATTTAAATGTTTAGCGTTTAGTATTATCGTTCATTCGAAAGTGGAGTGGGTGTTGTATTCCGCTTTAGGTGTCCGTATATAGGTTTTCCTGAATCATGTCCTTATATAGGCACAATTCGCATTGCCCTTATATAGGCATAGAATCCCAGTCCTTATTTAGGCATTAGCCGTGCACTCCAAATACAGGCATGGTCACCGACATCCGTCCACCCTAACGTCACAACGAGTTCTTAGAAACCAGACCCTTAAGCTTTGGGAGTTCCCCTAGCACAGGACTATTGATTTCTCCAAGAACTCATCTATTATGTATGAACCGTTATACCTTAAGGGTTCATTCCTGACGTCTTCCTCTGTCCGACTTGCTAATATACCTTCCCTCGCCCAAGCAAGTTAGAGGAGACCTCGACTTCAGAGGAGCCCGTATCCCAGCCTGACGCACTGAGAAGACGCTGTCATTCCTGCTCACAGACGAATCCAGCTTCCAGTGTTCTGACTCCCTTCGCGGGGTGTTAGAGTTTCAGATCCAGCAAGAGATTCCCACCTCTCTCATTCTCAAGGTATGGAGCTGACTAGAACCTAGAGGGACTCTTGGCATACTAGACTTAACACACTCTTAGTATACCATACTAGAGAATACCAGGTTAGGTACATTGGGGTAGAACTAGCTTAGAGACGCATCGTATGAGTACTCGCATTTTTAGCTCATGTTATTTATGTACGTGAATATATGCTAAAAGATAATGCTAGCGCAGTATTATTTATTTCTACTGCTTACGCTGTACATTATTTATCTTGCATACTGTCTTGTGATCATAACAGCACATACCTCTTACACGAGAAACAAGACTGTTCAATAAAACCCTTTTATTGAAACGCCCGTCTTTCCTTTCTGTGTAACTCTGTAGAAACTAAGCATGCACGATTGACTGAGTGAAACTGTTATCTATTGTTTCCACGATTCTGAGACGTGTTCCAATTCTAAAGGGAAACAAAGTGGTCATGTTTATGCGGTTGCCAGAAACTACTCCCTTCTTGTTCTCAAGGAGTTTCTAGTGGCCTCTGAGCTAGCTGGCACAAGTAATTAAGTTTAATATACTCGATAGGGACATACCAACCTTAGTCCTATGTCAAGCCAATATGTTATATTATTCCAATGCGCAGAGCCTATTAGGGAAATAGGAACTACACTACACTGGGACCTATCTGGGCTACCACCACCCTCGCCTACCTCACTTGGTTGGGGAAAACCTGAGCCACCTCCTTTAGGATCACCCCAGATGTCTCTTCAGACCCTCTGGAATCCACCAAAAGGTCCGCCTCCAGTGTGAGCTCCCTGGGGTCAGAGAACTCACACTCCACCAGGCGTTGGCATAGCTCTGGAAAACAGGGACTTAAAATATGCTCTCCACGAATTGAATCATACAACCCCACACAGGTGTTAACCAAGCTATCCTTTGCCTTACCATCCAGGGCCTTGCACACGTACCCCACACCACTCTCCTGTGATTGGCAAGACAGTGTCTGACTGTCTCTGTCACTCAACCCACACTCTTCTGGTCGGTGTCCACACTCACACACCAGGACTTCTACCATGGAGGAACCCCTCTCCCTGCACCTCTCATCTAGAGTCAGTAGAGTGTCCCTCCCACCACTAGGATTATGAACCCATGTGCCAGTTCCCCAATCCACCTCAAGGACACTGCGCACGACTGGAGCTACCTCATATCCGTGAACCCCCTGGTGTATGTTAACCCCCTCCTTCAAGTCAGGTGCCACATCTCTGGGTGTGTGTACTGCTCCCTCAGCACTAGATAACACAATTTTGCTGCCACCATCTGAGCTGGACTCCACCTTCAACCCAGCCAAGCTCATTTCTTGAGCTACACAAATTTCATTTTCTTGGGTTAAGGCCTTCTTGACTAGGCCTGGGCGGAAAACTACGCTACGCTCGCGTAGTTTGCGAAGTTTGCGCTACTTCGCACTACGCGAATTGCACGTAGCACAGTGCAAACACGCGTAGCGTAGTGCAGCGGTCATTTTTGCTTGCTCGCGGTCCTCAACGTCAAGTTGGCGACCGCGAGCAAGCAAATGACATCCCGGTGAGACTTTTCCTCGTTCGCGATCAGCAACATCAAGTTGCCGATCGCGAGCGTGGAAAATAAACCTCCCGGCGAGATTCTCAACGCGGGAGGTCAGGTTTCTCATTGCGAGTGGTCGCGTATGCTCGCGACCGCTCGCGATGAGAAACTACCAGTCCGCGTTGAGAAGCTGCCGCTCGAGTAAAAATCTACTCGAGAGGCAGTAAAAGACAGCTTGCACTGTGCAAGATGCCGTTTTCAATGATTGCACAGTGCGGACAAGCATCCGGCACTGTGCAATCATTGCGAACACGCACTACGCAGTTCGCGTAGTGCTACGCGAAGCTCGCGTAGTGCGAACTGCACTTTGCGTAGCTTCGCGAAGCACTACTTCGCGAACTACGCCCAGGGTAATTCTTGACCTCAGCCCTCTCGAGCTCCTCATCAAGCTCTCTCAGCCTCTGCTCACAAGCTAGAAGCCAGCCATTGTTTTCTGTTTCTCCCTCACTTTCAGAGAAGTCATCGATTCAAACTCAACGGGTAGTGTTGCACCCCAGCGGGGTAACTATTAATGAAATAGGGATGCCTCAAGATCCTCCCTGGATCTTCTCTTCACAGGCAGCCCCCTTTCCTTGCAGAACACACATAGCTCCCTCATTGTGTAGATGAACATGTGTCAGAAGTCAAGGTCCATTTTGCAACAACTAACCAGAGTCTCAGTATCAAAAAATACTTCCAGGAGGACACCAGAAAACAGAAAAAGCAGTATGTGGTTGCGTAATGGTCTACACTATACTAGTAGTGTACACCAATCACTGTATGTAAGTCACAAATGCAAGTCCAGATCCTCACCGCTGCCCACCAATGTTAGAAATGTGGGTCTCTGGTTGGCAGAGGTAGGTACCTTTGTCCAAATAGGGACCCTTGCTTCTAGTCAGGGTAAGGGGGATGCACTCCTAAAATAACCCCTGCTCACCCCCTTGGTAGCTTGGCATGAGCAGACAGGCTTATCTCAGAGGCAGTGTGTAAAGCATTTGTGAACACATACAGTAACACAGTGAAAACACTACAAATGGACACCACACCAGTTTAGAAAAATAAGAAAACATTATCTAAACCACACAAGACCAAACGACAAAAATCCACAATACAGTAATCAAAATATGACTTTCAAAAGGTAGAAACAGTTCTGTCCATAGCAAACTATGGATGCAACACTTTCAACACAAAGTACCTTGGAAGCATCACAGTCACAAACAAAAACAGCCACAGGGAAGGTGATGCGTCGGGTCCTTACACCCAGGGAAGATGATGCGTCGGTTCCTTACTTCAGGGGAGGTGATGCGTCAGTTCCTTACTGCCACGCAGGGGAGGTGCTGCGTCGGTTCCTTACTGAAGGGGAGGTGATGCGTCGGTTTCTTACTGTGCGGGGAGGTGATGCGTCGGTTTCTTACTGCGGACCCGGTGTTCTTGTAGACTTGGCGCCCAAATGCGATGTGTTGCGCCGCTTTGCGAGGCTTCGAGTCATCCGGCGTCGGTGCTGGGGGCTGCGCAGTGAGGCTTCGTGTCACCCGGTGGGACTTGGTGCGGCTTTGCGTCGCCCAGCGCCGGTTCTAAGAGGCTTTGCATGGTTTTGCGATGCTTCGCGCTGGTTCTTGCAGAGATCAGCTGCAAAACCCACTTCTGAGGCCTTTTGACTGCAGGAGGCACCTCAGACAAGGGTAGGACTCATAGATGGCAGAGTCCCGCAGCACCAGCAGAGTTGCAGGAAGTCTTTTGTGTCCCTGAGACTTCTTAACAGGAGGCAAGCTCAATTTCAAGCCCTTGGAGATCTTTTCCTCAAGCAGGTGACAAAGCAAACTGCAAAGTCCTTTTCTCCTTTCCTTGGCAGCAAGTAGCCACTGCAGGCCAACCCCAGACAACAAACAGCACAGGGGCAGTATTCCTCCTCAGCTTATTCGGCTCTTCTCCTTGGCAAAGGTTCCTCTTGATTTCCCAGAAGTGATCTAAAAGTCTGGGGTCTGGGCCCCTCTTTTTATACACAAAAATCATGTGTTCTCTGAAGGTAGAGAGTGTCTGTACCCAGCCAAAACCAGTTCTGTGGGGCACTTTGCAAGTGCACAACAACCTCCATTGTCAGTGTGAGCCCTGGCTCCAGACACACCACAGGGGAGCGGAGCCGTCATTGTGGAAGGCAGGCACAGCCCTTTTCAGGTGCAGGTGCTACTCCTCCCAACACTCCAAATGCAGACCAGGCCCATTCAGCCCAGCCCTGACTCATCAGACTTCTGGAGACCCGCTCCAGCCCCTGTCATCCAAAAGCCAGACATGCAATACACAAGCCTACCAGAGAAACACTGGATGGTTAGGCAAGAAAATATCTACTTTCTAAAAGTGGTATTTTCGAACACAGAATGTAAAAATCACCCTCACTAAAAGATCCACTTTAACATTCTGAGTTCAGGCATACTAAACTTTACTTTTCCATCTTATTCCCAGGGTCAGTTATGTTTATAAGATGTTATAAACAAACTCCCCATTCTGTCCTATGGGAACAGACAGCCTTGCAATAGTGAAAAACGGAATTGGCAGTATTTCACTATCAGGACATGCCACACTCATCAGGGCATGTCCTACCTTTTACATACAATGCACCCTGCCCACAGGGGTACCTTGGGCCTACCTTAGGGGTGACTAATATGTAGAAAAGGGAAGGTTTAGGGACTGGCAAGTGTGTGCACTTGCCAAGTCGACATGGCAGTCCCAGACTGCACACAGGCTCTGCAATGGCAGGCCAGAGTTACATTTTAAAGGTTGCTTCTGTGGGTGGCACAATCAGTGCTGCAGCCCACTAGCAGCATTTGATTTACAGGCCCTGGACACACATAGTTCCCTGACAAGTAAATCAAATAGCCAATTATGGAAACACTAATCCATAACAACAATTTACAGGGAGAGCATATGCACTTTAGCACTGATCAGCAGTGGCAAAGTGCCCAGAGTCATAAAACCACCACCAACATGTCAGAAAAAATACATGAGGAAAGCAAAAAGTTCTGGGATGACCCTGAAAAAAACGGCCAAGTCCAACAGGTTTGTACATTTGAAATTGTTATAATCTCTATTCAGTCCCCATCCTCATGGTATCTTCCTTTTTTACCTTACCACCCCTTGAGCACACCTACCTTTTTTATCCTTTAGTAGGTTCCATTTAGAATGTAGAGCAGGGAGCTTAACTTAGAATGTTATGTGAGAAATAGCTCTCATTTTCCGGGAGAAGTATCGGTGGCAAACTGGAGATACTCTCCATACCTAAGAAACATCATTAAGCCAAGAGTTCCAGCATTTTACTACATTTGGCGAAGGATAACGTTTATTTGTCTTGCCTACCTTCATCAAGTTTCCTCCTCTGCCCCACTAGTGCTGCTGTGGTGAATATGGAGCTTCTACCTGTCTGACCTGGTTGATCAAGTGAGCTGTTGCCTCACTCATATCTGTGTGGCTGAGCCGAGGATTTTGAAGTTTTCTCTGGTTCCTGTGTGACAGTGCTGAATTCTGCAGGCTCAACGGACCTCGACAGCTGTTTCTGTATACTGAGAGATGGGGTAGATGTCTTTACTGATCAACGCTTCCTGTGCACTGCTCAGTGGTGTATAGCGTTTTCCTGTCAGAGATGGATCCTACAGCCAGATACGCCTAAGCCTTCAGCTGAGCGTTGTTGCGGCAGTGTTTTTGCTCTGGCAGCTGTTTCGTTTCAGGAACTGACCCTCTATGAAGACACGCCTACTCCTTTCTCTGGGTGTGCTACAATGCCTTGGCTGCTGCATCCTGTTCCTGTTCAGTGGTGTGAGGACTCTGGAAGCCGGCAACATTTGTAACCATTAACCAATGTTTGACGACACGAAGATAAACTCTGTTTCCTTGGCGTATTCTGACATCGACTTCTACAGAGCCGGCAACAAGCTTTTTGGCACTCTTCTATGGCTCCAGTTCTCCTGCGGTTGGTTCTATGTGGGGGCATAATGTAATGGAAAGGCATTAATATCTTAACACAGGTGACATTTATGTCTACTTTGGGTGGCAATCTTATTCTACATAGGCACAATTTCTTATTTCACCTAGGTCCTTACTTTTACGTGCTATAAATCCCTTGCGCTAAGTGGTGCGAAGGAAATTCACTTGAAGGTGTAACTCAATTGTAGGGAACTTGAGATTTCCAGGCTTTGTTTGAATATATTTATGCAAGTGTTAAATCATTTCAAGGAACTGTAGATTTGGTCCCCTTCAAATATACCTTACAGGTAGGTCTAATCACTTTAGAAACTATAGTTGCTTCCGGTCTACCTTATTTTATACTGAGCATAGAGGTTTTTGAGTTATATCACCACACAATTTGGGGATTTTCTTTCCTATCATTAGCCATGGCTGCTGCAGGGATGAACCATCCTCCCCCATTTTTAAATGAGATAGGGGAGCCTAATCTACTGTGGCATAGATGGATTACAAATTTTAATTTTAATTTGGTAGCAATAGGAGGGAACAAATGTACTTTCTTGAGAAAACAGCATATTTCGCGACTTAATTTTGGAGTTCATGGCAGGAAAGTGTATGAAAATATTATGGCAAAGAACAAAAACAGGAGGAAGCCCATTAACCCAGTTGAGACCCGGGTAATTATGTTTAACCAAGTAGCAATGTCTCAAACGGTAATCATTAAGTTAGACAGGTACATTAGAGAAACAAATGAATTCATTATAATGCATATAATGTAATGTAGTGCTGATATAACTACTTTCATTCTTAATAGACTAATTTTTTCTCTCATTATTGTGGTCTCCTTTTTACCCTCTCTCTTGAATCAAATTGAAGATAATATGGAGCATGACTCAGATGAAGCTAGTGGTGAAGAGGAGGAAGAGGATGTTTTCCAAACTACATTAGATAAACTAGCATGTCATTTTAAAGAGCAGAAGAATGTTGTTTTAGAAAGACACCCAATAGGACGCAAGGGAAAGGTGAGAAAGTGGCAACATATATTGCTGTATTGAGAGGGTTGCCAGCAACATGTGAGTTTGGAGCCCTTACAGACTCATTGATCATGGATCAGCTGGTAAGACGTACCAATGATGAAAAAGTGCAAGAAAAATTGTTATCGTTTAACCCTTCTTTAACTGAAGCAGTCAATATAGCATAAAAGCATAGAACACACAGCCATATGATTAAAAGAGATGCAGCTGTCAGGTGACACATTGAAAACGAGTTGTGAGGTAAAAAAACTGTGTGATATTGAATATGGAAACAAAGTAAATGATAATGTGACTCAACAAACCACTGGTAAAAGAGACATCAAACTTAAGTGTTTCAGATGCGGGTATTATAATCACTTGACCAATAGCCTGAAATGTCCTGCAAGAACTGCTTTATGTATGTCCCTCATAAACTAGGTTGATTATTTGCTCTTTTACCCCTGACTGTAGAACCAGTTTCCCTGTGTTGAAGACCAAATCCTCACTAATGTATAGTTCATTTTTTACATTTGAGAACGGTTGCAAATCCTTGTCCAACCCTCCATTTCTGGCCACCCTCTTACTATTTTCTCCTTGACTGAGTCTAAAATTTTCCTTCAGACATGGCTTTATTCCACTCCTCTTTCGTAAGAGCAGGAGCAGAAAGAGCTAAAACAGATACTTCAGAGTCCATGTTCACTTTATCAAATTTTATAGAAATCCTAGAAAGGAAATCAGCTGCCTTGCTACGTTCACTCCAAAGAAATGCCATTTTATTCTGGAAACCTTGTAACCCAAAGACCCATTTAGCAACCCTGGGGGTGTTTTTTTCCAAATCTTTAGCAGGGAAAACTGATAACAAAGGCTTGTGATCAGTTCTTAGATCAAAGGGTAGACCCCAAAGGTAAAACTTAAAATGATTGGCAGCCTAGTAGCTAGCTAAAGCCTCTTTTTTTAAAGTGGAGTAGTTTTTGGAACTATCATTTTGTGTTTTTGAAGCAAAAGCTATACTCCATTCAGAACCTTCACCAATTGGGAATTGTGGCACCAAGCCCTTTATTGTTAGCAACTTTGGTGAAGATGGTTCTGTTTCTGGTATCAAACTTGCGTATACTAGGAGCATTGACTATAGAGCTCTTTATCTTCTCAAAAGATTCAGTTTGTTCAGATTTCCACTTAAACTGCACATTCTTCCTCAAAAGATCTCTCCTGGGCTTCACAAGATTCGCAAAATGCGTAACAAATTTTGACATATATTCTGTTAGCCCTAAAATGATCTTACTTCCAACTTATTGGAGGGGGAAGGGGCATCTTTAACAACATCTATGAGGCTATTTTGGGGTTTAATACCATCACCAGAAATGGTATGCCCCAAATATTCAACAGAAGTTACTCCAATCTTGCACTTGTTTTCTTTATGGTAAGACTAGCATCAAGTAGTTTGCTAACAACCTTGCTTAAATTCCCATCATGCTCCTGTTCAGTAACCCATAAATCAAAATATCAACCTAGAAACACATGACCTTACTTAGCCACTGTAACATGTGCGGCATAATTCTCTGGAATAAAGCGGTGCCTTAAGCTAACCCAAACAGCATTCTTAAGAACATGTATGTGCCAAAAGGGGCTGGGAAAAAGGACAAAGGTTAAGATTCTGGGTGCAGTGCAACCTGGTGATTTGCGGAAGACAGGTCCAATTCACTAAAGTACTTTGCGTCATGTATTAAGTTGAGTATCTCATTGATTCTAGGCAGAGGGAGCCGCTCAACCCAAATATTAGCATTTAAATCCCTTTACCCAATCGTTGCGTCAGACCGCCGGGGGCCGTCCGACACCGCGGGGAGAAGCGCGTCGAATGGCTCCTGGCCGTCCTGGCACCCACGGAGTCCAGGGATGTGGATTCCCCAAACTTTTCCTACCTAGAATCCCCTGAAAACCTCAAATTTAGCTAAAAAAAATATCAAATTTTTAACCCCTCTATCACACCTTTTATGATTATAAACAATACTACTTCTTAACTTTACCCACCACTGAAACCTAAAAAAATCCTTACAACCTCTCACACCTACCCAGCCCTGAAACCTAAAGAGCCTTACTCCCCTTCACCCATAACCCTTAAATACCCTAAATGCCCTTTTTTAACACCTCTACCATAACTCTTTATGGGGGTGGGGTAAACCCCCATACTCCACTTGTAACCCCTCGATCACATCTTTTATGATTCAAAAAACATAATTCTCTCTAAACCCAACCCTTCCCTGGATTCTTAAAAACCTTACTACTGCTTAACCTTACCCTTCTCTAAACCTAAACAAGCTCTACTAGCCCTTAACCGTACTCTTACCAAAATCCTAAAAAGCAACCTTTCTCCCTCCTTAATCATACGCAACTCAAAACCATAAAAAGCCTTCCTGTACCCTGAACCTTTAAAAACACTTACCAATACTTACCTTTTTTGCGTTATAACAACTTGCTTTGTAAAGGAATGTGTTGTAACACCTTGCATTGCAACTGCATTAGTGTTGTAAATTCTGCATGGTAAAAGTTTCATATAGTAAAACCTGCATGGTAAAGATAACATGCCAATACAGCTAAACTTAAACTCCCGCTGCAAGACGCCCTACCGTAAATTTGATTTACTAATTCTTCTGTGGCGGAGATTAGCTGTCTACTCTCAAAGCACTTTCTTTCAGGGTGGAAAACAGAAAAAGTCATAAAGGGGAAGGTGTAGTACTAGTTGAAAATATCAATCAGATTTTCTGACGCCTTTTCTTATAAGTTATTAATTGTTCGAAGCCTGGGTAGGTACGTTTTACCCTACCCTTCAGCTCTATTGGATTATTGCTTGTATTTGCTGGCCTTGTTATCCCAGCTCTTGGTTTGAGGATGAGTTCTTGGAGTTTCTAAATTACTTATTCGACACCAAACACCTCTAGTTATCCTATGGGACTTTAGCTTATGGGCAGAACAACAAAACAAACGGACTGTATCTTTCTTGAATCATCTGAACACTCTGGACATCAAGCAGTGATGTAATATCCTATAATCATAATAAGGGCCACACACTGGATTGTCTCAAAGCCACTGATCATTTGGGTCCTTCTAATATTCAGACTTTCTTCCAACCATGGGCTTATCATGCGCTATCATTGTGTAATCCAATTTATGAGGACAAATTAAGTTGGCTGCTAGAGATATAGATAAAAATTGCTAAACAGGTCAAAAGAGCGCTTTCCCATCAAGCCAATGAACCTTTCTGCTAGCAGCTTAAATAATCCAGTTCATACACCGCATAGAGGGCGGATGGAACTATATAACTAAAAAGGATTTGAGATAGATCCTAGTTAAAAAAACCTGACTGCTCTAAAAAATGGTTCACTAACGATTTCAAAATGATTCAAGCTTTGCTCTGTTCTGCGTCAAATAAGTAAGGTAAGTCGGGACTTGATGTTGTTATAGATTTCTTTTTTGCAGTTTTATACAGCACGAACACAACCCGAAGGTACTGAAGCACTTTACATGAGCATCGGTCACATTACACAAGGACACATTCATTTTTGTTTTTTTAGGCGTGGGGATTCTAAGCTATTTGCCCAGAATCACAGGATGTTGAGCTGACACAGTGACTAGACCTGGTTCCCCAGTTCCAATATTAATTGCACCTCTGCCCGTTACACCACATCCTCACCCCTAATAAGAAAAATGTAAACGGCTAAATTCCAATATTTCAACTCGAAGGTCACAAGTGTGAGTAATTACTCTAAGTAACCATTTAAAGATCTAGGGGCATATTAGCAAGACCGGCGATAAAATTATCGCCGTTTTAGCGGCAGCAAACTGCAGCTAAAACAGCGATAATGGGCTTGCTAATATGCGTTATAGAATTCCAATAGAAGCCCAGGTTAGATGTGCAGGACATCTAACCTGGGCTTCTATTGGAATTCTATAACGCATATTAGCAAGCCCATTATTGCCGTTTTAGCGGCAGTTTCCTGCCGCTAAACGGCGATAATTTTATCGCCGGTCTTGCTAATATGCCCTAAAATAGGTGATTGTGAATAAAGCCCCATTGGAGTATTTTGTAGACTCATTAGAATGTACTGTCCAACAGAAAATCCAAGTCTTTTTGTGAAAAAACCAAAGACCATTCAGGAATGTCTAAATCAACCTATGCACAAGACTCTACCGGATGGTCCTTGCATGGATTTTTTAACTTGCACTCAATTTTTTATTACGAATCTGGCCAAAGTAGTTGCATTCCAACTTACAGCTCATTTGGAGGTGAATAGTCTGCTGGGGAAATGCAGGGAGGCGTAATACTTCAGTAGAGTACTGAGATGGCTCTCCTGAATGTCAAAGAGAGACTGCTGGAGACAGCGGTTGGGGGTCCATCCACAGTAGTAGTGCAGCTGGCCACTTGGTCACCTTCGATGTCACATATCAAGAGAACTTCCACGTTTAATTACAGCACTCTACTGGTGTCTCTTTTACATTTCTATGGTGGTTTGAGTCTTTTTTCCAATCGAACATCTCAGGTGGTGAGGATAGAGAATGGGAACAGTGCACCTACTAGTGGGTAAGGTTAATGAGCATCCAAGGGCTCTCCTTGCCCCGTGTGCTTATCAAGCCTTATATGAGGAACACGTTCATGATATTTTGGGAGCTTGGGAATTTGGGTTACATATTTACTGGGATAATATACAGATTATGCATCCTCTTAGTGGTGATCACTAAGTGGATTCACCCAATTTTACCAGCCTTTTGGGTAATATCCAGGTCTAATCTTGGACTCAGGAAAGCCAGTTAATTTTGAACTAGTGTTGGACTGTATTAATGTTAGAGGGATCTACATTGTCAGTAAAGAAACTGGTGAGTTCCAATAACAACTGGAAAGTTGGAAGCTCATCAGAAGGAGCAACTTCAAAAGTTAAGCCTTTCGTGTCTTATTTTTGTTTGAGGTAAAACCAATTTCCACCCAAGATAGCAGCGGTGTAGGTTGAATCCTCTGATATATTGTTCCCCGACTGCACATGAGCCCCATCAGGTGATGTAAAGATGCCATGATCGACTCTTCTCAAGCCTACTTCAACAGGAGACATTATTGGTCTTATTGGAACAATGCAGGAAGGACTGCATGACCAAGGCAGCACACCTTGTGTTCTGGTGCAGCGTTCTTACCTCAAATTGAGAGATGCAACGGAGCGAGCAGGGAACTGAGGCAGAGTGAGGACTACACCCACAAAAGCCTGTGATGAAACAGCTGCGCCCAAGGCATTTTGTAGCTCCTGATAAAACTAGCAGAGCAGCTGATAAGGCAATCGAAGGGAACCACCCAGGAGAAGCCTCAAAATGGCACTGGGAGATTCACTCTTCAATGAGTGTGAACTCATCACAGAAGTACAATGTATGCAGACCCACAAATGAAGTGCCTTCATTCAATGTGTGCTTCAAAAACAGCCCCAGAGCCCACAATGAAAAATTAACAAGCTGTATGCAAATAAATGCTTCTGCCTAATATAAACTGATGTTAGAGTGGGAAACATATCCCACAATGTTGATAACATGCAGTGTCCCTCTACATAAATCAAAATGTAATCCAAGTGCTTTTAAAATGCATCACATTAAACTGTGGGGCTATTTTGAGACCTATCCACCAGCACCTGCACATAACCCACATAGGAAAAACACCAGGCGACCACTGGAAGGTTCATGGAGGCCTGGTATAGATGCTGCAGCCCAGGTCTGAGGTGACTGCATGATGGCGTCACACAAGATGGATTGAGACCAAGGGGGAGTCCAACTGATATGATACATTCTCTGGTACTTGCCCTTCCACATACAAAATTGCAGCCAACTCCAATAGAAAACTTTCTTCGTCCTCAAACAGTGAATGAAAGTGCTGCCTAGAAAAACTCAGTCGAGAACCGAAAACAAGGGAACCCTACTCACATGGAACCAGGGTACTTAAATTATTATCAGAAAACAATGGCTCCTGTGGACTAATGGCAACGTATTCTTAATATAGAAATGCACATTGGCAATGTAAAGGGTTAATGTGATGTCAAAAGGAGAGCAAACGGAACACACCTGAGATTTGTATTTCATGAACAATTATTTATACAATTTTTGAAACAAAATACACACATGGTATTTAAAGAATAATCTAACAATAGTGAGTGGTGTCCCAGTGAAAAAAATGGAACCTAAAGTAATAGTGACATATTTGTGACATATGTACAAGGTTTCCTTTTTAACATGAAAGCGACCATTAGAGGGTATGCAGTATGTGAACCGTGCTTTATACAATGATAAATGCTGGTTTTTAATGATTCGCTTTTGTAAACAGTCGACGGCATTTCGACCCTGTGTTCAATGTAGGGTCTCTTCAGGACCTAGGGGTGTAGGGACACCTACAAAAGAGGGAGGGATAGCATCAGTATGTGGCTATGATTTAGCAGCTATGCTTGTAAATGGAGAGAGCAGTATGTATAATACCTGAAGGTTAGTCTGCACAGCCTAGTGTAGAAAGTGTGCCACCGTGAGTGTAGTGAAGAAAAACAATACTCACATGGGGCCCAGCCGGGCGCTGTACATGTGAGAGAAAGAGGAGTGTTACTGTCAGAATAAGACGTAATAATGTTTATATGATTACACTGAGGTGGCACAAAAAGGTGATGAACTTACCCCATGTGAGGGTAGAGGTAGGCTGGCAAATACTGAATGGCACAGCGGGAACATTCCTCGTGTAGGGTTATAAGAAGGCACGGTAAGTGTACAGTCCTGGCGAGTACTCTATGGTGAAAAACAGGGGAGGAAAAACATATATGATGGATGGCTGCTCACAGGTGCAGTCAATGAGCTGTGGATGCTTAATAATGATCTTGTAGCCTTACCCGAGTGGGTGTATCTGTGCGCTGGAGGTGCAGGCTTTTAGTACGTGTGCTGGAACACGATGGTTCCAAAGGGCACGAGGGGCGGCTGCTCCGTCTCACTACTTATTAAGGTAGCTTGCATCCAGTGGGGAGGTCTAAAACCAAGAAAAAGCATATGATATATGTTTTTCCTCCCCCGTTTTTCACCATAGAGTACTCGCCAGGACTGTACACTTACCGTGCCTTCTTATAACCCTACACAAGGAATTTTCCCACTGTGCCATTCAGTATTTGCCAGCCTACCTCTACCCTCACATGGGATAAGTTCATCACCTTTTTGTGCCACCTCAGTGTAATCATATAAGCATTATTACATCTTATTCTGACAGTAACACTCCTCTTTCTCTCTCATGTACAGTGCCCGGCTGGTCCCCATGTGAGTATTGTTTTTCCTCACTACACTCACGGTGGCACACTTTCTACACTAGGCTGTGCAGACTAACCTTCAGGTATTATACATACTGCTCTCTCCATTTACAAGCATAGCTGCTAAATCATAGCCACATACTGATGCTATCCCTCCCTCTTTTGTAGGTGTCGCTACACCCCTAGGTCCTGAAGAGACCCTACATTGCACACAGGGTCGAAACGCCGTCGACTGTTTACAAAAGCGAATCATTAAAAACCAGCATTTATCATTGTATAAAGCGCGGTTCACATACTGCATACCCTCTAATGGTCGCTTTCATGTTATAAAGGAAACCTTGTACATATGTCACAAATATGTCACTATTACTTTAGGTTCCATTTTTTTCACTGGGACATCACTCACTATTGTTAGATTATTATTTAAATACCATGTGTGTATTTTGTTTCAAAAATTGTATAAATAATTGTTCATGAAATACAAATCTCAGGTGTTCGGTTTGCTCTCCTTTTGACATCACATTAACCCTTTACATTGCCAATGTGCATTTCTATATTAAGAATAAGTTGCCATTAGTCCACAGGAGCCATTGTTTTCTGATAATTGAAAAACTCATTGTCCATGGCATCAAAAGCAAATACACTAATGAAAAAGCATGCCTGGCAGAGATGAAACTAGACTGAGGAAGCGTTATCCCACTGGGTAACCGTCCCCTGGTTGCACAGCCAAACTCCTGGAGGAGATTTATCCAATGTTTTTCAACAGATGGACAGTAGGTTGAGGTCGAATAATGTTTATTCTACATAATAATTGAAATGAATTTCGAATTCTTTCAAAGAATAGTGTCATCATAGACATAGATGAGTCAAGTTGTTCAAACCCAATGCATTTCGGGCGAACCCTTCGTCTGGGGAAGTTAGATCGCCATAACGACGGGGACGATGTGTCCCGTATTGTGAATTGTGACTGTCACGGTACGGGGCTCATGTGCATCTGTTGAACAACATTGGATGAATCTCCTCCGGGAGTTTAGCTGTGCAACCAGGGGACGTTACCCATTGGGATAACGCTTTCTCAGTTTATTTCCATTACGCTGGTGGATCAGTCAGCGATACCCTGGTCGCACGCAGAATTTCAACTTAAATTGCTTAACTGCAGTTGATGCTTTTGGTGTGCATCTACCACCGCCTTAAGAGATGAAACTAGTCCTAGAGAAAACAGTTCAGAATGATGTGGTGAAATTGAGATTGAGACTGGGAAAGATGTTGCAGAAATTAAATGAATCTTTGCAGCATTAGTTAGAGACTGGAACAAGCTAAGGCCCACATTCAGGCCACCACAACCATGGAACACTATAACTATTTACCACTTACTATCTTAGACTAAATGGCTTCTGACAAAATGCAAATATCTGGAAAAGAGTTTCGAAAGAGAGAACGTCAGCGTTAGGCATCTAAAGGCGAGAACAGAAAGAAACAATACATCTAACTGTATAACAGAGCTGTTCAGAAGTGTCTTGAGAGAAGATGAGGACTTCCCCACAGGAAATGGGCGGGCACATAGAGCGGGCAGACAGCACAACTCAAGCAACGAATGACCTGGAGATGGTGATGCATCTCTCTGGCTACCCCCAATAGGAAAAGGTCATGGCTGCAGCCCGTAAAATGGCTAAAGAATGTGGTAAGGTCAAAGTATCTGTGCACTTTGGAGATCACTAATACCCTCTACTGATATGGGATAAGATGGCAGTCACTGCAAAATTAGCCCCATGCCCTACCATCCATTCTAATTCTGATTTCTCCCTGTGGTTGGATATTGTGAGGTTTGATAACTGGAGAACGTGGTAATGTTTAAGGATTTTAAAGTGCTCTGCAGTGTCTTTCTGGTAGCTGTTGCATGAATGAATGCAATAAACAAATACGTGAACACATTTCCTCTTTGTCATTTACCTACCAGAAGGCATATTTTCCCGGAAGTTAAGGGAAGGCGGAATATCTTCCGTTGTGGAGGTCATGTGCACAGAATTAAAGTGAGTTAAATCTGAACTACACAGAAGGACTATGATTGACTCGAGTGAATTAAGACGAGCGTGGGTAGCTTAGAATCCTGAGACGATTGATGGATCCGGGCCACAACACTCCATGCCTGTGGGAGATTCCTCTACTGTAAATCGCTAAACATTCTAATTGCCTGAAAACATATCACTCAACTTAACAGAACAAGACTAGGGAAATTACTGTAAATACTTTTTTTGTGTACGAACATTAGCTACCAGATGTTTCACTTGGTAGAATTCCAATTTGTTTCTTTTCCTTTAGCAAGGAACCATGTAATACAGTTTCATATTATCTGAGAACAAAATATCGTTGATTGAAAAACACTTCAACTTTGTATACGTACCAGGCAGTGACAACTCGTATAAGAGCTGTAAAAAGCAGATGTGGAGATCCCATCGAACGACTAACGATGCATAAAAACAAAGAGATAACGCACAGTTAAAATATGTGTGTGCAGACAGCGTACCACTGAAGAGATCCTAGACTTGCAAGAACAGTTTCACATATGCATGCAGAATGCATACATTTACTTAATCGGAGCCATTACAAGCATTATGTAACATCCGAGAGAAACTGATCTTTCTAACAGTTGCAAATAGGCAAACTATTCAGGTAATTCTACACGGATCAGCCCTGCTCTATAAAAGTGAATTTTGGGATCCTGGTAGCTTCTGTTCAGAAGTGTTCCTGATTCTTCTAACTAAATGTTGGGCATATACACAAGGACAGAGACATTACATCTAAACTAAGGGCCAACAATTACGAACCGACCAGTGTCAGGAGAGTTTTATCAACAATATAAGCCCTATAGTTAAGTGTTTGAATGAGTGAGTTCCCAATTCCTGATTATTAAAAAAAAGTGTGCTTTTCAGAGATTCACTTGCGCTGTCAGTAACTCAAGATAGAGGGGCCGATTCCGATCTCGGCCGGTAGCGCACCGAATCGGATTCGGCTTAACCGGATCCGATTCGGAGCCCTCTTTTCCGACCGATTCGAACGCGCGTCCGGCCGAGCGAGTACGATGCGAGCGCACGCGAAATCGCCGACCGACTCATTCACGGGTCCGAACCGCACCGACCGACTCGCTCGGACTCGACTCGCACCGCGCGATGGAGACGTTCCCCGGCCGGGCAAGTACGATGCGCGCCTTGAGCAGTCTGACCGACCCGCACCGTCCGGCTCGAAACAGCTGTCGGAGCCGGACTTTGGGGGTCCGTGTCGGACCCCCCTGTACGCGTAGCCGCGCGAGTCGCACACAGGGGGGACCCATGGGTCCCCCCTACCTGTGCGGGTGCAGCGCGAACCGCATCGACGCGAACCCGCTGTAGGGGGCGCCCTCGTTCGCCTCGCACCCATTGAGTCAATGGGAGCCCGCGTACGCGTTGTACGACCGGCTCCCATTGACTTCAATGGGAGTCCGACCGAATCGAGTCCGATAGCATGCGTGCGCATCGTACTCGTTCGGTCGGACTGCTAGAGTCCGATTCGGTCGGAAATCTCTCCGGGTCCGGCTCGGTCGGGGAGATTTCCGGCCTGAATCGGAATCGGCCCCAGAGTGTTTGTAGATATGGTGAAATGTTATGATAATCTGTGTCCAAGATGAAGCAGCCAGATTCCAACTAAAGTATAATGAAAATAACCAACCAGCACGACACCGCATTACAATAACAAAAAAACACAATAATAACACGTAGTACAGTGCAACAGCAAAGGAACAAAACAACAATTACACAACATCACAACTCAGTACAGGACAGGAAGAAGATAGAATACAACACAATGACAACATAACACCGCATATCAATACGAACATAAAGCCATGCCTGCACAACAACCATATAACAAATTAACGCAATAACAACACAAAAGCACAAAGGACAACAAATGGAACAGAGCAAAATATCACACTAAAACAACAAAACAATGCAATAAAAAAACAACAGTTCAAAAAAGCACAGTGATTGGTTGATGTTTTAAGTTATAAAATGTTAGTGCTGTGTTGCTGTTTTGAATTTTCAGTTTTTTGTTGTTTTGTTATTTTGTGGTGTTGTAGTTTTGTTATGTGTGGTCCGCTGT
Organism: Calotriton arnoldi; assembly: GCA_963921515.1. Classification (NCBI taxonomy): domain Eukaryota; kingdom Metazoa; phylum Chordata; class Amphibia; order Caudata; family Salamandridae; genus Calotriton; species Calotriton arnoldi. The sequence goes on along the minus strand of CAWUFW010008073.1, from coordinate 64,487 downwards.
ATAGTTGTGGTGTATTGATATGACGATGTATTGCTTAGTGCTGTTGCATTACTGTAGTGTTGTTGTAGCGTCTTTTTCTGTTCTGATATTGTGTGATGTGTTGGTGCTTTAAGGGTTTTCTCTTCAGTATCATTTGCTTCTATTGTGGTTCTCTTGTCATATTTTGTTAAGATGTGTTTTTGTGATATTCCTGTGTTAAGCTGTTTTGTGATGCTTTGTTGTGACGCGATGAGCTAGAGGCTCCTGAGGCTCCGGGCACCGGACTCCATTTCCCGGCATCCCTTTGCGGTGCGGATGCCGCCGGCGAGTTCCTGCCACGCCAGAAGGCACACTAAAGGGGCCCAACACTCCCGCAGCGCGGGACGCGACGAGCTAGAGGCTCCAGAGGCTCCAGGCACCGGACTCCATTTCCCGGCATCCCTTTGCGGCGCAGGTCCTGCTGGCGAGTTCCTGCCATGCCATGAGGTGCACTAAAGGGGCCCAACACTCCCGCAGCGCGGGACTCGGCGAGCTAGAGGCTCCTGAGGCTCTGGGCACCGGACTCCATTTCCCGGCTTCCCTTTGCGGCACGGGTGCTGCCGGCGAGTGCCTGCCGCGCCAGGAGGCGCACTAAAGAGGCCCAACACTCCCGCAGTGCGGGACGTGCGTGGGCATGCCCGGGCCGCGCCCGGGCAAAGCCCGGGTCAAGGGCAGACCCGTCAAAGCCCGTCAAAGCCCAGAAGAGGCAAGGCTGGGCCAGCCCCCTAAGGCCTGTTGCAGAACTCTACTGTCTCGAGTGAGCAGCCATCACGGAACAAGGTACTGTTTTTTATTCCCAGATATTTCTTCCTCATATTTACGCCTTGAGAGTTGTGGCTAGCCGTGCTCGTCTAGTTTAGACTACGCTTGCCTATTTTTCTCCTGTCTTTATTGGTTCAACCAGGCTTGTAGTATGAGCAAGAGAAAGGGTGCCTCAAGCGCTTCCAGCACGATACCTCTCCCCGCACCTGCTGAACTATTGACAATTACCTAACCCGGGCAGTGGACATGGTTACCAATGAAATACGGTTGGTGGAACGCTGCCTTTCTCTCACAGCCGAAGAGATCCCTCATATTTCTATTGTCCAAAGCTCCTATGAGCTGCTACCAACGCAGAGTGCATCATTAGTAACAAGCCCAACTGCAGCATCAAGGGGCCATGTTTGTTCCGTGGAGCTAGTTCAAAATGTGGGTGACGGCCTAGATTGCGTAGGGGCTACACCAGGAGGGGAGACTGAGCCCGGTCCAACCAGCACAGAGGGTGGCGACCAGTTTTATGATTCTGAGGGGGAGAGTGGCCCAAAAGCCAAACGCAGGAGGAAAACTGCCAAATCAACTCAATCAATCAATCAATCAGGGGATGATTGTTGAATGCGCGCTACTCACCCATGAAGGTCTCAAGGCCCGGGGGGGGGGAGGGGGGGTTGCAGATCTGCTTAGCCGAAGAGCCAGGTCTTGAGGGTCTTTCTGAAGGTGTTCAGGGCGGGGGCGCGCCTGATGTCCGCCGGTAGTTCGTTCCATGTCTTGGCTGCGATGTGGGAGAAGGATCTTCTGCCTACTCTGGCTCTGTGGATGTGTGGGGTTTTGGCCAGAGCAAGGTTGGTGGATCGGAGGTTTCTTTTGGGTACGTGGAAGTTGATTCTGTCGTTGAGGTATTTTGGCCCGTTGTTGTGTAGGCATTTGTAGGCGTGGGTGAGGATCTTGAAGGTGACTCTTTTCTCCACGGGGAGCCAGTGGAGTCTCCGTAGGTGTTGGCTGATGTGTTCGTGCTGGGGGATTTCTAGGACGAGTCTGTCGGCGGCGTTCTGTATTGTCTGGAGTCTGTGGCGTAGGGATTTGTTGATGCTGGCGTAGAGGGTGTTTCCATAGTCCAGTCTGCTGGTGATGAGTGCGTGGGTGACTCTCTTTCTTGACTCAGGGGGGATCCATTTGAAGGTCTTGCGGAGGATGCGGAGTGTGTTGAAACAGCTGGAGGTGACGGCGTTGACCTGTCGGTTCATGGTGAGTGATGCGTCGAGTAAGTCTAGAATTTTTGCCACAACTAGCAAAATCGTCTCGCACCATAAGGCTGGTGTTGAAAATCTGATTGGGGGTTCAGCAGTGGTTAAGGAAAACACCTGGTGTAAACTCAGCAAGTGTATAGGTGATCTTTTGGACTCCAAGTTTCGCCCTATCCATGAACGTTTAGCGATAATTGAATCCAAACTGGCGAAGCCTTTAGATTCCAGGACTTCCACTTGTACTCAGTATTTGACCTCTGATCTTACCCCTACTATCCCTGTCCAGAGTATGGTCGTACTACATCCATATGACAATTTACTAGCAAACCAACCTGTAAAACAACCGGTAGCTTGTGCCCCAAACCAGGCCTCTTTACCTGTGATTGATCTTCGCCCAGCATCTGCCACGTATGCCGTTGCCCTGACTAACGTCCCTAGGCTCACAGGAGATAATATGAAATCCACCAGGGGCCTAATGAACAAATCCATCCATTGGCTGAACAACAACATCACTGGCAATTGGGTCATATGTAAAGAGATCTTGATGGCAAGACGGGTGGGGGGCATTGGTGGGGGGGTCATGGGATCAGAGGAGATGTCATTGTGGTCAACTTCCGTAATCCGACGGTTGTTCAGGAAATACTGCATAAAGCAAGTATTGGAATGGTTAAAACCAGTTCTATTAAGATAGTCCCACATGGCTTTTTTTATCAGCACCTTGCGAATCAATCCTGTACTCCTGGCAGTTTTGTTCCCCCTACCTCTGTGTTGCCCAGACTCCCCCCCTCAAGTATCACTCCATTTGAATCATAGATGTTTTCCATTGGTTGGGCTGGAAGAGATTGATTGACGGTTTAGGGAGGAGCCTGTCTGCTCCAGTTCCCAGACGGTGGGCAGGATATCTGATAGTTCAACTTTTGTTGCCCAAATGTCCCCCTTTCCCTGACAGAATCTTCTGCCCATGGTTCCAGGGTTACTAGAGAAGGGTGGGACCCCTTATAATTTCAGTTCCATTGTACAAACAAATATTACCCTCTCCCAGAACCATTTGTGTGTAGGACCTTGCATTCCGAAAATTGATGAGGCATCTGTTAGTTTAACCCCTGCTGTCCAATTGTCCATCACTTCTACACAGAACCCTCTTCCTTTAGGGGCCAGTGTGAGCATATGTTATGATGAAGGTCCAATTAATAATGCTTACTTGAAATTTTTAAGCTGGAACATAGCGGGCCTAGCCTCTAAAATCTTGCTAGACGGATGGCGATCCTTCAACGTGAACTACGATATAGTATTCATGCAAGAAACTTGGGATAGTAGTGACATTGCATTTGATGGGTTTACATGCCTTAGCTTTCCCGCTACTCCATCTGCTTCGGGGAGAGCTAAAGGGGGCCTGTCGGCCTGGTTTAAAGTGGATATTTCTGGTTCTATTGTACAGCTAGTCAAGGAACAGGGAGAGGCGCAGGCCTTCTGCCTCACTTGGAAAGAAACCCATAAGATATACTTGGTAAACTTTTATAATAATAACTTCTCGTCCAAAGGTGACTTTCAAGGCCTATTCATGTTAATCAACATGCTTGTGGAGAGAGAGGCTCGAGTGAATTGCCCCCTTAACCTGTTGGTGGCGGGAGACTTTAATGCAAAATTGGGGCACCCTCTGCCCCTTTCTCCAACTACACTTGAAACATTGTCTCACGAGTTAGACCATAATGTGATGGATGCTAGGGGGCGGGTTCTATTATCCTATCTGGCAGAACGGGGTATGGTTAATAAGGTTTTTAAATTTACTGACCAACACATCCCAACCTTTATAGGGCGAGGTGTAGGAAGCACTATTGATTATAAATTCATCACTTGGAGCATGTCTCCACTTATTAAGGATTGTGAGGTCCTCATTCAGTCCTATAGTGACCACAATCCTATTTCTGCAAAGATAGTGCTACCACATATGCTACAAAAGCCCAAGCCTCCGCCTTCCCAGGTACTATCTACTAAGGACGCAGGGCGTAGGGTGGTATGGCGAATCGCGAACATGAACATCAGAATGTCCCAGGTGTTATCCAATAGCTCTGCCCTGGTGTATAGCTGTAATTGCATACCCTGTGTTCCGGCCTGCATCTTATCTGATTTTGCAATTCTTCTAGATAAGATCAAAATTCTGCTTTCTAGACCCGTTATCCAGTCACGTCAACATGTACAATCATGGTTTGATAATACCTGTAGAGAAGCCAATAACACCCTACATAGGGCCTTAAAGCAAAACCCTAGAGACCAGATTGCTATTAAGGAAAGTAGGAAGTTATATAAGCATGGCATTAAAATAAGAAAGTCGGCCCTGAAGGAGGAGAAGTGGGAATCAATAGTGGGTGCATGCCATTCTAAAGACCCTCAAGTCTTCTGGAAAGCAGTACGGTCTGTCTTATCCCCCACCCTACCAGCCGATACAGTAACTGTCCATATTTCGGCTGAGATCTGGGTGATGCATTATGCTAGTCTGTATTCCACTGATCTTAGCTTCTGTGACGGGGAGTTAGCTCGTGGCTGATGAGTGAGTTTCGCTTGTGGCTTGGGTTGTTGCCGGATCAGGTCATGGATAGTTTGTATATCCTCTTTGATTTGTTGTAGAGATAGTACTATTTCATCTAATCTAGGGTCAGGTGTCGGAGTTATCGTGTTTATATCCTGGGCTGTAGTTAAGTGAGGAGACCCCACACAAGTTATTATTTGTGTGGGGTCCTGTGACGGGAGGTGATCCGGTTCGTTATATGGTAGTTTTTCAGTATGGTAATCAGTGGCAGGGGGGAGTAGAGAAGGGAGGTGAGGGGGTATTGATGTGTGCTGTAGGAGGAAGGACGGTGAAATTCAGCGTGAGGGGGGAGAGGGTGGGACCAATGACTGATCGGATGTAGGGGTGTAGGGGGAGACTGGAGCGAAATTTGTGATGGAGTTGCTGGGAATGGAGAGGAGGAGAGTGTCTAGGTGGGGAGTCAGCTAGGGAGTCGGGCAGAAAGATGTCGGAGTGGTTTGAAGGGGAGGTGGGATAGTGTCTTGCCGCCTTGATTTTGATAAGCAGAAAGATGTTATCAAGTAGATTTAGGTTCTGGTCTGATGCTTGCATGAGGATGATCCCATTATGATAGATGGTAATTGTAGCTGCCGCTTTGCAAAACGGGGAGGGAATAATGGATAATGTAAATCCATGTGCTGTTTTTTTAGTGGCTGCAATCGAGAATAGGGCAAGGAAGGCTTTCCGCCATTGGGCTCTTCTTTTGGTATAGAAGATAATGTCATTCGTTATATGCCCATTGTTATTGGAGTAGTAAGGATCAGAAGTTGGGGTTTCAGGGTGCGATTTTAATAGGCTATGTTTGAAGCTTTTGGCTGCTTTTTTTGTAAGGTTGGGGGGTATTTAATGGAATAGGTGTGCAGGCCCGTGAGTTCCATAGTGTAGGTGTAGCTTTAGAGAAGGGGTTTAGAGTGTCCTGGGATGAAATCATGAGGATGCTATGGATTAATTAGCTGATATACACTCAATTCCAAGATGGCTGCTTGCTTATCCAGTGATAGTATAACCTTGGGTTGTAGTCCTATAGCTCTTTCCATGAATCGAGCCTCACTGGGTATAGTCCTCTGTCACTTTCCATAGAGATTGATTGAAGTGGTTGGTCCTTTGTTTCTGTTTAGTAGTAAAATGTGCATCGTAGTCCTATGTCTTTCCCCATGAGTTGGTGTGGACTAAGTAGTCCTTTCTCTATTTAAGTGATTATGCCTGCCATTTTAAGGGGAGGAACTGCTGGTGATTACAACTTGAGCACAAAATGGGGGGCCTGGCACTGAAAACCGGGCCATCTAGGTGTCAATCGAGCAAGTGTAGTAATCAGCAGTAAATGTACAAAAGATTTACAAGAGAGGTCGACCAAGTCACCAATGGTTTTGGAAAATAAATAGGATTGGTTCCCCCTACCACAGGTCAGCGCTCTAGTGCTCATGTGAGCTGCGAACAAAGCGCGTCTGTGACCAAATTAGTTATTTCTCGTATGTGCTCCTAAGTGAGCTATGTTCAATGCCAATGCCCATCCCCGTGGAAATGCGTGAAACGGCAAGGAAACAACCAGCGTTTGCGAGCAGAGCATGGGAGCTCCTAGTAAGGGGAGCCCGGGACTAAACACATTTGCGTGTCCCGCCACGAGCCTCAGCTCCTGGGGGCTCGCGGCTAGTGAGAGGGAGGGAGGGTTGATACAGACTGTAGAGTCCTTACTGCAGTGAACTCCCGAGGGTCAACGGACTGCCTCTGGATCTGTGGAAGATCATAGCCAGAGGGGGGTCAACACTCATGCAATTCCGGTCACTGCTGGCGACGCATTACCGTGGTTCGCAGCTGCAGTCATGCTCTCTCAGGGACCCTCGGTCCACCTCCGGGGAAGTAGCAGAGCTTGGGCGCAGGGCAGGTCAGCTTCCGACGATGCAATCTTGTGGTTCGCAGCTGCAGAGACGCTGTCCCAGGGACCCTCGGTCTGCCTCCGGGGATGTAGAAGCGCTTGGGCGCAGGGCAGGTCAGCTTCCGAGTACAGGGTACTATAGCGATGCCTCTGGCGAAATGTAATGATCCTGGCTAGAGGAGGCCAGGGGTCGTCAACTAATTGATCCAGTCGCTGAGGGGAAGTATTCCTGCTATCCGCCTTCTGACGCAGTGTAATCATGGGGACCTTCAATCCGCATCCGATGATGAGGGAGAGCTTGGCAAAAAGGGAGGGTCGTCACCACCAAGGTCCCGATTCCTGAAACCCTTGGATTCCGACTGTCTGTCTCCGGTAATTGTTCGATCAATGATGATGCCTCCGCTAGAGCAATGTCTCTTTGTTGCAGAACACTGGGTTCCGTAGTTCCTTCCTTGGTTACGGTGCCTTGAAGCGGCGGGCTAGCTCGGGCTATCAGGGATATTTTTGCAAATTTCGATCCCTAGCCAGCGGAGCTCATTCTTTGAGCTCTTCACCAGACGCCATCTTGGTTGTACCCTTTTGCAACTCAATGACTGTGATGTTTGCTTTGCTATCGCGAGCTTTTTGAAGTGTACTTTAGCAAAGAGAAGGAGGATGTTGTTTAATACAAAAGTACTTTAGTAGCCCCAGTATTTATTGTATTTGTATTGCTGTTTAAATGTTCATTGCTGCTGCTAATTTTATTAACTTTTTATAAGAATGATTTTAATACTTATCATCAGTGCTAAATGTCTAATACTCGCTGCTATCAATGGATCCAGTTGAGCTGCACTGTCACTTTAGCTATGGCCAAATTACTGTCTTTGCCTGCGGTTTTATTTATTTTAATGGAAAATATGATTGTTATTTCTCTAATGAGCTTTGATTATAACGTTGTTTGTCTTTTTTTATTCATTACTGTGTGTACCTTTTATGATCTGTCCTTGGAAGATCGAATAAAGACAATTGATTGATTGATTGGTATATGTACCAGGCAGTGACAACTCGTATAAGAGCTGTAAAAAGCAGATGTGGCGATCCCATTGAACGACTAACGATGCATAAAAACAAAGAGATAACGCACAGTTAAAATATGTGTGTACAGACAGCATACCACTGAAGAGATCCTAGGCTTGCAAGAACAGTTTCACATATGCATGCAGAATGCATACATTTACTTAATCGGAGACATTACAAGCATTATGTAACATCCGAGAGAAACTGATCTTTCTAACAGTTGCAAATAGGCAAACTATTCAGGTAATTCTACACGGATCAGCCCTGCTCTATAAAAGTGAATTTTGGAATCCTGGTAGCTTCTGTTCTGTTAACTAAATGTTGGGCACATACACAAGGAGGGAAACAACCTTTACCACGCATGCATTACATCGCATGCCATTAGATCGCGGTCTTTACCACGCAAGTCATTACAACGACTTGCGCTGGAGGGTGCTATAGGACAAGGAATCGTTTAATTTACTATCCAACACCTTCCCTACTGTACGTAGGCTGGAGTTGGAATAGTAAATTTAACTACTCCTAAGTCCAGCGCCCTCCAACGAAAGTCGTTGTAACGACTTGCGTGGTAAAAACCGCGATCTAATAGCATGCGATGTCAATGCATGCGTTGTATAATCATACAACCACACAAGGACAGAGACATTACATCTAAACTAAGGGCCAACAATTACGAACCGAGCAGTGTTAGGAGAGTTTTATCAACCATATAAGCCCTATAGTTAAGTGTTTGAATGAGTGAGTTCCCAATTCCTAATTATTAAAAAAAAAGTGTGCTTTTCAGAGATTCACTTGCGCTGTCAGTAACTCAAGATAGAGTGTTTGTAGATATGGTGAAATGTTACGATAATCTGTGTCCAAGGTGAAGCAGCCAGATTCCAACTAAAGTATAATGAAAATAACCAACCAGCACGACACCGCATTACAACAACAAAAAAACACAATAATAACACGTAGTACAGTGCAACAGCAAAGGAACAAAACAACAATTACACAACATCACACCTCAGTACAGGGCAGGAAGAAGATAGAATACAACACAATGACAACATCAATACAGATCAACAACACACAATCACAGCATAATATGAACATAAAGCCATGCCTGCACAACAACCATATAACAAATGAACGCAATAACAACACAAAAGCACAAAGGAAAACAAATGGAACAGTGCAAAATATCACACTAAAACAACAAAACAATGCATTAAAAAAACAACAGTTCAAAAAAACACAGTGCTTGGTTGATGTTTTAAGTTATAAAATGTTAGTGCTGTGTTGCTGTTTTGAATTTTCAGTTTTTTGTTGTTTTGCTATTTTGTGGTGTTGTAGTTTTGTTATGTGTAGTCTGCTGTATAGTTGTGGTGTGTTGATATGGCGATGTATTGCTTAGTGCTGTTGCATTACCGTAGTGTTGTTGAGCGTCTTTTTCTGTTCTGATATTGTGTGATGTTGTGTTGTTGCTTTAAGGGTTTTCTCTTCAGTATCGTTTGCTTCTATTGTGGTTCTGTTGTCATATTTTGTTAAGATGTTGTGTTTTTGTGATATTCCTGTGTTATGCTGTTTTGTGATGCTTTGTTGTGTTACGTTTTCATTCAGTGCCAATTTTGTAGGTCATGTTGTATAGTGTATTAGTTTAGTGTTTATCTCTTGATGTTTATTTTTTTATTTATTTTAGTGTATTTTATGTGCTAATGTAGCACACAATTGCCTTGAAACGCATCCTGGAACTACCGACCAGCTAAATAACTCACAACGATATGTAAATAGAAGTTATAAATTAAAATTCCCACACACATCCCATTAAAGTTCCAGTGAAAAACAAACATGCAACATTGTTAAATATATGGCTAACATAATGCAGCCACAGTGCTCCACTTCCTAAGATATCATTTTTGTCACACATTTCTTTAAATCCCATGCTCAATTATATGTTGCAGCATACAGAGAATAGCAAAAAAACTAATCATTAATGAGATCATCTATTGATAATCAAGAAATTCATAATCTTATGCAAATGATTTCCTCTAAAATAAGAAATTTGAGACTTCAACCTAAGCAGTTATAAAACTGATAACAATAATATAATATTTGAGAAAGATTGGATAATATGTTCATAAATGCAGAGCTCCTTTCTGAAGTAACACTGTAAGTAATCAGCTCCTAATATTTGAAAAACCCTTGTTTTTTCAACTTTGATTCTCTTTTTTTGGACCTTTGCTACGGTGTGGCAAACCCTGATGAAGTCTCTCTCGCTGTTAGCTCTATGGTAGAATGGTTTTGAACGTTTAGCTCAAGTGCCCAACTTTTAAAATAAAACCTGGGGCAAGCGGCTCTATGCAGACTGTTGTTAGAACATGCGAGAACGTGTGCACACGTGCCGGCTAAGCGAGAAAGACTGTAGTCTTACTGTCATCTGCCTACAAGTAGCTCTGTGGCAGATGGAGCTCAGACTAAATTAAAATAATTTTATTTTGGGACAAAAAGGAAACATATAATTCCATTGTGCTATATTGCAGCCTGTATAATGATGTTTACTGTGCTGTGTACATGTAAATTGTTTTTTTCTATAACCCCAGAATGAAATGTGATAGATTCAAAGTCACTAACTTGTATGTATCAGACTCCACATATGAAACCTGTTTGGCATTTTTGGATTCCTTCACATATTCAATAATTTGACATATTTGAAAATACTTCTTTGTGTCAATCATGATGTAGTTCATAATTGAGCTATCTGACTGGAAAGGTTGTTTGCTCTGTTGCCTTTGGCAAATCAATGACCTAGAATAGACCCTCTGTAGGCAGATTAAGCTTCTTCTATTAGAAGGCCACAAGATAGAAATCTCCAGATTAGCAGCGCCTTCTAAAAAACTGGAGTGGAGGATATTCCCACCTGAGATACGAGGAGGACAGGCAGAACTCTGGCTCCAGCCACCACAGGAGGATTCTTTGAAATCTTTGAGTGAAGAGACCAGGCAAGTGTGGGTGGAGCTTGGCTCAGAGAAAGAGAAAGATGTGCCACAATTTTGAAGGAGTTGCTATTTTGAAATCTTCCTAGAGTGATAGACTAGTGTTGAATAAGTGGTAGGTTGGGTCCTTTGAGTGACATATGGGTTGGACGGATGATATGTGTAAGAAATTGGGCTTTTAGTTGTGAAGGACGTGAGTCCTTCACAAGTAATAGGTCTTCAATTGTATTATTACTGGGAACCAAGTACTCCATGGTAGCACTTGACTCTCTCAGGATAGCAAAGCAAAGTGGACCGAGGCCTACTCAGAGGAGGTGGCGTGGGCTAGCAATCCCAATTAACTGGCAAGCAACAGCAACACTCAAAGTATTCTCCAGTCAGTGCTTTTTATTTTAAAAAGGTAAATTACTTTTAATTCACACACACTAATAAATACTATGCTTAAAATTACAAATATATACATTCAGGTAGATGAGAACTTTGATGACGACCTCGTATCACACCACACCCCTAGTGGGTAACTCTCACCCATCCCAGATACAACATCACAATAAAAGAGGGGTGCATTTTTAATAAAGAAGGCCTACTGGCTATGTCAAGGAGTAAACACATTAATTATAATGAACACATTTATCAAGGTAGCACATAATGGATGCCAGTAAATATAAGACCAGCCTACTGGTTTTGCTAGGGTTTTGAAACATTAAAAGAATCACCTATATGCCATGTTTGAACATTACAACACCATTAAAATCAGTAAGCACAGTTTTAATAACCTTTAGCATTAACAATATAGTCAATAAAGCATTTGAATTCAAATACATATGTGTCTGAGTTTTTTTTCACCATCTACTTTCCACATAATGCAGTCATAGGACCACCCACAAGGACGCGCCACACTATAGAGCACAAGAGCAGAAGCTCAATCTCTGGGAATGCTTTGAATTGTTAGGCAACATATCCTGGAGGTCATACATTCAATGCCCCTTGAAACTTCAGGCAAGTTTGTAGGGACAATGAGGGGCTGCTGCATCTTTTGCAGCTCTCCCACAACACATTGGCCTCTTGGGGTACCATGAGCAAAGGTACTAAACAAATAAGCCCACGCGGGGCAATATAGGGTGCTCCTCGATCCGGTTTCTTGAATATTTTACGAACAGCTACGCCTGCTGTTGCTTTTGGGCTTGCAGTTTTATGCAGCATGTCTTCTATTTTTTTGCTTTTATTTTGGGTGCCCCAGTCCCACCCTGGGTGCTCACAGTCTCAGTTAATGGTGGGGCAGCTCAGGGAGCCCACTCCTGCGCTGCCCTGCCAATTCCCCTCCTGGAATTTGGCACAGAAACTTTTTTTGTGCATTCAGGGTTGTAGTCAGCTAGCGCCTTCCACACACCCCACAGTCACGGGGGTGGAAGGAGGTGCAGATGGAGGCTGGAGCATGGTGGCACTCAGTAAGACCTTCTTTGTCCTGCAGTATGGGGGTTCCCCTGAACTCTTAAAATTGATGGGGTCCCCAGGGTACTAACAGAGCTCAGGAAGGGGGCCCCACACATGCCCCTCTTCTCTGGAATAAAATAATTATGCTCTGACCACCCCGGTACCTTGTCTGCAATGGAGGATTTTCCAAAATAGTCATGGAGCGCACGCACTCTGTTTCCCTGTTTCCATTATTTTTAAATGAGGCAAATCTTTGAAGAAGCATATCTCATCCCAGTTAGGCAGCTTTTCCTCCTCTTTGTTTTGTTCCTGGTTGCCCAGCCTATACTCCAGCAGCATTTGTATCAGGCTGCCTGGCATTTAAAGGGGCATATTTTGTGGGAGGTGGATTATCTGGCTCCCTATGCCAGTCTTCTCCTCAGCCTGGCTCCTGGTGCTCCTCTTCTGTTGGTGTGGGCATCTTGCACGAGCCCTCCAAAGACAGCTAGTAGAACACCCTCCTTGCCATCATCCCTAAGCTCCAGAGCCTCTTGGCTTATTGAAGGGAACCTGGGTGACAGAGGGGTCCAGTTCCTTTGCCCCAACTGGTCCCCAGAGGGCAGAACGAGGCCAGCATCACTGGTCCTGGAGTGACCCATCCTAGTCCTGCTGGTAAGCTGGAGTCAAAGTCCTTAGTCCATCCTTACAGAGCATCAGAGGACTTCTCCTTCCAGCTGGTTAATCTTCCTGCATTGTTGCTTCTCATGTCAAGGGTCTTCTCAACAGTTTTTCCCTTGTGCATAGGTCTTTAAGTGGGATGGAATGTTTTACAGGGCAGGCACACCATGTCAATCCTAAGAGGCCACAGCATCCTGCCACCCCTGTTTCAACTCTCCTGCACAGTACTCTGGGGAATACAAAATGGAGACTTCAAAAGTTTCTCTGGTAAGAGCTTTTCTGAGCGCCTCAGATTCACCCCTAAGATACCACTGCCTGATCCCTTCCCATCAAACCTTCAAAAGCAAGCCTCTTCTGTGTCGGCCACAGAGTTCTGAGCTCCCACCATTGTACCAAAGGGCCTGGGCTGTCACAGCCCAGGTGCAATGTGACAAACTAAATATCAGAAACACATTTCCTCCTCACCCTATCATTTCCCAGGTACTGAGTCAATCACCGTTGATTGCTTCTTTTGCATGGTGAGGCCTTTGTTGCCTTTGCTGGGAGCAGAATAATTTATTTAGCCCAGTAGAGAGGCAAATAACTGATTATAAGATAATTCAGAAAACAAATTGCAAATCCTACAGTCCCACAAGAGGTGGATGTGGGTTATTAGGAGCTTCAAATTCAAACTCAGCGTGCACGTTTTACCCCAGTTTGATACCTTGCAGGACCCTCTAGGTTTAGTGGAATGAAACTGTACTTTAGGACAGGATTCACCTATATAGAAATAATTTAAAACACCTAAGATTTTCAAGGAGGAACTACAGCCCTAGACGATGAATGCCCACTCATATTATAATGCTTGCCCCAGATCAGTAGCAATATTTGCAGAGTCCCTTGTGGAAGTCATAGTTTACTGGGAAGTGCAGAAAAAGAGAGTGGCCTTCAGTGGAGGACCTTGGGTGGCTTCTGTCATGAAGACCCTACATCAGGAAACAAACAGGGCTGAGCATCAGTGCATTTACATGTTTCAACATGCAAGCTGTTAGTATCTGGGAGAAAGCAGTGGTACCAGAGACCAGGGAAGTCATCATGGAATCCTAAAATGTAACTCTGGGTTCTGGAGAGTCTATGGGGATAGCCCTGGTAGATGAAGTGCTCTACCAGGAGCACAACACAACATGCCTTTTAAAATTGGCCCAAATGGGGCCAAATATATCCTGAAAGGTGTTGCCAGTTTGTGTGCAGCTCTTAAACCATTCCTGCAGCAGGATTACCTTCTCCTTTGGGGAAGCCCCTAGCCTCCTTAAAGTTGACCTTGAGAGGAGCACTGTACTAGATTCACTTGCTGCACCTGTCTTCACGCCCTGTGCCCATAAGAACCCAAGCAAGTAGGTGATAAGAAAAGAACAGCACATTCCACTGCCTTGCATTGAAGAACCTGTACCAGATGGACAGAGTAGACAGCCTGAAAGAGAGAACTAAAGGACCATGTAAAGTGGGCATAAGCAGAGAGTTAATGACCTGTCTGGGCCATGGTTGTAAAAACCCAAGGCAAAAACAAGGATATGGAAGAAAACACCCTTGGGGTGAAGGTGCATCACATAAAACTCTGGTGCTTGAAAATATGCATATTACTGTGGTTGCTCCTCTAGTCAGGGTATTGGACAGTGACTGTTATAGATCCAGAGTGGCTCTGGGCACACTGCTGGAAAATAAAAAATGCTCATTCTGTGTGATTTCTATTGTGAAAATCAATGTTAAAGCCAATAAACTGTGCCTACCTATGATCAATTATAAATGTTATTTCTTCATCATAAAACCATTGGTCGTTTTGGAAACACCCTTTTGAGAGGTCTCAATTGCTATTTCTACCTGCCATTTTGTAATGATGTGCAAAGTATTTATTTGTGTATGTAGTATACTACTTTTCCATTTAAAAGAAAAAACATTGATTGCTCTGCCTTACTATCCTGATGCGATACAAAAGGGGATGATGGACGGAACGTTTGAGCCAATCAAACACTCACCCCCAGTCAACTGATCTGGGTTTAATCCATCATCATTCTTTAGCTCACTCCACCACCCCAGTTCAGACATGGCCATATGCAAATCAGTCTTACCCTGTGCCTCATGGGAACAGTCCAGCCCGAACTGCCAAGCCATGTCTTCCCTGGACCGGAAACAAGCATCCTAGGACCGGTTTCTGGCATTCCAGCCATCATCAGCCAGGCTTGCTTGAATCCAGTGGCAAAGTGAGCAAGGGAACCACGTCCTGATGGTCAAGGATAGTAAGGTAGAGCAGGAGTGAAGGTTCCCTTTTGACACAATTGGGGCCCATTAATGCCTGATTGTCCTGAACCGGATTTCAGAAGAAGAAGATCAAAAGATCTTTGGATACAATTTTACTTTTAAAAGTGTGATATTAGAGCATGACTGACTCACAAAGAAACTGCAATGTTTCTCGATGTATGACATATGCCATCACATTGTGTACATTTAGAGATAATAGATACCTTAATTTCCAGGGCTTACATATGCATTGCCTTTGAGTTCAAAAATTCTTGCACTGGATTGTATTGAATTCATGTATGGTCTAAGGCTATGTCTGTGGTCCTTTAATACTATGTGCCATATTAGGATGTGGGTGGACTGCCACCGACATAATTCCAAAGATTATGGAATAGTTGTGTTATATACTAGAGGTGCATGGATGCCCTTGATATTAGAGAACAAGTCAAAGGAAGAGTTAGCTACAGAAGCGATTTTATCAGTGTAGGAGGCTGAACAAGCTTAATAGACTTATAGTTCTCTTTATCTTGGGAGTTAAAAGTGCAACACCAGTGGCATTCAGTGGATTTATATAATCACTAGGCATTTTGAGCGCCGAGGGATGATGGTTTTAGGCAGTGGAAGACTGAGTTTTATAAAAGGATCCCAGTGTTGAGCGCATAAGAGAGCCAGGTATTAAATAGATTGACTGAAGTGGAAATGGCTGGCATGATAGTGTAAGGTGAGCTCCAGAGGGCAGGAGGCAGTTTGAAGGTAGCAACTTTAGCCCATGATCTATGCTGATGAGTTTGTGGTTTAGGATTGGAAGGGGTACTATCAGGGAGTGAGGCAAGAGAGAAAGGTACTGCAAAATTATCTGTCCAGATAAGTGTAGAGGAGTTGTTGATGGAGCAATTGTCAGTATTAGTGAAGATAGGGTCAAGCAGCTGGCCGGACATGTGTGAAATATCGAAGCTAGGCCAATGGCATCAAGTGCACCGATGAGCGTGGGGGACTTAGTATCACTGGGGTTATCAAGAAGAAACTTGAGTTCCCGAAGAGCTAGTGAACTGGAAAGTTTCAAGATGAAAGGAACTACAAGTTCAGGTAATGTCTTTATGAAATTAGATTTGGCTCCTAATGGTTGATTAATTACACTGGAGTTGCTCAAAGAAGGCCTGAAGTTGCTGGTGACTAGCATGATTGATTTCCCCATATGCAAAGTCTGGTGCATATAGACTTGAACAGGAACAGGGGAACCTGTAAACTATGGCAATGGTGCCTCCATGTTTACCCTGGAGATTGAGTTGGCAAATTGAGAAATTGGAAGGAATGGCAGCATCAGTGACTGGGACAGAAGTATCATGCAACCAGATCTCCTCTGCAAAGAAAATGACATCAAAGATGTGGGTGGAAATAAAATCAAATAGATTGAACTAATATTTTGCAAGGGATCTAGTATTTAATAGGAAGCAGTTAGATGTAGGAGAGCGATAGGTGTAGAGCTGGTTAGGATGAGCAAGGGGTAGTGCTTGCTAGCATGCCACAATTTCAGGCTACACTTGACCCTGGCACAAAGAGGGAGAGGGAAGAGAAACGACAGTTAGTGCAGACTATAATATTTGTTTTAAAAGCAGTGATCTTCTGAGAGATGATGGTAATCCTTGGAGGGTTTTGAGGGGCTGGGGAACCAGAGTCCCTCACACTAAGGCCCCAATTACGAGTCTGGTGGTCCACGGACGGCCTGACTCATGGTGGCAGTCTCCTGACCACCCTATTACAACTAGAGCGGTCAGACCACCTTAGCCCTGCCACAGCCACCAGGGAACCGCCACTCCCTGGTGGTGTTGCAGCGGTCTGGAGGCCGCAGTATGCTTGGCGGGACCACTGGCCAGCAGTGTCATGGAGGTTCCTCCTCCATGACACCATGATGGAGAGGAAACTAAGGGGACCCTCCAGGGCTACCCGTGCCACCTCCGCATGGGGATGCACCCAGGGGGGCACAACATGTGTCCCCCTATGTGCATGCACCCCAGTTGCTGCACTTTTCAGTCCATGCCAAGCAGGAACTGTTTTTGGCATTCCCATTGAAGTGCCCATTTTTGGAGGCACTGCCGTGGGAACGCCAAGAACCGGCCCGCCAGACAGAAGAATACTTTTAATCTGTCGGGCCGGCTGGCCACGGCTTTGGCTGTGTGGCGGCAGGGCGGACCTGGCGTCGCACCGCCAAAGTCGTAATCAGGTAAGTGTTGTCCAGGCACTGACGGGGGCAGACAGGCTTGACTTTGGAGAACTTTCAGTGTTATGTAGGTATGCAGGCAAGTTAGGGGATAATCTCTAAGATGTCACCCTGTCCAATCAAAACACACACGGGGAGATTAGAAGAAAGCAAATTGGAACACAGCAGCTCATGTAACTGCCACTCAGCTCTCAAGATGGCTGAAACTACTCAGGAAAAGTTAAAAGTTAAAAGAAACGTGAAATAGCAAAACCATAAAACAAATAAAAATGGTGTTTAATAATGAAGTTAGGCAAGGAAATCAAGCAAGGGTAGGTAATTGAGACACCAGTTCCGACAAGTCCGGTATAAGGATGGCATGATGGCCAAGGGATTAGGTGCAATAAGGAAGCACAGCTGCACACTTCTGTGATATCCTATTGAGAACAAAAATATGGTGATATTAAATATTGCCAAAAATTATCGAGGGCACAGATATCAACTTTACATTCTTAGCGCCCAATTTAGAGTTAGGCAAAGAGGGTACTCCATTGCAACAGGGATGGAGTGCCTGCTCCACCAAACCCTTGGTCTGCCCACCTGACTTAGGACTGGGCAGAGCAACATCATATCAACGACGGAGCTTCCTTCGTTTCTGAAGTGACATACTTCTCTGACCGTCCATCCAATTTATGATCAGCGATTGAATGGCTTTTTCATGCTGTTCATCACCACCAGGTAAAACCAGACGACAAGGGACAGTTAGATATGTATATATATATATAACTGCATTCCATTGGAGAAAGCATGAAATAAATATATGCTAAAAAATAACATTAACACTAAAATATCTTTTTAAATAAAATTACAAATAATATATCTATAAAAATAAAACACATAAAAAAATCAAATGCAAAATAATTCCCCAACAAAAATATAAATAATATACTTCAAACAGTGATAAAAAATACATACATGTTTAGTAAAAAATTACAATTCTATGTCCAAATTAATAAACAACTACATATAAAAAACAGACAAATCTACCTCTAATCAAACAAAAATTAAAAACAACTATAAAAGAAAACATTGCTACTACAACCTGAACAACTTTAGCAAAAGGGTTAGATTTTGGAGGGGTCAGTTTTACTAATCCTACTCCAATCTACGATACAGTACAGAAAGTGTAGGACTTTGTAAGGGTCAATTTTGCGAACCCCACTCCAACCAAAGCTACACTAGGGAATATCAGTAGTAAATATGACCCCTTCAATTTAAGCAACAGTAAAGAAAGTGTTGGACTTCGAACGGGTCTGATTTACCATTCCCAATCCAACCTAAGTAACAATTGGTTTGGGTTTTGGAGGGGTCAGATTTACTATTGCCACTCCAACCTGAGAAACAGTCTGGAAAGTGTTGGATTTTGGAGAAGCAAGATTTATGATTCCCCCTCCAACTTAAGCAACAGTGTGGGAAGTATTTGACTTTGGAGTGGGTATATAAAATCTGACCCTTACATACTAAGCAACAGTAGGGAAAGTGTTGGACTATGATGGGTTCAGAAGAGGAAAAAGTAAATATGAGCCCTCCAAACTAATCAAAAGGAGGGAAGTCTTGGATAGATATATAGATAGATAGATAGATAGATAGATAGATAGATAGATAGATAGATAGATAGATATAAAAACGAAATCACAATATATTAAATTATATTTAATCAATTAATTCAAACTAGTAAATAAATAAAATAATTATTATTCTAAGTAATCAATGATGCTATATAAAATAAATAGATTATTATAAAAATATATGTTAAAAACTTTTCACACAACGCCCCTACAAACCGAACAAATGGTGAATAAACAATGAAGATTACAAATAAGTTTGAAAGAAAAATCTTTAAATTTATTACCAAAACAAAAATAAAATGAACTCTACTAAAAATTAAGTATACATAATCACTATTAAAATAATATTAACTCATAACACGGAAAGAAGTAAAACATAACAAAATAATTAAAATATATATAAGCAGCTATATTAACCCCTTCCATGCTCATGACGAGCTGGACTCGTCATGGCACACAGTGGTCGTGTGCTCATGACGAGTCCAGCTCGTCATGACTCCCTGCACAGGAAATCCCTCTGGTGCGGGCACCAGAGGGATTCCCTTTATTCTCTAAAGCCTCGGGAGCTGGGGAAGAGCTTCCCAGCTCCTGAGGCTCCCCTGGTTTCCCTGAAATGACGATCGGCGCGCATGTCGCGCTGATGTCATTTCAGTGAAACTGAAACTGAAATGAGCCAAGAGGCTCATTTCAGTTTCAGTTTCACGTGCTCAGGGGCTATCTCAGCCCCCTGAGCACGTAGAAACTCAGGAGAGGTATCGTTGGAAAGGGGAGAATCTCCCTTTCCAATGGCACCCTCCCTAGTGGATCCCTGCTTGGGGATCGCCCCAGGAGGGCGATCCCCAAGCAGGGATCCACCCACTAGGCACCAGGGAGGGGGAGCGGCCCCTTGGGCAAGGGCCTTTGCTCCCCCATAAAAATTGGCATGATTAGTCTTTCTGCCCCCCCTGGGGGGTGGATGGGGGCAGTAGCCCCCAATCTGCCCCCCCAGGGGGGTAGAAAGCCACTAGACACCAGGGATTTTTTTATGTGATATTTATTAGGGGTGGGGGCTGCCCAAAACGGGCATGCCGATGCCCCCACCCCCCCGGCCACAAAATTAGTCTTTCTGCCCCCCCGGGGGGGCAGAAAGCCCACTAGATACCAGGGATTTTTTTTAAATTATAGTTAGGGGTGGGGGCTGCCCAATATGGGAATGCCAATGCCCCCACCCCCGCCTCAAAGGTACAGTCTTTCTGCCCCTCCTGGGGGGCAGAAAGCCCACTAGATACCAGGGATTTTTTTATTATTATAATTTGGGGTGGGGCTGCCCAATATGGGCATGCCAATGCCCCCACCCCGACGCAAAGGTACAGTCTTTCTGCCCCTCCAGGGGGGCAGATGAGGGCAGTAGCCCCCAATCTGCCCCCCCAGGGGGAAGAAAGCCCACTAGACACCAGGGTTTTTTTTCCCCTCAATAAATTTAGGGGTGGGGGTTGCCCAAGATGGGCATGCCAATGCCCCCACCCCTCCCCCCACGAAATTCCAGTCTTTCTGCCCCCCCGGGGGTTCAGAAACACCCTAGATGCCAGGGATTATTTTTTTTATAGGCCCGGGGTGTGGGCTGCCCAGAATGGGCATGCAAATGCCCCCACCCTACCCCCCAAAGAAAAAAAAAGACTTTCTGCCCCCCAGGAGGCAGATGGGGGCAATAGCCCCTGATCTGCCCCCCGGGGAGGGGCAGAAAGCCCACTAAGCGCCAGGGATTTTTTTATATAGGTAGGGGTGGGGGCTGCCCAGAATGGGCATGTCAATGCCCCCACCCCAAAAAAATGCTACAGTCTTTCTGCCCCCCTGGGAGGCAGATGGGGCAATAGCACCTTATCTGCACCCCCGGGGACAGAAAGCCCACTAGCCACTAGGGATTTTTTTTTTACAAAGTTCGGGGTGGGGGCTGCCAAGAATGGAAATGGCAATGCCCCCACCCACCCCAAAAAGATGCCACTGTCTTTCTGCCCCTCCCAGGAGGCAGATGGGGGCAGTAGCCCCTGATCTGCCCCCCGGGGGCAGAAAGCCCACTATGTGCCAGCGATTATGCTGGCTTTTTTATACGCAGGGGTGGGGGCTGACCAGAATGGGCATCCCAATGCCCCGACCCCCAAAAGAATAGCCACAGTCTTTCTGCCCCCTTGGGGGCATATCAGGGCAATAGCCCCTGATTTCCCCCCTCCCCAGGGCGGCAGAAAGATCACTAGGCACTGACTTTTTTTCGGAATGTGCCTACCTGTTGAATTTGGTTCCTAGCTCTGCCGGCACCTAGGGAAACCTAGCAAACCTATACATTTTTTAAAACTAGACACCCAGTGGAATCCAGGATGGGCTGACTTGACTGGCTCTCACCAGGTTCTGTTACCCAGAATCCCTTGCAAACCTAAAAAATTGGCAAAAAAAACACATTTTCCTCACTTTTCTGTGGTGGAAAGTTCTGGAATCTGCATGGATCCACAAATTTCAACCCACCCCGCGTTCCCCAAAGTCTTCCGAGAAAAATGGTACCTCACTTGTGTGGGTAGGACTAGTGGCCGCGACAGGAAACGGCCCAAAACACAACATGGACACACCACATTTTCACAGTGAAAACGGACCCTTTTTTTGCAAAGTGCCTAGCTGTAGATTTTGAACCCTAACTCTGCCGGCACCAAGGGAAACCTAGCAAACCTATACATTTTTGAAAACTAGATACCCAGGGGAATCCAGGATGGGGTGACTTGACTGGCTCTCACCAGGATCTGTTACCCAGAATCCCTTGCAAACCTAAAAATATGTCCAAAAAAACATATTTTCCTCACATTTCTGTGGTGGAAAGTTCTGGAATCTGCGTGGATGAACAAAATTCCACCCACCCCGCATCCCCCAAAGTCTTCCATGAAAAATGGTACCTCACTTGTGTGGATGGGTCAAGTACCCGCGACAGGCAAGGGCCCAAAACCTATTGGTCTCCATCCTGGACTCCTCCCTGTCGATGACCAGACAAGTCAACGCCGTCTCATCTTCATGCTTCAACACCCTGCGCATGCTCCGCAAGATCTTCAGATGGATCCCCACTGAAACCAGGAAGACCGTCACCCAGGCACTCGTCACCAGCCGACTGGACTATGGGAACACCCTCTACGCCGGAACCACAGCCAAACTTCAAAAGAGACTCCAGCGCATCCAGAACGCCTCCGCACGACTCATCCTGGACATCCCCCGACACAGCCACATCACCGTGCACCTGAAAGACCTGCACTGGCTCCCCGTCAGCAAGAGAATCACGTTCAGACTCCTCACCCATGCACACAAGGCCCTCCACGACCTGGGCCCAAAGTACCTCAACGACCGCATGACCTTCTACACGCCCACACGCCAGCTACGATCAACCAGCCACGCCCTCGCCACCGTACCACGCATCCGCAGAACCACCGCCGGAGGAAGATCCTTCTCCTACCTGGCAGCCAAGACCTGGAACTCCCTCCCCACTCACCTTCGGCGAACCCAGGACCATCTCTCCTTCAGGAAGCAGCTCAAGACCTGGCTGTTCGAGCAGTAACTTACCCCCTCCCCCAGCGCCTTGAGACCCTCCCGGGTGAGTAGCGCGCTCTATAAATGCCGTGATTGATTGATTGATTGATTGAGGCGACATCAAAATTACCTATCACAAACCAACCTGGTTTTGCAAGGGGGGGTCCCATGAGTTTTTGGCCCCGGGCTCGACGGCCATCTAGGGAAACCTACCCAACCCACACATTTCTGAAAACTAGACACCCGGGGGAGTCCAGCGAGGTATGGCTTGCATGGGTCCCCAAACGTTTTCCTACCCAGAATGCCCTGCAAACCTCAAATTTAGCTGAAAAAAATCACTTTTTACTCAAATTTCTGTGTTGGAAAGTTCTGGAATCTACGTGGATCCACAAATTTCCTACCACCCAGCTTTCCCCCAGGTCTCCCGATAAAAATGATACCTCACTCGCGTGGGTGGGTCAAGTACCCGCGACAGGCAAGGGCCCAAAACGTATTGAGGAGACATCAAAATTACCTACCACAAAACAACCTGGTTTTGCAAGGGGTTCACCTGGGTTTTTGGCCCCGGGCTCAGCGGCCATCTTGGGAACCTACCAAACCCACACATTTCTGAAAACTAGACACCCAGGGGAGACCAGCGAGGTATGGCTTGCATGGGTCCCCAAACGTTTTCCTACCCAGAATGCCCTGCAAACCTCAAATTTAGCTGAAAAAATCACTTTTTACTCAAATTTCTGTGAGGGAAAGTTCTGGAATCTGCGTGGATCCACAAATTTCCTACCACCCTTCGTCCCCCAGGGCTCCCGATAAAAATGGTACCTCACTTGTGTGGGTAGGCATAGTGGCTGAAACAGGAAATGTCCCAAATCGTATTGTGGAGACTTCAAAATTACCTATAACAAAACTAACTGGTTTTGGGGGGGGCACCTGGTTTTTTGGCCCCGGGCTCGCCGCCATCTAGGGAAACCTACCATTCCCACACGTTTCTGAAAACTAGACACCCTGGGGAGTCCAATGAGGTATGGCTTGCGTGGATCCCCCAACGTTTCCCTACCCAGAATCCCCTGCAACCCTCAAATTTAGCTGAAAAAACATATTTTCCACATATTTTTGCGTGGAATCACCGTGCTGGCACAAATTTCCTACCACCCAGCGTTGTCCTTGTTCCCCCGAGTAAAATGATACCTCACTTGTGTGGGTGTCCAAAGCAGAACTGGCTAAAAATGTATTTTAAAAAAAATGTAGCGCTTAGAATTCTCGGTGCTATACCCTAAATCCCTATGTTTTGGGCTCTTCCCAGTCACAGGCCTTTGGCCCACCCACACAAGTGAGGTATCATTTTACTCGGGAGAACAAGGGGAACGCTGGGTGGTAGGACATTTGTTCCGGCACGGTGATCCCACGCAAAAATGTATGGAAAAAGTGATTTTTTCAGCTAAATTTGAGGTTTGCAGGGGATTCTGGGTAGGAAAACGTTGTGGGACCCACGCAACCCATACCTCGCTGGACTCCCCCGGGTGACTAGCTTTCAGAAATGTTTGGGTTTGGTAGTTTCCCAAGATGGCCGCCGAGCCCGGGGAATAAAACCCAGGTGATTCTCTTGCAAAACCAGGTTGTTTTGTGATAGGTAATTTTGATGTCGCCTCAATAGGTTTTGGGCCCTTTTCTGTCACGGGTACTTGACCCACCCATGCGAGTGAGGTATAATTTTTATCAGGAGACCCGGGGGAACGCTGGGTGGGAGGAAATTTGTGGATCCACGTAGATTCCAGAACTTTCCCACACAGAAATGTGAGAAAAAAGTGATTTTTTTCAGCTAAATTTGAGGTTTGCAGGGGATTCTGGGTAGGAAAACGTTGGGGGATCCACGCAAGCCATACCTCGCTGGACTCCCCCGGGTGTCTAGTTTTCAGAAATGTGTGGGCTTGGTAGGTTTTCCAAGATGGCCGCCGAGCCTGGGGCCAAAAACCCAGGTGACTCCCCTTGCAAAACCAGCTTGTTTTGTGATACATCATTTTGATGTCTCCTCAATACGTTTTGGGCCCTTGCCTGTTGCGGGTACTTGTACCACCCACACCAGTGAGGTTTTTGGCCCTGGGCTCGGCGGCCATCTTAGGAAACCTACCAAACCCACACATTTCTGAAAACTAGACACTCGGGGGAGCCCAGCGAGGTATGGCTTGCGTGGGTCCCCCAACGTTTTCCTACCCAGAATCCCTTGCAAACCTGAAATTTTGCTGAAATAATTCACTTTTTCACACATTTTTGTGTGGGAAAGTTGTGGCATCACCGGGCTGACACAAATTTCCTACCACCCAGCGTTCCCCCAGGTCTCCTGATAAAAATGGTGCATCACTCGGGTGGGAGGTCCAAGTACCCGTGACAGGCAAGGGCCCACAACGTATTGAGGCGACCTCAAAATGGCCTATCACAAAACGACCTGGTTTTGCAAGGGGGGTCCCATGACGTTTTAGCCCGGGGCTCGGCGGCCACCTAGGGAAACCTACCAAACCCACACATTTCTGAAAAGTAGACACCCAGGGGATTCCAGGGAGGTATGGCTTGCATGGATCCCCCAACGTTTTCTTACCGTTTTGTGATAGGCCATTTTGAGGTCGCCTCAATACGTTGTGGGCCCTTGCCTGTCGCGGGTACTTGGGCCTCCCACCAGAGTGAGGCACCATTTTTATCGGGAGACCTGGGGGAACGCTGGGTGGTAGGAAATTTGTGTCAGCCCCATGATGCCACAACATTACCACACAAAAATGTGTGAAAAAAGGGATTTTTTCAGCAAAATGTCAGGTTTGCAGGGGATTCTGGGTAAGAAAATGTTGGGGGATCCACGCAAGCCATACCTCCCTGGAATCCCCCGGGTGTCTACTTTTCAGAAATGTGTGGGTTTGGTAATTTTCCCTAGGTGGCCGCCGAGCCCCGGGCCAAAACGTCATGGGACCCCCCTTGCAAAACCAGGTCGTTTTGAGATAGGCCATTTTGAGGTCGCCTAAATACGTTGTGGGCCCTTGCCTGTCGCGGGTACTTGGGCCTCCCACCCGAGTGAGGTACCATTTTTATCGGGAGACCTGGGGGAACGCTGGGTGGTAGGAAATTTGTGTCAGCCCCGTGATGCCACAACTTTACCACACAAAAATGTGTGAAAAAGGGATTTTTTCAGCAAAATGTCAGGTTTGCAGGAGATTCTGGGTAAGAAAACGTTGGGGGATCCACGCAAGCTATACCTCCCTGGAATCCCCCGGGTGTCTACTTTTGAGAAATGTGTGGGTTTGGTAGGTTTCCCTAGGTGGCCGCCGAGCCCCGGGCCAAAACGTCATGGGACCTCTCTTGCAAAACCAGGTCGTTTTGTGATAGGCCATTTTGAGGTCGCCTCAATACGTTGTGGGCCCTTGCCTGTCGCGGGTACTTGGGCCTCCCACCCGAGTGAGGCACCATTTTTATTGGGAGACCTGGGGGAACGCTGGGTGGTAGGAAATTTGTGTCAGCCCTGTGATGCCACAACTTTACCACACAAAAATTTGTGAAAAAAGGGATTTTTTCAGCAAAATGTCAGGTTTGCAGGGGATTCTGGGTAAGAAAACGTTGGGGGATCCACGCAAGCCATACCTCCCTGGAATCTCCCGGGTATCTACTTTTCAGAAATGTGTGGGTTTGGTAGGTTTCCCTAGGTGGCCACCGAGCCCCGGGCCAAAACATCATGCGACCCCCCTTGCAAAACCAGGTCGTTTTGTGATAGGCCATTTTGAGGTCGCCTCAATACGTTGTGGGCCCTTGCCTGTCGCGGGTACTTGGGACTCCCACCCGAGTAAGGCACCATTTTTTTCGGAAGACCTTGGGGAACGCGGGGTGGGTGGAATTTTGTTGATCCACGCAGATTCCAGAACTTTCCACCACAGAAAAGTGAGGAAAATGTGTTTTTTTGGCCAATTTTTTAGGTTTGCAAGGGATTCTGGGTAACAGAACCTGGTGAGAGCCAGTCAAGTCACCCCATCCTGGATTCCCCTGGGTGTCTACTTTTCAAAAATGTATAGGTTTGCTAGGTTTCCCTAAGTGCCGGCAGAGCTAGGGTTCAAAAACTACAGCTAGGCACTTTGCAAAAAAGGGTCATTTTTCACTGTGAAAATGTGGTGCGTCCACGTTGCGTTTTGCGCTGCTTCCTGTCGCGGGCACTAGGCCTACCCACACAAGTGAGGTACCATTTTTTTTGGAAGACCTTGGGGAACGCGGGGTGGGTGGAATTTTGCGGATCCACACAGATTCCAGAACTTTCCACCACAGAAAAGTGAGGAAAATGTGGTTTTTTTGCCAATTTTTTAGGTTTGCAAGGGATTCTGGGTAACAGAACCTGGTGAGAGCCAGTCAAGTCACCCCATCCTGGATTCCCCTGGGTGTCTACGTTTCAAAAATGTATAGGTTTGCTAGGTTTCCCTAAGTGCCGGCAGAGCTAGGGTTCAAAAACTACAGCTAGGCACTTTGCAAAAAAAGGGTCATTTTTCACTGTGAAAATGTGGTGCGTCCACGTTGCGTTTTGCGCTGCTTCCTGTTGCGGGCACTAGGCCTACCCACACAAGTGAGGTACCATTTTTTTCGGAAGACCTTGGGAAACGTGGGGTGGGTGGAATTTTGTGGATCCACACAGATTCCAGAACTTTCCACCACAGAAAAGTGAGGAAAATGTGGTTTTTTTGCCAATTTTTTAGGGTTGGAAGGGATTCTGGGTAACAGAACCTGGTGAGAGCCAGTCAAGTCACCCCATCCTGGATTCCCCTGGGTGTCTACTTTTCAAAAATGTATAGGTTTGCTAGGTTTCCCTAAGTGCCGGCAGAGCTAGGGTTCAAAAACTACAGCTAGGCACTTTGCAAAAAAGGGTCATTTTTCACTGTGAAAATGTGGTGCGTCCACGTTGCGTTTTGCGCTGCTTCCTGTCGCGGGCACTAGGCCTACCCACACAAGTGAAGTACCATTTTTTTTGGAAGACCTTGGGGAACGCGGGGTGGGTGGAATTTTATGGATCCACGCAGATTCCAGGACTTTCCACTACAGAAAAATGAGGAAAATGTGTTTTTTTTGCCAATTTTTTAGGTTTGCAAGGGATTCTGGGTAACAGAACCTGGTGAGAGCCAGTCAAGTCACCCCATCCTGGATTCCCCTGGGTGTCTACTTTTTAAAAATGTATAGGTTTGCTAGGTTTCCCTAAGTGCCGGCAGAGCTAGGGTTCAAAAACTACAGCTAGGCACTTTGCAAAAAAAGGGTCATTTTTCACTGTGAAAATGTGGTGCGTCCACGTTGCGTTTTGCGCTGCTTCCTGTCGCGGGCACTAGGCCTACCCACACAATTGAGGTACCATTTTTTTTGGAAGACCTTGGGGAACGCGGGGTGGGTGGAATTTTGTGGATCCACGCAGATTCCAGAACTTTCCACCACAGAAAAGTGAGGAAAATTTGGTTTTTTTGCCAATTGTTTAGGTTTGGAAGGGATTCTGGGTAACAGAACCTGGTGAGAGCCAGTCAAGTCACCCCATTCTGAATTCCCCTGGGTGTCTAATTTTCAAAAATGTATAGATTTGCTAGGTTTCCCTAAGTGCCCGCAGAGCTAGGGTTCAAAAACTACAGCTAGGCACTTTGCAAAAAAGGGTAATTTTTCATTGTGAAAATGTGGTACGTCCACGTTGCATTTTGAGCCATTTCCTGTTGTGGGCACAAGGCCTACCCACACAAGTGAGGTACCATTTTTATCGGGAGACTTAGAGTAACACAGAATTGTAGAGCAACTGTTATTACCTATTGACTTTCGATGCATTTCTGCCTTCCAAATGAAAGACAATGTGTAAAAAATAAGTCATTTTGAAAAATGACCTATAATTCTCATGCTAGTATGGGTACTCCCAATTTCGGAAATGTGCAAATATCTACTGTTTCTAAAATCTACATTTTGTTCCCATTTCATAAATACATAGGTGTCTTTCATAAAAAAAATTCCATGTATACATTTTCCCAAAATAATTGCTATATACCCGGTACATAATAAAAAACCATTGCAAGATGCTGCTCAGTTATTGGCTCTGGGTTCGTCGGGTTCTTGGTGCACCTACAAGTCCTATATATCCCCACAACCAGAAAGGTCCAGCGGATATAACGGTATATTGCTTTCAAATAGCTGTCATAATTAGAAGAAGTTACAGGTGAAAACGTTGACACAAATGGATGTTTTTTTCAACTAATTTTCAATTTTTCCTTTATTTAACTGTTAGTTTTTATAAGGAAAACTTTAAGGATCTACACAAATGACCCCTTGCTGAATTCAGAATTTTGTCTACTTTTCAGAAATGTGTGGCTTTTTAGGATCCATTATTGGTTTCATACCCATTTCTACCATTAACTGGAAGGAGGTTGAAAGCACAAAAAATAGCAAAAATAGGCTATGTCCCAGAAAAATGCCAAAACTGTGTAAAAAAGTTGGTTTTCTGACAAAAGTCTGCTTGTCCCTGAAATCTGGGAAGATGGTGATTTCAGCACCACAACCCCTTTTTGATGCCATTTGCAGGGAAAAACAAGACGCTTTCATCTGTAGCCCTTTTTTTGCATGTTCCCCCAAAAACAAAATTTTGTTGTATTTTGGCTAATTTCTGGGTCCCTCCAGGGGAATCCACAAACCCTGGGTACCTTTACAATCCCCATGATGTTAGAAAAAAAGGACGCAAATTTGGCGTGGATACCTTATGTGGTCAAAAAGTTACAGGGGCCTAAGCGCGCACTACCCCAAATAGCCAAAAAAGGCTTAGCACAGGGGGGAAAAGGCCTAGCAGCGAAGGGGTTAAATAAAACAATATTTTTACCTGTGATGTTCTGTTCAATGATATTTTTGCAACTGTAATAATGTTGTGCACCCAGCCACGTCATGCAAATATTCAGGCTTGAGAGGGGACATGGTCAGAGACGTCGCCATGTCCAATAAAAAGTATTCACCCTAAAACTGCCAGTTTTCTATAATCTTTTTGAACATGCGAAATTCAACAACAGTAAACAATGTCAACAGTATATAAGCATATGAATACAATAAACTTAAACTACATATGACGTGTATTTGCCTATTTTACCAACACTGTACTATTATGTTCTATTATAAATCATGCGCCATTGAATGTATGAGCTCATGACATTTTGCAAACATGCATTAGGAAAGCCAATATATGCGAATTTGTCAAACATGCATTTTTTGCAAACATATGCAATATGAAAAAAAAATGAAACACAACCAAGGGGCATATCTACAAGGCCATGCGATAATTATCGCTCAGCGCTCTTAGCGCGAGGATAATTATCGCCGGCCGAAACTGAATTTTATCGCGGAGATAGCGTGCTATCAGCAACGCTTATCTCCAAAGCGATAAAATTCAGAGCGCAAGCTGCCAATTGTGCGATTATCGCTGGAAATACAGCGATAATCGCACAAGGTTTGGCGATAGCTTGCTGATAGGGCAAGACATGTTTGCCATGAAATCCACCTTACATAGGATATCATGGCTAAGTCAGTGTTGAAGCAGGCGTAAGGAAAGTAGCGATAACAGAGGTTATCGCTACTTTGCTTGTCGCTATGCTTCATAGCGTGAGGCTTGATAATAGGAGAAATGTCGCTTAGCGACATTTCTCCCGTTATCCTGGGGAGGAACGCCCACTTTGCATCTCATTAGAGATGCAAAGCTGGGCGATAGGAATAGGGCGAAGAAGCATGGTTTCACGCGTTAGCGTGTCCTTGCTAATAGGGCGTTAAAATGATCGCTGCTTTTCGTCCGAAAACGGACGCTAAAGCGGCGATAATTTTAACTCCGGCCCTTGTAGATATGCCCCCAAATGATTTAAAAATAAAATAATAACCTGCCCAAGAACACGAGCCCATGTACTGGAGTTCAGGCTTTTTAGAGCGTGCTGTGCACAGGCGTTGATGCACAATGCCATTACTCACAGTGCAGGACAGGCAGTGTATTAAATCGTCTGATCTCTTGGCCCATGCTGTATGCTGTGATGAGCAGAAGCAAAGCAGGTATTTTTTATAATTCTGGAAAACATGAGGGTGGTGAGACAGATGAAATATAAATATGAACACGTTACAACTCAAATTTCAAATATAGAACACACCCAAACAACGTCCTGGAGCACGCGCAGTGCACCACTTCCAATTGCAGGGACTGATTTAGCTATTTAAGGATCTCTCGCCCTCCGCATACACTGTCTGACATGACCACGTGCTGTATTTTTAAACTTAAAATGTTCTCTAATGCGGAGACTGGATGGGCGGGAGTATTTTAGTCGCCACATTTTGGTTCGAGGCACGTTAGTTGCATGTTAAAAAACAGAAATCCTATCAGACTCTATTCCATCTGAATGATGGCGGATAACTTCCAATGTAATAGAAGTTCCAGCTCATCAGGGTGACAAATTCTCTGATGTCTGGTCATATTATAGTGTCACGGTTAAAATGATGGCGCTCTGTTTGATCTGAATCACACCTGGTGTCATCTATAAGATTCTGACACTTCTGGATGGCGTTCTTAAACTCAGTAATGCCCGTCAGATGAGTTGTAGATGGTGTGTGCTTGTAGGATTAACCGAATTGATATCTGAAAGTGCCAGTATCAGGGGCACATGTAAAAGTAATCCTGGCACAGAAGGAACAAATGATCTATGCATTTTCAGACTGGAAACATCACTCTATCACAGCATTTATTGGTCAGGGATAACGAGATTTTCATATGCTACTGGGAGGAAATAAAATAATGTAATGGTATTAAAGGTATGAATGTGAATTGATCTTGACATTACAGTGAGCTGGTTTGTACAATTATTTGTTTCACCTGTTATGATGATGTATTTGTATGAGCATTGGCATGAATCCTGCAGATAGGACCTAGCATAGTGCTGGTTCGTGTTATTCATCATGGTGATTAATGCAGAACATAGATATAGTTGCTGTAGTCAGAAGGTGTTTAGAATATAGGGTCTGCATCTCTCTATAGGGAATAACGTTTGTTTTTTTGAAGTTACGGCTACAGGGCCTTATTTACAAGGCCATTGCGCCGCCTTTGCATCACTTTTATTGATGCACCGGCAGCGCTGTGTGCCCACCCATATTGACAAGGCCACGCACAGTCACCCTGTGTGGCTTTTCATGGCCCTGTAAATATGGGCACCTTTTATGCATTACTCTGCCTGAAAGGAGCGTTCCATGTTGTGTTGCTGTGGGTGTACCTGACACATTCCCAGACTTATAAAGTTTTGTAAAGCTGGGAATGTGTGGGGCAACGAGGAGAAATACCTTTATTTCTCCTCGTTTTTTTCCTCTTTCTATGCGTGCTGCATTCTTCAGCATGCATAGAAAGAGAGTAAGGCCATCAAGTCTCTTCCTGCACAAAAACAATCATCCCCTCAACACAGGCACCCTTGCAACATGACGCAAGGGTACCTGCGCTGGCGCATGGCAGCCAATTGTGCGCCAGCGCAGGAGAAACCAAACAGATTTGCTATATTGTTGTTAATAGGATGCATCAATGTGCCTAGAAAATGGCACAGCTTGGAGCACCAAAATGGCTTGCGGAGCCGGGCTGTGTCATTTTTTGTAGATGAGGCCCACAATATGCATAGTGTTGCACTATTTTGAGAATTTACTAAATGTTTCATGACTTATGGCCATAAGTCTATACAAGTTGTAATTTGTGCGGTGTATGCCAACTCTCCAATCCGTACTCCTGTTTATCATCCTTACTGTGGATAATTTGCAGACATAAGTATTTTAGTTTTTTTTCCTTTTTCAAGAAAGCTCTTGTAGACCCCAAGAAATATATATTTGTTTGTGCCACATTCAATCTCTATCTGAAGAGCTAATTCTGTGTTTTGGAAATGCCTGTAATCACCTACAAAGTTACAAATATATGGAAGTCCAATAAACTCCAAATGTCGCTGCCGAAGCTCGAATGAATATGATGACTTGTTCATCACCATTTTTCCCCTCTCCCCATAACTCTAACTCAGGAAATGAATAACGTCCCAAAAAGAGACAATACGCATTCTAATTATGTTGGCTTTATCTTTCAAAATAATAAATCTAACCTTAAATGTCCTACTTCTTTACCATCTCCATTATTCAATTACTTCAAATTACTTCTCAATTTGCTGAAGTCTTTGCCATATGTGACAGAATCTGATACTAATTCAACAAAGGAATTTATGGCACTCATGTAGCAGCTAGCCACCTTAACTTACTCATGAGTGACAGACAGTCTTGGGTGAGAATGGATGATATCTGTCATCCAGACCACAACTCTCTATATTGCTTTGTAGTAAATTGTTGACTGAGGTTTGGACTCAAATCTTCATCACTTATCTCCAATATGAGTATTTCCCCTGTTGCTATTTAAGAGGAGATGCATTCTTAGCACCTTTAATCAATTGACAGCCTTTGTATATAAATATATGTAGAGTTAACATAAGAGTCAATACATTAAATTAACACAAATAAGTACACCAACAAAATATCACACAAAAAATACAATTGCAACACTGGCCACCAAACAGTACACAAAATATATCATGTTTGGGTTCACTAACGTATTGTAGATGCTGTGCTATTCACAATGAAATTAGGAACACCAATGATAGTGATTCTCCTACCAAAAGCAGTACCTCGTAAAATTATTTTCATGATCACGAGGCAATCATGATCACTAGGAAACTTACACTGAACACACCATATGACTGCTGCAAACTATGCTATGTGGGAGGAAAGCAGCATTGTAGAACAATAAAACCAGTTTTCTCAGTGTACATAGTGAAGAGTTATATGATGGAGGAACCATGGAATATATATCCCTGTTTAGGGTTATGGTTTGCCTGTAACTTAAACCTTGGATAAGGGTTAGCAACAACAAAGGCGTTTGCAACAAGGCAATAAGGGTTTGAGCCAGCAGGCAATGTAGGGAAGGACTACGTTAAACCTTTTTGAGGGGCCTACAGCCAGCTCATATATCAACCATAAGTTGTGGGCCTTTGCTCAACAAGCAGGGAAAATGTGCTCCAAGTTTGACTCAGAGACACGTCTTCCAGCGGATTACTGACACAATATAGAAAACAACAATATCATTATACAAAAATATTGTGTCACAAATATTTATTACAAAAATATTGTGTCCCTCTATGATAAAATATAGTTTCACACTAATATCATTAAAAAGCATACAAAAATATTGTTTTTTAATATATACATAGTTCAAAATACTTAGGCCCTCATTAATAGGGCTGTTCAGGGGGGCATCATTGGTGCCCCCAGGACCAAATGCGGAGGCCGCAGAGGGAAGGGAGCCCTGCTAGGGTCCCCCAATGTTGCTTTTGACAGCCTTTCCATGTCGGAAAGGCCAACATGGAATGGCTGTTAGAAACCATCATCATAATCCCGATGGCAGAAACTCCTTAGCGATTATGGGGAGTTTCCAACCCCTTCGGAAAGCTTTGGTCAGTCCCCCCTAATGCTGCATCCGACTGCACGCATCATAATGCATCAGTCGGACCACAGCAGTAGATGCCAATTGGACCACAACTGATGAGCCGTTGGTTGCAGTCTGACCTGCATCGTAATTAGGCCCTTTGTGTCTGTGTGAGTGGCTGTATGGGTGAGTGAGTGGATGTGTGAGTGCTTGTATGGGTGTGTGAATGGGTATGTAAGTGGTTGTGTGGGTGTGTGAGTGAGTGGGTGAGTGCTTGTATGGATGAGTGAGTGGCTGTGTTGAAAGACTGTATGGGTGAGTGAGTGGGTGCCTGAGTATCTGTGCACATGAATAAGTGGGTGTTTGAGTAGCTGTATGGGTGAGTGTGTGGCTATGTGAGTGGCTGTACAGGTGAGTGACAGGTTGTATGAGTGGCTGTATGGGTGAATGAATGGTTGTGTGTGTGGCTGTATGAGTGAATGAGAGGGTGTGTGAGGTCCTTTGTGGAGGAGTGGGTGGTTATGTGAGTTCTGGCATGGGTCTGTAAGTGGTTGTAAGGGTGTGTGAGTGGGCGCACAGGATGTTGTTTGGGGTGTGAGTGTGTGTGTGAGTGGTTCTGTGGATGATGTCATCAGTGATGTAATTTAGGATGTCATCAGTGATGGCGCTGACCATGTCACTAGATATGTAATATGTGAGGTCATAAGCAGTGCATTGCGGTGCATAAGTTGTAGTTAGCTCAGGTAACTATAACTGCTGAATTTCACTGGTTTTGAATGAGGGACATCTGAGCCTAACTATAACCTCCCTGTAACCTTTGGTTTATTTATTTATTTATAATAAATATATATATATATATATATATATATATATATACGTATATATATATATATATATATATATATATATACAAATAATATAAATTTACAAAAATAAACAAATAGTAGTAATAGATACATTTAAACAATATTAAGAAAAGTATTGAAGTCAGGAACATAGGATATACTATTCCCACTCCAGTTTATGCACCAGTAGTGAAAGTGTCGGCTTTCGGAAGGGTTACATTTACTATTCACAGTCCAAACAGATCAACAGTAGGGAAAGTATTAGACTTAGGAGGGGTAAGATGTACTATTCCACCTCTTGTCTGTGCAACAGTAGGGAAAGTGTTGGACATCAGAGAGGCAAGATTTACTATTCCCACTCCAGTCTGTTTAACAGTAGGGAAAGTGTTTGACCTCAAATGGGTTAAATTTACTATTTTCACTCCAGTCTGTGCAACAGTAGGAAAAGCATTGGGCTTCAGAGGAATTACATTTACTAATCCCACTCCAGTCTGTGCAACAGTAGTGAAAGCGGTGGACTTCGGTGGGATTAAATTTGCTATTCCCACTCCAGTTCGTGTGACAGTAGGGAAAGCTTTGGAGTTCGGAGGGGTAAGATTTACTATTCCCACTCCAGTCTGTGAAACAGTAGGGAAAGCATTGGACTTCGGAGGTGTAAGATTTACTATTCCCACTCCAATCTGTGCAACAGTAGGAAAAGTGTTGGACTTTGGGGGATTAAATTTGCTATTCCTGCTCCAGTCTGTGCAACAGTAGGGAAAGTGTTAGACTTCAGCGGAATTACATTTACTATTGCCATTCCAGTCTGTGCAACAGAAGAGAAAGTACTTCACTTCAAAAGCATATTTGAACAACCCTAATAATTTAGAACAAATATAAAACTCTTAAATATGAACATTATTAATTAACCCAAAATAATTATATTAATAAAAACAATTAAACAATTTACATAATTATTAAATAATGTAATATTTGATTTTCATTTTTTTAAATGTATTTTTTACATAATTAACTTTCCACACTATACCCCCACAAACCTAGCAGTCCATACTTAAAATGTAACTAAAATAAAGAACATAACACAATTTACATAATTGATAATCAATTAACTAATTAAGTAACAATTGATAATTCTTTGTTAATTCATTGTTACTTAATTCATGTCCCACCCTATACCCCTACACACCTAATAACCTGCAACTAATATAGAACTAAAATTAATCAATATTACATATTGTACATAAATATTTATCAGTTAAATAATTAATAATGACTAAATAATTGTTAATTAATTATTACTTAATACACTTCCCCCAAATTATCCATACAAAGCCAGTAGCCCACAACTAAAATATAACTAATATATAAAGTAATTGCACAATTTAAATATTTCATAATCAATTAAATAATTAATAATCAATTAATGATGAATTTCCTAATTCATTATTACTTAATTTACTTCACACCCTATAGTCCTAAGAACCCAGCAGCACACACCTAAAATATAACAAAAACATGTCATTACACAATTTTCATAATTAATAATCAATTAAAGAATTAATTATATTTTAATAATTAATTGTTAATTCATTATTACTTAATTAACTTCCCACCCTAGACCCCTACAAACCTAGCAACCTGCTTCAACAATATAAATCACTATTAATAATTAAATTAAATTAAAAATTATAAATTATAAATCATTTAAAATTACAAACTATTATTAAACATGTTATGAATAATTATACAAACAATAATGACACATAAAATTAATATAGGAATTAAAACCCATTAAGATAATTAAAAAACAATATGTTCTGCAATTATATAATTGAAAACGATATCAACAACATGTTCTTAACATCGATATTACTTACCTGAAAAAATTGATATTCTTGACAACAATAGTTCTGCATCAAGATATTTTTGTATCACAATACTTTTTTCCCAATATTTCTGTATCCTGATATTTATAACTCAATATTTTGTCCCAATTCCCTTCCCGTACCCAGGCCACTGATGGTGGAGATGGGTATGTGCTCACCAGATGAACACTAGTGGATACTGGGAAATATCAAGTGAGGATCTCTCAAAGGTGATTTAGTGAACAAGTAACATGTTGCCTCTGGGAGGACATGTGCCCACCAAGTGGACTGACTCCTCTGCTCGCTTGCACCTCAATAGCTTATGTGTCATTACAATCTTTACTTTTTGGGTGTATATTTGAAAGACACAGTGGCATTCTAGCTGATGAAATATATTTAATTTGTAATATTTATTGAACCAATCAGTCCAGTGATCTTCAGGTTATTGATAATGCCATCTTCATGTTAGATCAGAATGAAAGAGCTGCTCCCTTTTAGTGCAGATTGAGCTCAGCCAAGTTTCACATGTCCTATGATGAGGCACTGATGTTTATCTTTTCTTCAAAATGGGTATTCAGGCTGTGGCCATTTGTCCATTTGTTATTACACTTATCAGGGAACTCACAAGTAGTAAATTTGGAGAAATAGAAGCACATTTTACTCTTCAGCACCAGTGTGGCGGATTCTCTGGGTTTGACAATTCACTCTTGCCAGCTCAAAGTCTCAGGCCAAGACCTCATAATGGATTAACCTGTATTCAATATTGAAGATGCAAAAATTCTTTTGTTTTCACTGAAGGACGGGCTTCACGGGCAGGCAGTGGATGGGCTACAAATGATAAATTGATTTTAACAGCATAAAATTCTGAAGGAAGGTTAGCTTTTTGACTGCACTAAGTGATTGATTGCACCTTTCTGGGAAATTAACTTTTTCCCCTCTACCCTTCCCATTTAAGGTTGATCCTGTTCCGGAAGAGTAATAGGATCCCATAACAGTTAGAATACCAAACCTGGAGATATTATTTCTATAAATACATTAGACCTGGTGTCCCTAATTGGAATTACTTTTCAAGTCTTGACTACACTCTACCAACTAAATATGCCTACACAAAAACTGTTTCCATAAAGAGCATCATTTATGTACTAATGAATGCACGCAATGGCTTGAAATATGCATACAACTTTTGCAGCATAATTGTAAAAGCACTGCTGAAGTCAAGACTACAACTTACATATGGTGGACCATTCTTCAGCTCCTCGAGGCCCTCCAGCAAAGATTATGCAGGTGTTCCCTTGGCTAACCCTTCTGTTATTTGCAGACAGGTCAAGCCTAGCTTTAGTTCAAGGCTTTCAAACTTTTGGTGACTGTTCCTAACTTTGAGTGGGTGCCTCATCACCAATCTGCTACCACAGCATTGATATTCCTCAAAAATGTAAAGGTAATGTTCTAGTCCTGGTGTTTGTAGAGGTTGAGATACAAGAATGCCAGGAAAAATGCACAGTGTACTCAATGTAATATGTACATACAGATATATTTTCAAGTGAATGACTTACACTCATTTCAACTATTGTCACATCGGATGATAAAATCCATCAATAATAGCACAGACACTAAAATGCAAATTAACAATATGTATAATCACAAACTTTTAGACTACTCAAGATAAGTCACATTTAAAAAAAAACATTCAGGGTTATTGACCAACTTCTAAAGTGTAAAGTCCATCAACAATAACACAAATACTAAAATACAAAATTACAATATTTATATTCACAACTGTTTAAAATGCACATGCTAAAATTGCTTTCCAACAACTAAAATACAAGATGAAAGTGTAGTTTAGATAGATATACAGTTCAAGTTAGTAAAAGATCACTTCCTCCTATGAGAAACCGATTCTAAATATTTAGTCACAGAAAAAAAACATGAGGGCTGATACCAAATACTACAGGCATCTTTGTAAGATTTTGTACCCTGTAAGAAACAAAGTGGGGCAATCCGTCTAGACCTCTGCATTCACTAGGAAGGACAAAAAACAATAAAGGCTCCTCACTTTCCACAGTTGAACTTCCTTTGAGCTGATCACTTCAGACCTCCTTTTGCTAGTAAAATTAGCCAGCTGTAGAACTTCCAGCTTCATTTTAATGTCCAAAACTCTCGTTTTTTGCTGGTGTTATATGAGCCATAAATCCTTAAAATATAGGTTCAAATTTCATCAATAGTAAAGTACTTGTTCATATGCCCATGTTGGGGTTCTTGGCCAACTCTTTCTCAGAGTACCAGAATCTATTTCTGACACTGATGAGTGAAGAAGAGGTAATATAACCAGTATTGTGCCAATATTCCACCATGCCCACTGATGTAAATGTGGACTTGACGTGTTCTTGCCAGGAAACATTAGATGCACTAGGTATGTGTAGGATATCTCTTAAAATGCCCTATATGACTCTAGCTCTTTTGTAGACCAAATATGAAGCCAATGAAGGACTGGTTCTAGTTTTTAAAAGCCCCCTATTGGCTTGAATGCAAGATCTACTCCCAGCAGTAATAGGGCACACTTTTAGGTAATCCCAGCAGGGAAAGAAAAAAATTATTTTCTGCAACCCCTAAAGATTCCCCATTAAAGTGACCCCAAAGTTCCAACCCATATAGCGCAGCCAAAGCTGCTTGTGCTCTATAAATATCTACTGCTGGAGAAACGGGTCGCAATGTCATTCTTGCAGCAAATCGTAAAATAGCTGCTGCACTATGCTTAAGTAGAAAACACTGTTAATGATCTGCGTTTGTGAGTTTTGTGACTCTGAAAGTATAACCCCAAGAAAATCAAATTTTGGCACTCTTTCCTGATTTTCCCCAATCAATAGGATTTTGCCCCTAAAATTCTTATGTAGGTTTATTGCCATGAATTTAGTTTTCAATGAGTTCATCTGTAAAGCATGTATAGTGCAATATGTGACAAGCCTATCTAATTTAGGGGCCGATTCCGATTCGGGCCGGAAATCTCTCCGACCGAGCCGGACCCGGAGAGAATTCAGACCGAATCGGACTCTGGCAGTCCGACCGAACGAGTACGATGCATTCGCATGCTATCGGACTCGATTCGGTCGGACTCCCATTGAAGTCAATTGGGAGCCGGTCGTACAACGCGTACGCGGGCTCCCATTGACTCAATGGGTGCGAGGCGAACAAGGGCGCCCCCTACAGCGGGTACGTGGCAAAGCGCATCGTGCCGTACATGCACAGGTAGGGGGGACCCATGGGTCCCCCCTGTGTGCGACTCGCGCGGCTACGCGAACAGGGGGGTCCGACGCGGACCCCCAAAGTCCGGCTCCGACAGGTCTTTGGAGCCGGACGGCGCGAGTCGGTCGGACTGCTCGCGGTGAGCAACGTACTTACCCGGCCGGGGAACGTCTCCATTGCGCGGTGCGAGTTGTGTCCGTGCGAGTCGGTCAGAGCGTGTTGAAGCCGCGTACGAGTCGGTCGGCGATTTCGCGGGCGCTTGCATCGTACTCGCTCGGCCGGACCCGCGTACGATTCGGTCGGGAAACAGGGCTCCGAATCGGATCCGGTAAAGCCGAATCCGATTCGGAGCACTACCGGCCGAGATCGGAATCGGCCCCTAAGTCTGTAGCCCTTTTGGTGTTTTTGAAACCAAAAGTGTATCTTCCACATAGGGTACATCAGGTGTGTTTAAACCAGTTATACTTGGGGAATCATTCCCACAGTCGGTTAGATAACTAACACAGCCATTTATAAACAAAAAGAAAAGACTAGGTGCCAGCACACAATTCTCTCGCACCCTTTTATGAATGGCAATTGGCTCAGTCACTTTACCATTCGGACCTCAGCACACTTGAGCATAATTATTTGAATAAAAAACAGCCATTATTTCCAACTAAACTTATAGCCGCCCATCTCCTTCTTGATTTTCCATAACATCTCTCTTGGCACCATGTCAAAGGCAGCCTTTAAATCACCAAAGGCCTCGTAAAGACTGCCTCTCTTAATATCTATTTCTTTCTAATTAATTATATGAAATTTAAAGACTTGGGGCCAGATGTACGACGATTTTTTGCAGTCGCAAAGGGGTTTTAGATCTGTTTGTGACCGCAAAAAACGTGTGGCCTATGTACCAACCCTATTTTGCGAGTCGCTAATCAATTACTCGCAAAATAGGGTTAGAGACTCGCTATTAGGAATGGGCGTTCCAAGGGCGTCCCTTCCTAATAGCGACTCCAAAACCTATGTATGAATGTTTTGAGACCGCAATTGCGGTCGCAAAACACTCGCAGTTCACCACCCTTCTCAGAAGGGCGGTAAGGCACTCGCAAACGGGAAGGGGTCCCCAGAGGACCCCTTCTCCTTTGGGAATGCATGCACAATTATTTCTAAGGGCAGGCAGTGGTCCCAGGGACCACTGCCTGCCCTTAAAAATTGAAACTGAAATGTTTCATTTATATTTTTTAAATGCAGCCCGTTTTCCTTTAAGGAAAACAGGCTGCATTTTTAAAAAAAACTGCTTTATTTAAAAGCAGTCTCAGACATGGTGGTCTGCTGACCCCAGCAGGCCACCATTCCTGGGAGTGCTAGCCATTCCCAATGGGGTCACAAATTGCAACTGCCTCATTAATGTTCATGAGGCATGCAATTTGTGACCCCATTGGGAATCGCAAACAGTGTCTCAGACATTGTTGAACATAGCATTTTGCGACTCGCATTTTGTCGCAATTTGCGAGTCTCAAAATGCTATGGTCGTACATCTGGCCCTTGGTCTATTGTGCCAGTCCTAGGTCCAAACCCCGCTTGAAAATGGCAAATTACCCCACTGTCTTCTATTCAGGCTATCAGTTTGTCTAAAACCAGTTTAAATTTCTTTAAAAAAAATATTATCAATAAGACTAGCCTGAGGAACTGCAGCAGCCTTTTTATAAATAGGGATTATTACAGCCCGGTTCCATGATAAGGGAATTGGGCCTCCAAAAGCTATGGCATTTGAAAGGGCAATGGTATAAGGAGCCCAAACTACAGGCTCTGAATGAAATAAAACAGCCGGGATTATCTAAGGCAGAGGTTTTTCCCTTTTTCTGTGCATGTATTGCAGAATGGGTATCCTCCAGGGAAAAATAGGAAATAATGGTATTTGACCTTCTGGGATCTGCTACATTGTAGGTATAGGTAGAAAATGTATCCACTATCTGGGAGATCTTATCTTCTGTGACCATCCCGTACAGAGCTTTATATAGTTCCAAAACATAGGTTCCCCAATCATATGGTGGAATGAGGGTCTCTGGCTTCATTCTATTATCTCAACCTCCAAATGTCACTGTATGCCAGAATAATTTGTATTTTTTTTAATTTGGCTACTTCCAGCAGATCTTCCCATTTGCCTGTTTCCCATGCAATTTTAGCCTCTTTCATTTTAATTTTGTAATCGGACGTAGCCTTCTGTATGCAAATTTATCTCCCTGTTTTACAGATCTAATTAGTTCTTTATTGGCTATTCTGCAGTCATTATAAAGCCATGTGTTGGCCCCAAGAGGCCTATTATCTTTCTTTTTCAACTC
This sequence comes from Calotriton arnoldi, assembly GCA_963921515.1. Taxonomy (NCBI): domain Eukaryota; kingdom Metazoa; phylum Chordata; class Amphibia; order Caudata; family Salamandridae; genus Calotriton; species Calotriton arnoldi. The sequence continues at coordinate 22,513 of CAWUFW010008073.1, read as the reverse complement.
TCTAGCAAAATAATCTTTTAACCCTCAAAGAAATTTGAATGGGCCTCCAGTAAAAGCTGTTTATTGTCCAGGTTACGGCTAGAGAAGAGGAGTACTGGAATTGTACTATTGTAAATTGATTCCTCAGTTGATGAGCATTGGTTGACTTTTCTCATTATACATTCTTTCCCCTATTGGATTTATCAATATCTTCACTCCGTTGTGTTGTTGGTTCTAACAGATCCTTAATATTGTTCCAATTTAGAATTAGTGCCAAAGGATTGTGATCACTCTTATTCCTTGGGATCACAACCATGTCTATCAATGTATTACACAGCCATAGATCTATTAAAATATAGGTGATATTACTTCTATATTCTCCCTTATTAAAAGTGGGATTGGAATTAATGTCTGAAGTGGAACGACCATATTGCATGCATGTATGCTAATCGATAATGTAATATCTACTTGACCCACATTCAATGGCCTGATCACAACAATAAAATTACTTCAGCATCTCAGGCAAAAGATGTGCACCCATTAAATACCAATTAGCCAAATTTTAACATTTGTCATGCACACAGTCTGCACCAGATTCTCATTTGTGCGCATCAACATAAATGCATAGAGTGCATGTGTACTATTTGCCCGACCAAGTGCACTCCAAGTCTACCATGAACAAAGTCGACCTGGGAAAAGCCTCTGGTGAGGGTAATTTGTTGCTGGTTTGTAATCCTGTGTCAGGTGCACATAGCCTGATGCAGGATTAGTGCTCAGATTGTGAATGGGGCCTACATGTGTTAAATTTTGCACACACACATTTGGGACTTGACTGCCAAAATCCCCCCATTTCAGAAGCAAGTATTCCCCATTTTCCAGTAGCTTCCTTGTCCCTTCCACATTTACTACTAGAGCATAGACATTCATGGGCGGAGATCTCCACTCATAAATGATAGGGGAGGAAGAGGTGTAGACGTCCACAAGTAGGCTTGCCAATAGCATATTGTATGGCATTAATAGTAGTATTGAGGTACTACTAACATAATACAAAATGCAGTTTGTGAATAGACTCCAGTATTTTTATGTCATCCTATTTCAAACTAGAAAGTTTCATTGTAACTTTTTCTTTCCACGTTGCCTTACATTCTTATAATTTCACAAGGATCGCATCATCTCAATGAATACTTACACTTTCCATGTAGTTACATATTATCTTTTAAAAAAAAGTATTTTAGTTCAAGCATATGATCAATTAATCTGTATCAATATTAGCATGCTTTAAAATCAAGAAAAGCCTGTTGCAGTCATTGAAATGACGTAATGATACATAGGAAGAAAAGAGCCACTGGCATTGCATCCAAATCTTATATTGATATATGAGTATTCTTAAGCAGAAGAAACATCATATATGGTCAATAATGAACATATCACTGAGCAAGGTGCCTAACCTTTCTAAATGTCTCTCATAAGGGCATGTATTTTCACATACTCAGGCAGGCCAAACATACATATGCAGCACCATATATACTTTTGGTTGAAGAGCTTCCAATTAAAAACAAAAGCGATTCACTCTTTTGTCTTTCTCTCTGTTAATTGCTACTGGACTGTTACCATAATCAGTATATAAAAGGGGTAAGGCCAAAGTTAAATAATCTTCTATAACTAGAGAATCAAAATGAAGCCAGTATTTAAAAAAATAATGCTTTTTCTGATAACAATAACTGTGTATGAACAGTAGACTGACATTCTTTATGGATGGCATGCTAGGCCTTTTTTCTCTTCTTTCTCTGTCTTTTTTCTTTTTTTTTACTGCATTTTTTCCTGCGTTTTTTTCCCTGCTGCCCCCACGGCCCCTCCCCCCTCCAGTGTGTCCTTCCCTCCCCCAGCTGACCCGCCCTCCCCTTGTTCCCTACTTAATGGCAGCCGCTGCGCGGCCACGTGCAACGGGTGTGTCGATGGCATGACAAAGGCGCGCATAAGGCAAGCCCATCTGCGCTCGTCCCCGACCTGACTGCGATCAGCGTCAGGGACCCTGGTCCTCTAACCCCCCTCCGCTACGACTCCAGCATCCTCCGTGCTCTCAACCCCGTACGCAGCAACAACTGCTAGCTCTAGACGCCAAACAACACCCTAGGCCCTCTCTCCTGTCTACACTGCTGCCGCACCGTCAGGATCTGTGACTTAATATCGAGGGACAAAATATCGATTTTACAAAATATAGTCGCCAAATTATCGAAAACTAGAATATCGACCACCAATACTTAATAAACAAAACACTAAAATATCGAAACCACTATATCGACTAAAATAAATATCTTTTCTAACTTTATCGAACATCAAAATATCGAAACAAAAATTATCGAAATACATTCAAATAACTAACAAAGAGCCATAATATCGACTCCCAAAATATAGACAGCCAATATTATCGTTTTTTTTATAAAATCGCATAACTGATACACAGTAAATTAAATATATCTGCAGAAAAAAAACATTTTCACAATATAAACATATACAAAACATTTAATAAATATAAAAATATATTTTGCAAACACATTAACACCCCAAAAAATTATTTAGCTAATATCACTTTAGTCCTAAATAAATAAATACTTTAAAATTATAATGCACTAAATATATAACATTTTAATCATTATAAAACACATTTCACCAACAGAATATGGTAAAAAAAAAAAAAAAGGTTAACAACTTCTTAATTAGCGTCTTCCATATAAGGAAACAAACTGATAAAAAATACAAAAATTGCACAACAACAAATAGAATGCTACCACTAACAAAAAGCACCAATAACATAAATGAACTAATTAATTAAACAGTATAAAAGCAAAGAAAAAGTTATGTTCATTTCCATTTCAACCCTACAAGAAAAAAGAAGAGGAAACTCTGCCAGATTGCTTCCTGATCGCAGACTTTGATTTCAAAACAAAGCTTTGAAACTGCATTAAGTAAGTAAATTAACATTTTAAATAGTACAATACTGCTAACATTCTCCCAAATATATATCAAATTCATAAAACACTAAAATGTATTTTTATTTATTTATATCTCCTCTACAGAATTTTCCAACAGTGGCAAAAATAATCAACAACAGCTAAGAAAATAAAGTTAATCAAAAAGTAAGTATCTTAAATTGCTATTTTAAACAACACCCTAAATTTAGAAAAGAAAAACAAATTCTTTCCCAATTCCCCTACCACCTACAACAAATATATTTAAATATCTTAACATTATTTTTTCTTATATCAACAGAAAGACGTTCAACATTCCAAAAATAAAAGCTTCAACACATCAAAAGAACATTTTTCTTGCCATCAAATTCAACATTGTAAGTATATTGCAAAAAATGTATATTTTAGAAACAAAATAATCGACTGTATTATATTATTAAATTCTATGTACATTTTCTTTAGCATTAAAGACACGACCATGACTGAAGGCGCACAATTCATAGAGTCCCAGAAGGGGAAAATGCTCCTATGTTATATGGGTTATGTGTATACGCAGGAAAAGCAGAAAGATTTAAAAGTGTTTTGGAAATGTAGCAAGTATTATTCTAACAAATGCTATGGAAGAGCCATAACGCACAAAACTACTGTTTTATCTGTGAAAGAGCACAACCACCCCCAAATATAACAGAAATTGAAATTAGGGATGCTCTGGAAAATATTAAAGAAGCAAGCAGTAGTACAGACAAACCCACTAGTGAAATATTAAAGGAGCAATTACTTAGAGTACCCCAACATGCATCTGCACAATTACCATCCATAGATGCATTAAAAAAGTTATAATTAGACAGAAAAAGAAAACGACAACTACCATACTTGTCCCTAAAACATTCCAAGAAGTACTTATCCCACCTGAACTAAGCATTACCCATAATAACGAACCATTTATTTTCTTTGACAATAAAAGCAGTGAAAAACGAATAATTATGTTTGCCACTGCAAATAACTTAATAAAATTACAGCAAAGTGACACCTGGATGATGGATGGGACATTTAAAATATGTCCCAAACCATTTTTCCAGCTCTACACAGTGCATGCTATATATCAAAATACTAATATTCCCTTCATCTATTGCTTACTCCCAAATAAAACCCAAACTACCTATCTAGAAATTCTCAACCAAATAAAAAACGAAAACACTAAGGGGTCGATTCCGATGTCGGCCGGAAGCGCACCTAACAGTATTCGTCCGGAAAAAATATGAGCTGAACGCGTGTTTTCCGACCGACTCGAACACTCTACCGAACGAATAAGTACGATGCGCATAACAGCCCAGATTCCGAGCGAGCCGTACTTACCCATTCCAGCTCCTGTTCCCCGCCCGAGCCGGATCCATAAACGCCGAATCGAGTCGCACGGAACCAAATACACAGCACCTTCCGGCCGGATTAGTACGATGCGTCTCCCGTACGCGCCGAACTCGTCGCTACGTCCGGCACGTTTAAGCATCCGGGAGAGCTGCACATAAGCTCCGATTCGCGTCACAAGACGATCCACAGCGACGAGACGAACAAGCCAGCGACGAGTACGAATCGAAGACATGAGAAACCCGAACGAGACGAACCAACCATGAGTCCCATCGCGCAGGTCCTACCAATACTCTACATCTATTACCGGGACTGGTACGGACGCGTACGGCGCAGACGGTAAGTCAAACACCCATAACACAACCAAATGACACGTACCCGAAATATGTCACACACACATAGGGATGCACAAATGACGTACACAAGCAACAGCAGAACCATAGGGGTGGGATGGCCAACACCAATGCCATACACATCCATAGGGGATGGATGCCTACCACCAACACCACCCTACAACTACCCCTACTCATGGGTGGCTAGATGCCTGCCACCACCACCACCCCCACTCATGGGGGGCTGGATGGCTGCCACTACTACCGTCCCCACTCATGGGGGGCTGGATGCCTGTCACTACTGCCATCCCCACTCATGGGGGCTGGATGGCTGCCACTACTACCATCCCCACTCATGGGGGCTGGATGCCTGTCACTACTGCCATCCCCACTCATGGGGGGCTGGATGCCTGCCACTACTGCCATCCCCACCCATAGGGGGATGGATGCCTACCACTAACACCACCCCCACTCATGGGGGGCTGGATGCCTACCACTACTACCATCCCCACTCATGGGGGGCTGGATGCCTACCACTAACACCACCCCCACTCAGGGTGGGCTGGATGCCTACCACTACTACCATCCCCACTCATGGGGGGATGGATGCCTACCACTAACACCACCCCCACTCATGGGGGCTGGATGCCTGTCACTACTGCCATCCCCACTCATGGGGGGCTGGATGCCTGCCACTACTGCCATCCCCACCCATAGGGGGATAGATGCCTACCACTAACAGCACCCCCACTCATGGGGGCTGGATGCCTACCACTACTACCATCCCCACTCATGGGGGCTGGATGCCTACCACTAACACCACCCCCACTCAGGGTGGGCTGGATGCCTTCCACTACTACAATCCCCACTCATGGGGGGCTGGATGCCTGCCACTACTGCCATCCCCACTCATAGGGGGATGGATGCCTACCACTAACACCACCCCCACTCATGGGGGGCTGGATGGCTGTCACTACTACCATCCCCACTCATAGGGGGCTGGATGCCTGCCACTACTGCCATCCCCACCCATAGGGGGCTGGATGCCTACCACTAACACCACCCCCACTCAGGGTGGGCTGGATGCTTACCACTATTACCATCCCCACTCATGGGGGGCTGGATGCCTGCCACTACTGCCATCCCCACCCATAGGGGGATGGATGCCTACCACTAACACCACAACCCACTCATGGGGGACTGGATGGCTGTCACTACTACCATCCCCACTCATGGGGGCTGGATGCCTGCCACTACTGCCATCCCCACCCATAGGGGATGGATGCCTACCACTAACACCACCCCCACTCAGGGTGGGCTGGATGCCTGTCACTACTACCATCCCCACTCATGGGGGGCTGGATGCCTACCACTACTACCATCCCCACTCATGGGGGCTGGATACCTACCACTACTACCATCCCCACTCATGGGGGCTGGATGCCTACCACTAACACCACCCCCACTCAGGGTGGGCTGGATGCCTACCACTACTACCATCCCCACTCATGGGGGCTGGATACCTACCACTACTACCATCCCCACTCATGGGGGCTGGATGCCTACCACTAACACCACCCCCACTCAGGGTGGGCTGGATGCCTACCACTACTACCATCCCCACTCATGGGGGCTGGATGCCTACCACTACTGCCATCCCCACCCATAGGGGGATGGATGCCTACCACTAACACCACCCCCACTCATGGGGGGCTGGATGCCTGTCACTACTGCCATCCCCACTCATGGGGGCTGGATGCCTGCCACTACTGCCATCCCCACCCATAGGGGGATGGATGCCTACCACTAACACCACCCCCACTCATGGGGGGCTGGATGCCTACCACTACTACCATCCCCACTCATGGGGGCTGGATGCCTACCACTACTACCATCCCCACTCATGGGGGGCTGGATACCTACCACTAACACCACCCCCACTCAGGGTGGGCTGGATGCCTACCACTACTACCATCCCCACTCATGGGGGGCTGGATGCCTGCCACTACTGCCATCCCCACCCATAGGGGGATGGATGCCTACCACTAACACCACCCCCACTCATGGTGGGCTGGATGCCTGTCACTACTGCCATCCCCACTCATGGGGGGCTGGATGCCTACCACTACTACCATCCCCACTCATGGGGGGCTGGATGCCTGTCACTACAACCACCCCTACTCATAGGATGGGTAATGCATGACACAACTAGCATACTCCCACATAAGGACTGTCTGTAAATTACATCCCACCCCCAACACCATGACAAGCGTGTGTGGTCTGTGTCAAATGCATACAACACTGAACATGACATTGAACATACAATGTGACCCCCTAACACATGTGTCACACATAATTGTGTGTGTGGCCTACACAATGCAAGCAGACCATGACCACTGTGGCAATGTGTCCCAAAGCCCCATCACCACAGTGCCCAAAAGGTAAGTGTGTGCTCCATAGCTGAAGCACATATTGAACAGTGTGGCAATGGGGCCCAAAGCCCCATCACCACAGTGCCCAAAAGGTAAGTGTCTGCTCCATAGCTGAAGCACATATTGAACAGTGTGGCAATGGGGCCCAAAGCCCCATCACCACAGTGCCCAAAAGGTAAGTGTGTGCTCCATAGCTGAAGCACATATTGAACAGTGTGGCAATGGGGCCCAAAGCCCCATCACCACAGTGCCCAAAGGTAAGTGTGTGCTCCATAGCTGAAGCACATATTGAACAGTGTGGCAATGGGGCCCAAAGCCACATCACCACAGTGCCCAAAAGGTAAGTGTGTGCTCCATAGCTGAAGCACATTTTGAACAGTGTGGCAATGGGGCCCAAAGCCCCATCACCACAGTGCCCAAAGGTAAGTGTGTGCTCCATAGCTGAAGCACATATTGAACAGTGTGGCAATGGGGCCCAAAGCCCCATCACCACAGTGCCCAAAGGTAAGTGTGTGCTCCATAGCTGAAGCACATTTTGAACAGTGTGGCAATGGGGCCCAAAGCCCCATCACCACAGTGCCCAAAAGGTAAGTGTAGTCCTGGTAAAAGCTGCTAAACCAAAACTGCAGGGATTATTCCTGGCCACACAACACCAAACACTACAGTGGCATTGTAGTGCTTGTGTCCCATAGCAACATAGATTGTGTGAGGCAAGCAGTGCAGTGCCAATGACACATCGTTCTGGTCATGTGCACACAAACATCAGCCATGGGGGCCCACATTGTCTACATTCACAAATAACACAATGACAGAAGTGAGCATCACAATGCAGACCCACATATCTGCAGCAATGGACACACAAATGTAGATATCCTGTGGAGACTGTAGATGTCATGTGAACAAATACCATACCATGGCAGCAATGGGACATACTAACCATGATCAATGTGCTGACTGATGACCTAGCAGCCCCAGGGCCAGCAGGGGAAAGCCAACAAACAACATACAGCCAATGGCAAACTAAAGATATGCCAATGCAGTGGTGCAAATGCACAAACACAAACAGGCAGACTCACACTGCATATCATACACAACAGGTGAGGGGGGTTGTGTGCCAGTGTCCCCAGGCAAACACACAACACATGAGGAGGCCAGATTGACTAATACACAGATGTCAACACAGTCACATACAAAAGTAACTCAGGGATTGGATTCCCCTATGTGGGCAAACAGGCATTGTGAGATGAGAGGGAGCCCAAATTACACATGTCACACAAGCTTGTAGGAACAGCAACAAACACAGCAAGAGACAGAACCACCACAGAACTCCCCCAGGGACCCCACATTGTGGTGACACTAGCCTGCATGACAATCACACTGTGATGACAAAGGTAGATGTCATCCACACTGTGAACCACAGCCATGTGTCCTGAGCAACAAACTACCATCACACCTATACAAGCACAAAGCACTCAGCATGGCCTGACAGCCAAGGACAATATGGAGGTAGTGCCCCAGCCGTGCAACAACTCACATTTGCACACACTCAACGCCACACACCTTGAACTCCACCAATGTGCAGCAGTGAAGCTCACATGGACTGCTAACATTGCACATGCACCCATGACAATCCCAGGGGTGGTGGGGGGAAATAAGGTGCAGAAACCCATCACACATGGCCAGTCAACAATACTTGTGAATGTCTGACACACTGCACAGAATGCCGTACATGGGCATGACGTGAAATCCACCCCAAACAATGGGATCCTGGCCATAGTCACACACCAATGAAGAAGCCAAGCTGACCCACAAAGGACACACATATACAACTTCCAACATTGCAGCTCTGACCCTGAGGAGTGGCAGCAGTCACACACACAACGTGTCACAATCACTGAAAGCATATACAAACAGAAAATCACATTAGTCGTGTAACCAACAAGTGCCAAGAGGAATCCTGACTGTGTCCCATCTGCGTTTGCCCACATCCCCAGCCCTGACAACAAAGACAACTAGGGATGACAACCTCATGAACATTAGTTTGCCATGCACCCACATCCCGGAGAAACCAGGTCCAAGATGCTGGATGAACACAGAACAACTCAGCAAGCATCACAAACAGGAACATCCCTAGGGACACAGCCTGTGTAGGAAAAGGAGAAGGGAACACGCACAGACATGCCTACACAACACACAACACGGGCACAGCCTATATCACCGAATCACGCACTGCCATGAGGGCACTCCACTCCTGTGGAAGGTCAGCTGTGCCAAACCTTGTCTGTGCACAACTCAAACATGTCAGCAGAACACTCGGTCAGTGAGTCAACAGCGACAACACACTGAAGGCTCTGCTCATATCAGCCTGGGCACGGGAGTGTCACGTCAGTCATCTGCATACACCCAAGACACGTGTCAAGCAACTTGCACTGTGTACACAGATGAGTCCTCCAAATTTGATGTGCTAAACTGCATGTCCATTGGAGACGGGCACACAGTCAGGGTACTAGGAACATTGGACAGTGGTAAGCCCACCAGATGGGCATCAGTGTAGGACAAAGATGGTAATCTACAAATGCTAAACGTACATCCCTGTGTCAAATGCTGAACATTACACCCTCAGACTGCAGCAAAGGATGCTATAGATCAAGACTAGATTAGGACACATATCCCATGGACCACATGGAGCCCATCACAGCAAAACTTCATTTACCTGATCTGAACACTATTACAACAGCAAATGCATGATTCTACACATCTACATCATGTACCTCCAAAGATTAACCACAAGTAAACAAAAAGAGGCTTTATTCAGCAAGTGTGCAACTCAAATAAAATGTCCAAAATAAACTAAGGCCAATGGCCAGTCCAAATATACAGTCCCAACAGGGTGATGTGTGACAACTTGTCAACAATTGCTTGCCTGCACAGGTACGGACAGGGGGCATCCCCCTTGGAGGGGCATACGAGGGGCAGGCCAGGCACCTCAGGGACAGGATCAGGGGATGCCAGAAGGAGGCAGTGAAGGGGAGGTGGGTGCAGGAGTGTCACCGGCAACTGCAGTGGAGGTGTCTGACTCAGGGGGGGATGGCACCACCGCAGGGCTCAAGTCAGATGGTGGTGGTGCTGCAACCACTGCAGTGGGCTGGTCAGATGGAGTGGACTGGGTCCCCAATGCTGTGCCCGAGTCAGACAGGGTGGTTGTGGACTCCACCGCAGTGCATGACTCCAAGGTAGTGGAAGGGGGGCAGAAGAGCTGGGCAGGACAGAGGGGGGACACGGTCTCCACACCAGTGGCACAAACAGGCAGAGCGTCTGGTTTGGGGTGGAAGAGCAAGTGGCAGGGGGAGGGCCTAAGCAGTTTGGGGATGCGGTATCGTGTGTGGGGAAACCTGGGGCAGGGTGTGGCAGTGGAACCTGTGGAGTGGTGGCCTGGGGGATGGAGGTGAGAGACTGGGTGGTTGACTTGCAGGGCGGTGGCGGGGTCTTGCTCTTCCGGGACCGGGGGACTTGCGGTTGGGGGGCTCACTCTGCCTGCGCCTGGGGGAGGGTGTCCGGGGGTGAGGGGCACTCCCCTCTGTGTGGGTGGACTTCCTCTTCCCCCGGTATGCTGGATCAGCGGGATTGGAGGGGAAGAGGCCGAGGTCACAGAGGAAGAGCTGCTTATCAGGTGGGGTTGCAGTTGAGGCAAGGGAAGGGGTCTTGGAGGGAGAGGATCTTGAGGATTGTGGAGTGACTGTGGTTGCCTGTGTGTGTGTCAGTTCCCCATCCCCTGTGTGTGTGGTATCAGTCCCCTGAGGATGCTTGTGTGCACGTCTTGCCTTGGTTTTGGGTGTGTCTGTGCTGCTCGTGTCTGTGTGTTTGGGTGACTGTGCAGGTGTGCATGTGCTTTGGACAGGTAGGGGGGCAGGAAGTGTGGATGGGGCAGAGGTGGGAGGGGTGAGGGACTGTTGGAGGAGGGACACTGCTGCCGTCAGGGAGGAGTCCATGGACCTATTGCTCCTCTGTAGGGCAGACATACCCGTCGAGATGCCCTCCATGAACGACATCAGCTGTGTCAACAGAGTGGTGTGTGCATGGAGGACACTCAGCATTGCTGTCTGCCCTACATGGAGCTGCCGAAGGAGGTACACAGACTCCTCACTCAGGGCAGCAGGGGGCACAGGGCCAGGGGGTGCGGTGCCTGGCACGAAGGAGACACGCTCCCGAGTACGGGAGCCTCCACGGACCTCAGGAATGGGAGCCAATGGGAGGGCGGTGGTGGTGGTGGCGGGGCCAGACAGAATAGCTGGCCTTTGGTGGCTGCTGAGACCCGCCTCCACAAGGGAGTCATCCTCCGAGCTGCTGTGGTCCTCAGCTGAGGTGGATGGTGCTGAGGACTCCTCGGTGTGGCTCCCCTCGCCCTCCGTGCCACTGGGTCCCTCTGACCACTCGTCCGATGCTGACCCAGTCTGGCTCCGCTGCTCCTCCTAGTCCATGGAGCTGTCCCCTCCTGTGGCCGTGGATGAATCTGCAAACAATTAGGGAAACAGACAAACATCAGTCACCTGCACTGACCGCACACACCACAGTAAGTACAGCACATTACAGAGCAAGCCCTGGCATCCTTAGTTGAACATTGCCTAAAGTCCTCACACAGATTCGGGGAAGCCAATTGTCAGTCTGATGGTCAACCATGGGACTCACACCCCTCCTGCCCTTGCACCCATCTGTCTGGTGCCTGTCTGATGGTAAGACCCCAGTGTGGACACATGCACCACCTAAACAGTTGTTGGACATTGCAAGGAACACGGTGAAGTATGTGAACATGCACACATCACATCTCCTGCCACTGAGTCAGTGCAGGTGTCCGGATAAAGGGATGGCCAGAGTCTAAATAGAAATGCATGTGATGCATACCAGCACCAGACACCATGATGCACCCATGTCCGGATAGTCAATGCCACAATGGTGTGCATGTTGCACATGTCACTCCCCTGCAGGATCAGTCTCAGGAAGTTTAATGCCATGACACAGGAATGCGTGCAAAGTCATACATTACTGTCTCAAGTCACATGGCCATGGCAGCCAGCCAACAACAGTCTTCACTGTGTCACAATCCGAGGGCATGGGGAATGCAAGTTATGTGACTGACAAGTGCACATGTCCACCCCCCAAAAACCACATCATCTGCACTACTATTTGTCCACGTTATACCAACTGGACATATGGGGGACATGAAACACAACTCTCTGAACATGAGCACCTCACAGTGTGCTGTGAATGAAAATACAGCTGCCTGAAAGTCACAGTCGCAAACACCTGTGTGCACAGTCAAGTGATCAGACACCTATAAGTCACAGAAGTATCGTCTATCATGCTCACATCTCAGATGGCATGCTGAGCCCTAACCGATAAACATACCAGTAGTCCTGACAACGAAGACACAGCACAATGAGACAGAGGCAGACACCTGAGGGTACATTTCACCGATCACAACATGCCAGATGATACACGGGAGTGGGAATACAGAGTGTATTGTATGCCCTGGAGTAGGCATGACTGTCCAGCTCCACCTGTAAGAGGGATGAGTCCTGGACAGTAGGTAGGTAGCTAAGCATGTGTGACACACTGGATACACATACTCCTGAGGCCCAAACATTGTTCCCCAGCAGCATGGGTGTGTGCCAAATTCCCCAGGGACATGTGGTGAGTCAGAGCAGCAAGCGGACCACATATCAAAGTTACACCCAGATTACATGTCAGAACTTAGGCATTGTGTAAGCAATTGACCCACCCATGAATCGCACAACATAGTCACGGGAACAAATGCTGTCCCCCACCTTGAGCAAAGCTAAATGCAATGACACAGTCCCCAAATTACACAATTTCCTGACTATAAGGGCCACACATATGCGTATCAGAGGAGAAGTGGGCATGTCACAAATGAGGGACATGGGTCCTGGACCACATGACTGATGTACTGTGGAAGTTTAACCAGGCCAGAGGAGGGCACATAGCATGTCAGACAAAGTGCACAGTGCAGTCATGGACTCACCCCCTCCTTGCTGCTGCCTGTCCTTCAGCTGCCCATCCAGGTCAGGGAAGACCACCGCCAGGATCCGGATCATGTGGGGGGTCAGGGTCCGGTGTCCGCCCCTCCTGCGAGGAGGCGACAGCTTCAGCTGGACCCTTGCGATCCTCTTCTGGCAGTTGCGGATCCTGCGCCTGTAGACCCCCACGGATCTTACTTTCCGGGCGATGGTCAGCCAGAATTCCTGCTTCTGGTGGCCATCAACCTGTGAGGATGCCAAAGTGAAAAGGCCATTACTACACATGCAACATATACGTGTATCACACAGTTGGATATACATGTCTCAATCACAGGGGCATATGATGTACACAGGCAGTGCAACAATGGCTATGAACAGTTTGCCAGCAGTCACTACATGGTATCATTGCATGGGAAGTAAACCTAGTTGGAATGCACTGTTACTGCACTGTACCAGTTCAGTGCATGTAACTACACACTTTGGGGTGTGACAACTACTCAGTGGGCATGCTAGCCAGTGGTGTGCACAATGGAAGTCCTGCTAGTCAGACAACATGCACAATTAGTGAGGCAGTGGACAGCACACTCACCTGCTCCCCTGGTTTCCCATACAGCTTGCTGTACTGTGGAAGGAGGCTGTCCAGCAGGGCCTGGTTCTCCTCAAGGCTGAAGGCTGGGGCTCTCTCCACAGTACGTGCCATTGCAGGAGCCAGAGGATGCATAAACAGCAGCAGTGTTGGTGGCAGATGTCGTCCTGGAGCATGTAGTGCAGGCAAGTGAGCTCTCAGGGGAACAGCCAGCATTATATGTGTGCTGCAGAGGCAGATACTGTCCCATGTGTCCAAAGTGATAGGTCCAAGTCGTTTGCATCTTCTGAATCTGACCAATCCATGGAATAGCAGCACTAATACACGCCCACAGCATCCTTCAAATCTTCAACTTCATGACACCCATGATTTTGCAACATTGTTGTGGCTGGCCAACTGAATTCACTGCATCAGACTCGTTGGAGCTTCGAAACGCGTCCGTTGCCATGCCAGGCCCCAGCCAATGTGTGCGCACCGTTCGGTCCACTGCTGTACAACGCGTATTTCGGGATACAACGCGTACCCGCACACATCCAATGCAATGGGCCGTGCGGGCACACCGATCGGTCCATTGCTCTACAACGCGTACCCGGGATACAACGCGTACCCGCTCACATCCAATGCAATGGGCCGGCCGGGCACAGCGATCGGTCCATTGCTCTACAACGCGTACCCGCTCACATACAATGCAATGGGCCGTGCGGGCACACCGATCGGTCCATTGCTCTACAACGCGTACCCGGGATACAACGCGTACCCACTCACATCCAATGCAATGGGCCGGCCGGGCACACCGATCGGTCCATTGCTCTACAACGCATACCCGCTCACATACAATGCAATGGGCCGTGCGGGCACACCGATCGGTCCATTGCTGTACAACAGTTCCCGGGATACAACGCATAGCCGCTCACATACAATGCAATGGGCCGTGCGGGCACACCGATCGGTCCATTGCTCTACAACGCGTACCCGCTCACATACAATGCAATGGGCCGGCCGGGCACACCGATCGGTCCATTGCTGTACAACGCGTACCCGGGATACAACGCGTGCCCGCTCATATACAATGCAATGGGCCGTGCGGGCACACCGATCGGTCCATTGCTGTACAACGCGTACCCGGGATACAACGCGTACCCGCTCACATACAATGCAATGGGCCGTGCGGGCACACCGATCGGTCCATTGCTGTACAACGCATACCCGGGATACAACGCGTACCCGCTCACATACAATGCATTGGGCCGGCCGGGCACACCGATCGGTCCATTGCTGCACAACGCGTACCCGGGATACAACGCGTACCCGCTCACATACAATGCAATGGGCCGTGCGGGCACACCGATCGGTCCATTGCTCTACAACGCGTCCCTGGACAGGTCACACGCATATGTCACCATGCTGGTCACTGGTGAACCTATGCCAGCCACATTTACTTTCCAGGGACTCAGGGGCACACCTAAAACACCACACCCAGTCCACACTGTATCTAAGGCATGTGTGGCAGCATAACCTTATCTGTGTATGGGGGTGAACATGTGGTTTTGGGGTGGCACTTGGGGGCAGACACACCCAGGCTGTGCACGTGTTCATGGGGACAGGGTCCTTTGTGTGTTGTACACCTGACCACTGTGGTGTGCAACTTTTCATTTCTGAGCATGTGTCATGATCACATTTCCAGGTTGTGTATGTGTATGACATGTCACATACCCCCAGGCTCACATGTGGGAAGGCATGTACGTCACAGGGTGGCCCATTGCCACAATAGTGATGTCCCTCCACAGTCTGTGTGCATGTTGTGTATCACATGTCTCTGACTCCATGTGCACAATGGGAGACAGACTCCACATCCACGTGGTTTGTGCATGAACTTTGATGTTGTGTGTGCGTGTGTCACAGATGTCCATGTCTGTATTGCAGAGGCTACAGGGGCCACTACCTGTGGGCGTCATGTTTGTTTTTATGACGTGTACATGATACGCCATGTCATGCCAGTGTCCATGTGGCAAGACAGGGTCCCTGCGAATCTACCTGTCAATGAGCTGTGATGCCTGTGGAGCATCTGTCCAGACATGTCACTGTGGTATGTGTGTGGAACGTGAGAGCAGTAAATGGGTCCTGTGACACAGCCTAATGGTTTCCCATAGCACACCCTGGAACCTGTTGTCAACACTTGTTGAACAGAGATGTTAGATGATGTCCATGTAGGTGCCATATATGTCCAAACGGAACGACACACACATCAAGTACTTGTGTTTGTTAATGATGTATCATGTGAAATTGAGTATGGTGAACGGCACATAGGTGGGGTGACTGACAATCTTGCTTTCTTCTCCTCTGCACTGCAGGGCTCCTGCTGTCCATCGACCATTCCCAGACCTGGCAACGATGGTGGAACGTGACAGCATCCGACGGTACCGCTTCTCCAGGCAGCTGATTGAGGATTTGGCAGTGCGGTTGGACCCACATTTGCAGCCTGGCCGGCCGTATCCTACAGCGCTGACCCCCAAGGTGAAGGTGATGACAGCCCTACACTTCTTTGCCACCGGTACCTTTCAACACACTGTGGCAACTACTGGTGGGATGTCACAGACTATGTTCAGCCGTGTGCCACGTGATGTTTTGGGGGCAATGTTGAGATACCTGAGCCAGTACATCTATTTCCCAACACGTCAACGACTTACTGACGTCAAGAGTGACTTCTATGCCCTGGGGAGGATGCCACATGTAATTGGCTCCATTGATGGGACACATGTGGCTTTGATACCACCACAGGCACATGAGCAGGCATACCGGAACCGTAAACATTACCATTCGATCAATGCTCTGGTGGTATGTCTTGCAGATATGACCATCACACATGTGTGTGCCCATTTCCCCGGTTCGGCACACGATGCCTACGTGATGAGGAGTAGTCGCATCCCGAGGATGATGTCACAGATGCCGAACCAGCGTGCCTGGCTTGTTGGTGTGTACTGACTTTGTACCTTTGTGTGTGTTCTGCTATGTTGTTTTCCGCACACATTTTCAAATCGGCTAATGTGCGATTGTCTGTCTGTAGGTGACTCGGGATACCCCAACATGCCGTGGTTGCTGACACCCCTCAGGAACCCTGTGACACCAGCCCAGATGCGCTACAATGAGGCACATGGTCGGACGAGGAGGGTGATTGAGCGGACCTTTGGTCTCCTGAAGTGCCGCTTCCGCTGCCTGGACAAGACAGCAGGGGCCCTCCCATATGCCCCAGCAAAGGTGTGCAAGATTGTCATCGTCTGCTGCATGCTACACAACCTGGCAGTGCGGAAGGAGTTGCCTCTCATCCTGGATGATAATGACCAACGTCCGCCACCTGTGGAAGATCCTGGCCTGGGTCACGATGCCAGTGAAGATGATGATGATGATGATGGTGATGTCCGCACACAGCTCATCACCAACTTCTTCAGCTGAATGTGAGTCTCCAGAGGGTTGTAATGTCAATGATTTGAGTTTGCATGATATGTGTGTGTGGTGCTCTGGTGCTGTTTGAGTGTGGCCATGTGCTACTTGACTGGATGCGTGCAGCGATGTGTCCTTGCAGGTGGTCTGTACTGCCCAACAGTGTTGACATGCTAACTTGGTTTTGTGTAGTTATCTCGTGACATGTATTAGACATGAGTATTGCCATTCAGTGCTGTTCTTCAGTGGTTTTGACTGTGTGTCATGTCTGTCCTTCACAGGGTGCTGCCGGAGTTGTTTGATCAACTTGGATCCCCGAATCCATGATTCAACTTCCAAGGTGGAAGCAGTCGTTTCCCTACAGGTGATGTGCCACACACCCCTGGACTTTCTATCTTCTGCACTTTTTGACTTTGTGGCCACAGCCAGGTTGGATTAGCTTGTATTTGTAGTGGAAACAACATGTTGCAAATGTGTAATAAACCTGTGCTTCACTTTGGGATGTGCGTTGTCTGTAGTCACACATCTGACTGACATTTGCTTACTGCACCTGTAGTCTAGTTGACACTGACTGTGAATAGGTGGCGTGTCTGTGCATTCCACTGTATTTCGTTGCAACATCGGTATAGGTGATGAGTCTGATAGCCTTGGTGTGTATGTGTTGTGTGGCCCTAGTGGTGTGTCTCCCTCATATGTGTCACGTCGCCATGACTGACATGACGGTGTTGGACTTGCTGTAGCAGTTAGCATGCACAGTGTCATTTAGCAGATCAACATCTACATGACAAAAACCACGTTGGAATCACAACAGAGGCAGATATGGTGTATTGGTGAGTTTATTTACATACAGGTGTGAGGATGGTGCACAGGATGGTGGGTGTTGTACATAGAAATTGGAATCCAAAGTTCCCATGTGAATTGGAAGTCTTGGTAGCTGAAATGTCCAGAGTAAAGTCCACAGTCATCTGATAAATTTGGCCAACTAGAGCTCCCCATGTCATGTGGGAGAGTTGGGTTAGCTCGACAGGGCATGCAGTTTGCACACAGAGGAAAAGTTCCAGAACAGGTGTTGGCTTCCTGGGGGATGTAGATGGCCATCGACCTCTCAGTTTGGCCTCCTCGGACGGCCCCTCTTCTTGGGGGGGGACCCTCAGGTGCAGGCTGCAGCGGTGCAGGGGACTCTGCCAGAGTCCTCCTCCCTCCCTGTGGCATTTGCAGTTGTTTCAGCAGCAGATATTGTGGGCACACAGGGAGGTGAGGCCATGTTGGTGCTGATCTGGCGGAGGCATGTCAGTATGTCCCTATGCACCGCTGTCAGTTGTTCCAATGTGTCCCACTTGGACTCCATGCCAGACATGTGTGTCTTGACACGTGACATGTGTGTCTCGACACTGGACATGTGGGATTCCAAGCGGGCATGATGGGCAGCCTGCTGCTGTTGTATGTCCTTGAGGATCCCCACTACCTGGCTGACCTCTCCGGTGCTAGTCTGGTACGCATCTGCGATGCGTGCCAGTTGTGGGTCATCATGCAGTCCAGACCCCTCTGCAAAGAGCGACCTATGTCTACCACCCCTCCCACCACCCCTGGCGACACGTGCAGGACCTGCGGTGGCACGCACAGGTGACCGTGGGCCCACTTGGGTGTTGTTCCTGGGCTCGTTGTCACCAGCTCCAGTTTGGGCCTGGGTCCCTGCGCTGTTGTCATCTGTGGTCCTTGGTGTGTCCGTGTTGGCAGGGGTGGCCTGTGTGTTGGCAGTTGTTTAAGCGGTGGGTGCAGGGGGTGCAGATGTTGGTCCTGCTGGTGCTGCATGATGACTCACACCGGAGGGTCCAGCTTGTTCTTCGCCATCCGAGGAGTGCAGAGGCTGATCCACACCAGTGGGCTCAGTGTTCCCCGGAGCCTGGGACAGGGACTCCTCCTTGTCTGCTGCTGTGTCCCCATCATCACCTGTTTTGGGGAGAGACACAGATTGTATGTTATGTTTCTACTGGCATCAATTGTTCAAACACCTGACAGTTGTGACTGTACCTCTGGATGTGGGCCAGGACATTGCATTCTCCGAAATTGTGACAGTCAGAGAGTGATATTGGTGTAGCACATTGTCCTGCCAACCTGTGGCATGTCAATGTGAATGTTGAGGTGTGTGCATGACCAGCATTGGTGGTATTTGGTTGCCATCCAGGCCTCCTTCTCCCCCAGCCCAGTTATCCCACCATGAAGCGTGCTTCCATTGCAGGGAGTGCAAGTTGTCTTTCAGGATGTCAGTCAGTGGTGTCCTGCTGTTGGTTGTTGCATAGTTCCCAGCAGGGCCTTGTGCTCCCCCAGCAGTACCCAGTGTCAGCCATCTTGTGAGTCCTTTTCCACTCCCTGTGATGTGAGCATGGTTCATAGTGGTGTTGATGGGCCAATTGTGAGGGTGACCAATATCTGTGCCTACAACTCCCATCATGCTATTGCCTCCACCCCCCTTCCCAGCATGCCCATCCTTCCTTCCTTTTGACTCTGCTTCCCTGTGGGGTGGGGTGCCTGTGCTGACAGGATGGCTGGGAGTGTTGTCCTGGCAGTTGTTTGGCTGCAAGTCCCAAGAGTGTCCCTGTGCTTCACACAGCATAACCCAGGGTGGTGGTTCTTTGTGGGATCTTCAGTTAGGATGTGAGGCATTGCATTCTCCCAGGTGGGTTATGTGGAGTTAGTGTTGATTGGGTGTGTGAGGGGAGGTGCTTGTAACTATGGTCAGTGCTGTGAGTCCTCCTTCCCACCCAGCCAGATATCCCACCATGGAACGTGCTTCCATTGCAGGGAGTGCAATTTGTCTTTCAGGATGTCAGTAAGTGGTGTCCTGCTGTTGGTTGTTGCACAGTTCCCAGCAGGGCCTTGTGCTCCCCCCAGCAGTACCCAGTGTCAGCCATCTTGTCAGTTGTTTTCCACTCCCTGTGATGTGAGCATGGTTCAGAGTGGTGTTGATGGGCCAATTGTGGGTGTGACCAATATCTGTGCCTACAACTCCCATCCTGCTATTGCCTCCACCCCCCTTCCCAGCATGCCCATACTTCCTTCCTTTTGAGTGGACTTCACTGTGTGTGAGTGTGACAGCTATGGCAAGATGGCTGACAGTGTGGTCCTGTTGTTTGTTGGTGCCCAGTTCCCAGCAGGGCCTTGTGCTCCCCCCAGCAGTACCCAGTGTGAGCCATCTTGTCAGTTGTTTTCCACTCCCTGTGATGTGAGCATGGTTCAGAGTGGTGTTGATGGGCCAATTGTGGGTGTGACCAATATCTGTGACTACCACTCCCATCATGCTATTGGCTACACTGACTTCACCAGCATACACAGAATTCCTTCCTTTCAGTGAGCTTCCCTGTGAGGTGGTGTTCTAGTGGTGGGTAAATATCTGGGAGTGTTTGTTGGTTCTATTTGTGCCACTGCCTTGCTGTATTTGTTGTTAGGTTTGTAGATGTCATGACACAGTTACATATCACTATGAGATGGCAGGTATTGTGTTTGTCTGACTAGCATTCACATCTTGGGATGAATATCTTTTGGTTGCTGTGTATTTGCTAAGGGTGCATGGTTTGCCTATCCCCTTGACTGTGATGTGTGTGTGTTGTCACACCATATTGTGTATATTAGTTGTGTACTCACCAGGCTCTGGGATGTCTGTTAGTCCGTATACGCTCACTGGTGGTAGGATGGCCCGCACCTTCTCCTCCCAGGGCCTGAGGTATACTGGTTTTGCAGGAGGGCCACTGCCGGTGTGCTGGCTGAAGAGGTAGTCCTTTTTGAGTAGGTCCCAGACCCTCCTGCGCACATCATACCACCTGTTCTGGATGTCTTCCTTTGTGCGCAAACATGGTGATTGTGCGTTCACCCTGTCGACAATCCTCGCCCACATCTTGGTTTTCTGCGACATGGGGGTCTGTTGTACCAATGTACCAAACAACTGTGGCTCTACCCTGAGGATCTCGTCTACCAGGACTTCCAATTCACTATCTAGGAACTTATGGTTCTTCTTTGGAGGCATGGTGATGGGTGGTGGTGGTGATTGATGTGTGTGTGTGTGCAAGTGGGGGGGTGTGAGTGTAGGTTTAGCTGGGTGTGTGTGAGGGTGCTATTTGTAGGTGTGGTAATGGTGTGTGGCTTGTGTGATGTATGAGCTGTGAGTGTGTCTGTGGTTGCTGTGTGATGGTGTTCTGTGCTGGCAGGTCAATGGAATTTGCAAAGGATCATGGTAGGGATTTGTGGCCTTTATGTAAGTGGAGTTGGAGGTGTGTCCTTGTTCCATTTTTTTTTCCTCCCTGTATTTATTGGCTTTGTGGTTGCTTGTTTGGCCCTTTTTTTTATAATTTTTTCCTTGGTGTTTTTGGTGCATGTAGGAGTCGTTCTTGTGTCCGAGTAGGACGCTGCAGTTGTCTGGTGCGATCTTGTCCGACTCGTTCCCGCTGTGTGTCAGCTAGGTTTCATATGCGGCGTACGAGTCGGTCGCGGAGTATTGGGTTGCTTCGGCTGGATTTTGTATGTGTGTCGGTCGTACGGCTTGTGCTCCAGGCGAGTCAGTCGTGTTTTGCACGCACAGCATCGTACTACGCGGGTCGGAGTTCGCGGGTACGTTTAGTTCAGGTTCACTCCGGGTGCGTGTCGGTCGGTTCGTTTCGCGTGATTTCCCGGCCGGATGGCTTGTTTCCGTCCGGCTCGGTCGGTCGTTTTGTATTCCGTCCGAGTCGGTCGGATTTCACATGCATTTCATCGTACTACCCGGGTCGTACGGCGCCGGTCCGAGTCGGTCGGACTAAATTCCCGTACCGAGTCGGTCGGTATTTTTTCCGGCCCGAATCGGAATCGACCCCTAATTATTTTCCACAGAAAATAATCATCGATTTCGAGCAAGCAATGATTAACGCAATACTAAAAACGTACCCTCATACAGCTATCCAAGGGTGCTACTATCATTTTAACCAGTGTCTGTGGAGACATCTCCAAAAGTCAACACTAAGGGGGTCATTACGATGACGGGCGGATCGCCACCGCCCGTATGGCGGTGGCGATCCACCTGCCATTCCCCTCCGCCCGCATGCCATTCCCCCCCGCCACATTACGATGGCGGGGGGGAGCCCGGCGGACGGAAAGACCATCCGCCGGTTTTCCGCCGGTCACACAGGTGACCGGGCGGAAAAGGGCACTAATATGGTGGCGTGTCTGCAAGACACCGCCATCCATATTAGGATGATTGCGGAGAGCAGCCTTTCCATGGCGGCAATGCCGCCATGGAAAGGCATATGGTCTTCGCTATTTGGGGCCCGTTGCGGGCCCCCAGAGTGTTGGGGTGCACATGGGGGGTACCTATGGTACCCCTCTGCATTGGCATGGACAAGGTGGCAGGCAC